>OW026358.1:31292429-31892429 GCA_932273835.1 Sarcophaga variegata
AATTATTTCCAGTGCCTACAGAGGTGCAGTGTGTAAGGCACCAATGATAATTATACAGTCAGATTATTTCAACCGCTGTACAGGGTTCAAGTTCGTTGCAATATCAAAGAAATTCCATAATACTAGGTATTCAGAGGTCCTGAAAAGCTTGAACACTACTATGTAGATCTGGTGAGTCATCATAGGTCGCATTTTTTCCCTAGGAGGAGGCCTTTTTCGATCGATTAACGATACTTTCTATCTAGAATGGGTTAATGGGTTGCAAAAAATGACTCTAATCCTAGAGTTTCAGTTCTGTTTCATATATTCTAAGTACACGCGTAGGCTGTGGTTTGTACTCTTCCTAGTAAAGACTACCACCTCCGTGTTCTTGGGAGTAACACCCAAGCAGCGATTAGATGCCCACTTGCCTACATCCTTTAGAGCTACTTACTAGTCCTGCTCGAAATTGTAAGAACCACATCATACGCGAAAACAAGAGTCCCACATCAAAATTGCACCAACATCACTAGCAGCTCATATATAATAAGGTTTCATAGGAGGGAGGAAAATACCAATATATTATAATAATATATATTTTTATAATATTTTCCTTAAACTTTCACTTAGCTGGGGATGTATGAACATAAATATTATTAGTCCATATATGTTGTATATAGTAATCCAAATATTTTATTTTTGTATTTAGAACACATAGAACGTTGTTTACCACTGCTTTGAACAAGTGTAAGAATATTGTTTACAGGACTGCTGCGAAATATTTTTTGCTTTTAACTAACTTCACTTACTTCAAAATGTATGGCATTTATTTGAGTAGTTCTTATATCTTAAACAACCTGTAGGATTTTAATTCTATTATTTCATTTTTTATATTTACAAAAAGTTTTTGCCTTCTGTTTATTTTTGTATCGCTTCCGTTTCCTTTTATAAATTTTGTTTTGAACTTAAGAGCAAACAAGTTGAGTTGCAACTTACTTTCACTGGCAGCCGTAAGAAATTTGATTTCGAATGTCTGTAATGTTTGCATTGCTTTTATTCAGTTTATTGTTATTGGTGTAAATTGCAAATAAGTTACCATCTTAAGAAGACAAAAATAAAAAATTTTTGTTTACGTTTTTATTAATATTTGTATTTCAGTTGTTGTTAGTATTTGGTTAGTAAAGAATTAAAGTACATACAAAATACATAGAAAGGCATTTTAGGAAAAATTCTTAATCAACTCATGACACGGTGTTGAAAGGAATAGTTAATGTTACACTGTTATGTAACAGAGTCGAATAACCGTTGCAACATTTCAAGCAATCAATAACAAGGTTGTAAGCGAAGGGAATTATTGGAATAATTAATTTGAACCGTTAGGTGGCACCAATTACACTGTACAACAGTCAAAATACACCCAGCTAATGACATAGTGTAGGTTGTGTAGGTAAAAAATATTTTTTTCTATATTTCTTGAACCCTCCATCCAAACTTATTGAATTTGACAAAAACGGTTTTTTTGATCTTTTCACACAAAATTATTGATTACCCAAATATTTTTTAATCTATTTTCATAATCAAAAGTTTTTTGAAAAGGGGAGAGGTGAGCCTTTAAGACGGTATACATAAACTTATTGTTCAAAGTTACATGTTATGAGTTTTGGACGGGTAAACTTGGAAAAACTATTTTTTTATAATTTTTTCTAGTTTAACCGTTCTTAATTGCAAAATTTAAGTAAAAATATGAAATAAATGGTAACATTCTGAAAGTGCATTATCTTGCGTAGAGGTTGATACGTTTGATAAATCGGAAAAATTACCGTAGTTATTATTTAAATATTATAACAGTCGTGTTATATTGTTTTATACGTTACCTTACCAAATGAAGTTCAAAAATTTTAAAAATTTTCGATGGATCTTGATTGTTTATCGCAAAATGTGTCAATTTCCCATTTGGACGACTACCAGAAATCGGTGTTTTTCCGAAATATTATTATTTCGCTTTGCGCAAACATTAGCCAACTTCTGGTGGCCGCTCGTGAAATTGACACATTTTGCGGTAAACAATCATTCATCCAAAATATTGGAACTGAAAGTTCATTTGAAAAAATATGCCACGACTGTTATATGTACTCTTTAAATAATATCTATAGTAACTTTTGTTCGATTTTATTATATGAAGTGTCAATCTCTTCACAAGAGTACAAAGTGCCTTCACCATTATTTTATATTTTTTATATTTCTACTATGAATGGAGAAACTAGAAAAAATATGAAAAAGATTCGAATTTGCCAAGTTTACCTCATCAAACATCATAGTATATTAAGTCAAATAATATATATATGTATATCTCCTTTCTAATTAGGTTTAAGATTTTGGAAATCGGTTTAGAAATCTTTGTGTAAAAAAAAACAGTTTTTGTCAAACAAAACAAGTTTGGAGGGTTCAAGAAATATAAAAAAAATTATTTTTGAGTTCTACTCAACAAAACTCACAACCTACACTATGTCATTAGCTGGGTGTATTTAATTTATTTTATATTATTTATTATTTATTATATATTTATGCATTGTTTTACAGTGGTGGACATATAATTTCATTTGTTCGTTTTTTATATATATATTCTTTATTTTTCTATTCTACTCAATTTTCTTATAAATTAAGTCATTATTTTGTAAAGTGTCGTTATTCAAGTGGGCACATAATTAAAACATTTTTAGTTTTGCTATTCTAAAAATGTATTTTAATATCTGTTTTAGATTGCTTTTTGTCAATTTATTGTGTTTTAAATGGTATCAGAAATATGTGTACAAAAATTAATCATAAGAAGTAAAAAATGGTACGTAGTACACAAACTTCCCCAACTCAGAGGAACCGGGAAGATGAGAATCAAATTTTCCATATACTTGGTGGCTCTAGAGAAAATTTATAATGTAATATAATCAAACATTTTAACACATTTGGAACTTAAAATAATGTACCCAGAATCTCTAAACTCCGTAAAACTACGAATAACATTTTTACATTAGCAGCTATATGATTGAGTTCATTGACTTGTTGGAAGTAATAACCATTACGAATTATTAATTCCGTTAAAAAATTTTGACATTCTTTCTCATTCATTATTTCGTCAATAACTTCCAAAGTGATCAACATGACTATCCGCAATCCATGAACGAGACGACGCACATTGGTTTAAAATTCAGTTTTTTTGGCCAAAATGTAGTTTTTTAATTTTCGTTTTCTGTAAATTTTTTAATACAGCATGATAGACAACACTTCAAGTTATCAGAAAATAAATTTTGTTTTTCTAAACCGGTATTTACAGTTAGTCTTCAGAGCGACAAACATAGAACTTTTTACTATTGTTGAATAATCAAGTGCAAGTAGTTTAATTTAGGTAGTTGGACAAATAGTGTTTTTGAATAAAATTAAAAAGTTAACAAAAATATTTTTAATGGATAATAAAGTTTATGGTATGTATTAACTAATTGTAAAATTAAAAGTTAAAAGAATAAATAGACATAGAAATAACGTGTGTTGTTTACATGCATATTCGCGCATTCAATTATTATATTGTTTTTCCATAAATTTAGACTTTTAAAAAATGTCCAACTTTGTCTAGTGAAAAAACAAAATTGAAAATAGCATGTGGTCTTGTGCAACACATTCTAAAGATTTTTCCTGCAATAACTTAAGATATTTGCTTTTTACTAGACTACCTTGGCTTCAGAAATGAAGGGCTCTTCAAAATTTGGCAAAAATAAATGCTGAAGAAAAGGAAAAGGAGGAACTTTTGAACTTCGTTCTAGAAAAAAGTGGAACTGCAAATCCTCCTGAGGATTATTTAAAACATTTAAAAGAAAAAATAAGGATATATTGCGTAAAATTAGGTGCAAAGTTGTCAGAATGCTTTAGAAACACTAATGTATTTATGTCTCGAAACATGAAATGACTAAATTCTGAAGTATTTTTTAAAAAAGTTTTAACTGAAGTACCAAGCACCTCTAACGCAGGTCAGCCACGAATGTGTTTTAATGATATGTCGAATCGTAGCAAGAGAAGAGAAGCAGTAATTATGTCTTCATCCAAAGAAATTACGACAGATTTATTAATAAAAGCAGCGCGTACGTCTGCTCGTAAAAAGAGAGAAAAAGATTTAGCTGTTGTTCTAAAGGAAGCAGTGCAAAGTGGTCCAACACGACCATCGAAAATACGAAAACTGTGCGGGAAAAACTCAAAGGAGCCTGTTGCTCTCTCTAGCGTGGAAGCACTTGCTTTTCTTATCGAAAGCAATTTCTCAAAAAAACAGTACTGTGCTATCCGTATGGAGAATAAACAAAGAAACTGTAATATATTTCCTCCTTACTATAAGGTCTTAGAAGTAAAAAACATGTGCCGACCTAAGAATATATTTGTTAGCGAAACGGTAGCAAAAGTACTATTACAAATGCTACTAGAACACACTGCAAAAAGAATTTTAGAAATGCAGAAAGCTGTTATTTAAGCTGCAATGAAAATTGATAAAAAAAATTCAAATTGTTTCATGCTCGGAGAAATAGTTGTATCAATAATCTGACAGATGTATTTAATAATGCATTAGACACATCAGATCCTGTTATTTCGTCACTACAACAAAACACACGCATACATCAAAGAAAACGTCAACAATTTCCACCCGAAATTATTAATCTTTTAGCCTGTGAAGAGCCCTATAATCCATCAATATTTAGAGATAATACAGATACTGATGAAACCACGGATGAAGAAGTCTTTGAAGAAGAATTTGAAAACGAATTTTTAGAAAATATGATATTAGAAAATGAATTAGACGTAATTAACAATTAATTTGTAATAAGAGCTTTTTAAACTAACAATACTATTCCTTTTTGAAATATAATTGTTTATCTTTTATTTATAAATAAAACTAGTATTTAGAAATATTTGAAGTACGTCGATTTTAATTAATATGTGTAGAGAGAAAACACAATTTTGAATTAAATTTCACAGAATAATAATTAATAATAATTCAAATATTAACAAAAAAAAACTATTATATTCTCGCCATAAATAATTTTGGCCAAAAAATCGATTTTAAACCAATGTGCGACGTTTATTTAAATAAAATTTATAAAATCGTCAACTACTGACGGCATAGAAAGATTAGGTAGAATGCTTGAAAAAGAAAAAAAAAACAGCAACAGTTCTTTAACATTTCAAAGGGAACATTTTTTGTTATATTATAATGGGCCTATTACAGTAGGCCAATTACCTATTTAAACAGAAAAATAAGTAAATAAATAAAGCAAAAATTAAGGAAAAGGAGGAGAAGGAGCTCTGTATTCCTTAAAAGAGTAAAAACCCTCCAGTCTCACATACTAATATACACTATTTACACACACATAACCATAATAAGATAATAAGGAAGACCTGTTTAATTAATTGTTTGTGGTGAACTTTGTGTCTATTTATGAGAATGTTTACTTAAGGATTCATTAGAAAAACTTTTCAGGTGTCATAGTTTATGATAATTTCGAACATGTTAAGAATATAAAAAACAAATTCAAAAATAATAATTGCACACAAAAAATATTAAGCATATGCGATGCTATATATAGTTTTAATAAGAAAAGGGAACAATAGAAAGCAATGTATTTTTGTAAGAATAATTTTAATAGATTGGGGCATAGGAACCGTACGAATTTGTAACTTCTTCCGAATTCCAAAAAACTGTTTTTGTCAAATAAAACAGGTTTGGAGGGTTTGGGGAAAAGAAAAAAAAAACATTTTTGAGTTCCACTCGACAAAACTCACAACCTATACTATGTCATTAGCTGGGTGTATTTCACACTTTTATTTTATACGCATAGTGTAATATATAAAAAAAATGAAAAGTTTCTCAAAAATCTATAGGTTGGAGTCGACTTTAAACCTAGTCCCGCCATTCATGTACAAAATTAAGAAACACAACATGAGTGGTTTGAGAAGATGGATTGTAATCCTGCTTGAAGTGTTGTAATGACCAATTATGTATGAATGTATGAGTGTAATATTTTTTGACAAGAACCCATTAATGCGTATTCGGCGAAGTCATTTTAATATTTGTGGAATCTAATGTACAAATGTAAATAAATATAAATATACATATGTATGTATGAATATAAATACTCGTGCAATGTTTTATTGTGCTCAAAAGTCCACTTAAATGATTATCATTAAATTATATAAATTGTGATGAATCAACAGTAATGCTGGTGTCTGCATTTCTGCCTCATATTGCCAAATTAAACTTAAAGGCTATTAGTTGTTTACCAAATTGTTACTGCTTTTATTCTTTATTACTCATAACATTTTGTTTAATGTTGTATCAACACATACAAGTCGTTGGTATTATTTAACATTTTCGTTTTCTGTTAGTCACCTTTATGTACTTCTTAAGGGTGTTAAGAGGTATGTGTACTTTTTTTCCAATTACATAAAAAATTGTCCCTTTTTCGTTAAAATTATCTAATTAAGAGCATTATGTAGGGCATTGTTTAAGCGCTTTCTATCTTTAAAATTAAATAATACAAAATGGATATGAAATATTACAGGGGTATAAGCCTTCTCTCTATCGCATATAAGGTTCCTACAGGCGTATTGTGTGGACGACTGATGCCACTCGTGAAAATACTGATTGGACCTTATCAGTTTGGCTTCAGATCTGCCAAGTCCACCATCGATCAGATCTTCACACTACGCCAAATCCTGGAAAAGATTCACTAAAAACAAGTCGACACACACCATCTTTTTGTCGACTATAAGGCAGCCTCCGATAGCCCCATTAGGGATCGTGTTTTTGCCTCAATATCTGAGCTCGATATACCTGAGAAGCTGATAAGGCTATGCTGAATGACGTTGAGCAATTCCTGCAGCTCCGTTAAGGTTGGAATGGACCTCTCCGACCCTTCTGATACCGTGCGAGGTTTCAAACAAGGCGATCTCTTATCATGCGACCTCTTCAACTTCGTCATGGAGAGAGTTCTGCGAAAGGCGGGAGCGCATCGCAACGGCACTATTTTTCAAAAAAGTATCCAGTTGCTTGCATACGCTGACGACATTGATATCATAGGGCGTACCAAGCGAGATGTTACTGCTGGCTTTAGTGCTATTGAACTGGAGTCTACTAAGAACAGTAAATGAGGGCAAAACAAAGTAAATGTTATCGAAAAGTAGAGACTTGCTGCGTATTAATTCTCAGATTACGGCCAACAACTATACTTTTGATATAGTCAAGGAATTTATTTATCTTGGCTCCGCCGTTGCCACTAGAAATGATGCCAGTTTGGAGATCGCAGGCAGGATCACTCTTGCCAACAGGTACTACTATGGTCTCAGTAGGCAAGTGAGTAGCAGAGACTTCTCTCGTACAACAAAACTATACTCTACAAGACGCTCATCCTACACGTGCTTCATTATGGCGCAGAGGCATGATGTAGCAGCCTTGAGAGTATTCGAGAGAAAAGTCTAACGTAAGATCTCCGGTTCAATGCGAGTTGGCGATGATTTCCGCATTTGATCCAACTGTGAGCTGTATAAGCTCTTCAACGACATAGACATTTTGTAGCGTATTAATAGCCAGTGGCTGTGCTGGCTCGGCCATGTCGTTCGAATGGAGGAGGATGCTCTGTCGGGACGGGTATTTGTATGCGTTGGAAGGACCAAATCGAGAAATCCCTGTCATCGATTGGGGCGACCAACTGACGTAGGCTCGCAAGGATGTGTTGCGGCAGGCCAAAATTCGTTAATCGGATTGTTAATGGCCAATTAAAACAGTAAGTATGAAATATTACAGACTTTTTTATTCGTTTGACGAACTAGTCGAAGTGTTCAATATTCCATAACTCTGGCACATAAATCAAGTTGGATTTTGCCAATGGCATGGGATATCTTATCTCTCTGTGGTTTGTAGCTTTAATTTTATACATTCTTAGGTCTCCGCAGGAAAAAGCTTAACGGAGTCAGATTGCACGATCTCGTTAGCTAGTTCACTTCGTCTCCAAGTAGATGACCGTGCACTCAAATATCGAGTGCTGAATATCCAATGTGTCATGATCTGCGCGGCATGTAGTAAAGACACGTAGTTCATTCAATCGGGGCCAGAAGAAGTTGGTAGTCAGCGGCAACACACTCGCATGTTGCTAACGCTACATTGTTCTCAAAGAAATTTCAATGATTAATACCGCCGCCAGCCCAAAAAACAGTGGCTTTTTAGGGATTCATTGGACTCTTTTAGATCTCAGTTGAATTGTCACAAATTAGATAATTTTGTTAATTCGGTGACAATGAGTTTTCAATGAAATTAAGGTTCAATTGCCTACTGATCCACAGCTCACACAGCGAACACATATCGTTGTCTATGTTCGTCCATAGTGATTTGGTGCAACAGACTAATTTCTGATGATTCTTTTTGGCAATTTTTTATGATTCCATTGACTAATTTAGAGAACTCATCTACAGAAATTTTATAGGAAATGTCTTTTATAGTATTTATTAATTCATCTCTGATTCAGAGTTTGTATTTTTTAATTGCCACGGCCAATAATAGCCCATACATTTTTGCGGATTATGCCTGCATATGTACGTGGCCAACTTAGCACAGATATACGATATTTTTGTCTTTAAGTCCATTGAAAATTTCTGCTAATGGACTAGAAGCCTAAGAACTTTTTCCTAATATGCAGATAATTCGAAAGGAATCAATTCGATATTACTCCTAGTATTTATTCATCTTTCACAAGTCGGTACTATGAGCTATAAAACATCCTCATATGCTAACGGACCCATAACTACTTTGTATTTTTGGCTGCAAACAGAACAAATGACCGATTATTACAATGTTTTTCTATGCAGTTAATATAAATGTTGTCTGGAGCTTGCTCCGGTAACAGCGCCAATTTTTGTGTAGCTTCTGAGAAAATGAACAACAAGATGGGGAAGAGTTGTACTTGGGGTAATTTAATTTGGAGCATTCGATATATAGCGAATCGATTACGCTTATATATTTTTACTAAATATCGATCTTCTAATAGAAACACTTTTTGGTAAAACACTTCGGGCCATTATTATTATTCGAAATATTTTAACGGGCAGATAATTTGTTTTTCATTATAATAAGTGGACAATAAGATAGAAGTGAGCGTTAAGCTAAAGGGAGGATCATCCTACCTTTAACTTTTAAAGTTAAGTTTATGTTTGAACTTGCGGCTTCCTCTCAGCAAATTTCTGGCAAAAACTTTGAGAGTAAATAAAAGTGCCATGAAAAAGTTTCTTAATAAATCTGTCGTTCGGAGTCGACTTTAAACTGTAGGTCCCGTCACTCATGTATAAAAGTAACACATACAACCTAAGTGGTGTGAGACTGAAGGGTTGTACTTACCAATTATGTGTGTATGTATGTAAACTCAAATTGTTATTCAGCGCTAAAAACCACCCGATTTCAATACCTTCCTATCCAGTTAACATAATATTCTTGCACCAATGAAATCGTTTCGACAATTTTGTTGAGTAGCTTTTAAGATCATTGTCAACAAGATGCCGACGGATTGTACATGGGGTAATTAAATTTGAAAAGATGAGCACCATTTGGAAGCCAGTAGACCACTACCAGCAGATCGATTTCGCTTCAACATTTGTATTAAATATCGAGATATTGCAAGAGGTGTCTAGTCTTTGGTCTAGTTTATTAGGACGTGGTACTGCGATATAAAAATTTGTTGCTATATTATAAATTTCCACTCTATTAATTTAAATAGTTTTCAGTTAGTTGTTGTTGTACTTATATGTAGTAAAACTATTTTAAACAATCAGAATATACTAGTATAAGTTGATAATTGAATTTAAAAAAAAAATTCTTATTACAGTGGTGATCAAAATATTTGCAACTGAAAACATATTTCAACTAACCTACCAACTTTAATTTTTTATTGTTGTAAAGTAGAGGAATCAGTTTTTATTTGACATCTTATACATAAAAATGATTTGTTAGTGGGTTTGTTTGTTTGTTTGAAGTCTATACGTTGCTAAACGGCTGGACCAATTTTCTTGAAGTTTTAACAGTACCTTCCTGTGTGTCGGGAAGGAACTAAAGGCTACTTTTTATTTTAAAATTTCAAGTAGGCGAGGTGCCACGCCCACATACCCAATAAGTATTTAATGTCGCATATCTCATAAACTGCAACAGCTAGAGTCCTCAAATTTTGTATGGACAACTTTGACGTACATATGAACAAAATGTGCGGATTGGATATAGTGGACGTTCACCTCCCATAGTCTATATATATAAAAATTAATGTTTCTTTGTATGAACATTATAGAATCGTAAACTGTACATTTCATTATGTTATGATATTTAGCAAAGTTGTTCCGCATGAGCCGACGTTTTGGTGAAGTATTTTAATTTAGAAGCCATATGCTCCAAACATGTCTTGATAAAGTTCTGCTATGGTTAAAGTTGGATAGAGAGCGAACTGAACCTCCAAAGAAGCATGCTCAGTATGGTCATTGTCTTATAGGCATTCGTGCATCGGTATTGGTTTCTTATGACTTGTGCAAAAGAGCTCAGCATTGCCAGCACTATGCCAAAGAAGAAAAAGGTGCAAGGTTTTACTACGTGGATAACTGTCCTTTCAAAACATTTGGATAGGCACCCTGCTCAACTTATCTTATTGCCTTCATTATGTCTTCATTTGCATATTTCATTGACCATCTTCCCTAACTTATTACGATTTGTTTTACATCTCAACTACTTTTTATATACAAACAAGTCACATCAGTGCATATTTGATGGATTTTTGAGAATTGACTTCCAGAAGTGTAAAATATTTTTCTTTTATTTTTATTTATTTATTGTATCTACATTGTAGTCCAATGAACTATGAATAAAATCTAAAGCCAATTTCAAATACTTATTTATATTAAGCAGGAAATATGATGCCTTTTGACAACGCTTATACGTCTCTTCTAAGTGCAAGAAAATCCCATCTTCTTGGTTGAGAATGGCCAAAATCATTCAAAAAACATAGGCTAATGGATTTTTGTGGCTGTCAAAATTCCCTAAGTGTGTTTTAACATATCTTTTTTGTTTAACACGCGATACGTTTAAACTTCTAACAATATTCGAATTTTTAATGTACCATAGTATGGCATGTTTCATTAGCAAATAAGTGCAAACGCAATCGTCTTCTCTTATCGGCATGGGAGAGAAATATATTCAATATAAAACTGCACTTAGAGTATTATCCTGGAGCACGTCGGAGTTAATTACTTGAAGAAAATTCAAAAATTTGAAATCGTAGGTCAGGCAAATCAAACAAAATGAAATATTAAAAAAATATTTCTTCGTTGACTTCCTCTCAGCAGATTTCTGGCCAAAAATTCTGAGAATACATAAAAAGTTTTTCAAAAAATCTGTCGTTCGACTTTAATCTTTAGGTCCCACCACTCATGTATAAAATTAACATACCCAACATAAGTGGTGTGGAGAAGCTAGGTAGTAGTCCTGATTGAATGGTTGCAATGGTTGGTGTACGTACATACATGTATGTATGTATGCATATAGATTAAAACTTTGTCGATCAATCACCTGGAAATCTTTTTATTTTTTATTCACATTCATTGAACATAAAAATAATACTTCAGTTATTAAATTCCAGTGTAGCATAATTAATTACTCAGTATTTCATTTCAGTAAAATCTTTCCAATTATGGTGTAAGTGTATGCAAAAAAAATTATACTTTAAATTGTTAACCCTGGACGGTTACTGTTCGTCGAATCGACGCAGCTCATTTACTCTTTATAATGTAACTCTTTTACGTTTTACCAAATTTCGCTCTTTTTTCCAACAACGTTAGTTGATAATGAAAGCTTGCAGTCAGTAGACGAAAAAAATTTTTTTTTTTGTTTTTCGATTCAACGAAGAGTAACCTTAGGTTAGGTTAGGTTAGAGGACGTGTACTTGCCAATTAAGAAATGTACAATACCCGGAGGTCGAACGTCCTAGTTTCTCACACCACTTATGCTGTGTGTGTTAATTTTATACATGAGTGGTAGGACCTACAGTTTAAAATCGACTCCGAACGACATATTTTGAGAAACTTTTTATGGCAATTTTCTTATTTACTCAGAGTTTTTGCCAGAAATCTGCTGATAGGAAGTCGCCGAAGAAATACTTTTTGTATTTTGCCTTGATGTCTGGCCTGGGGCTCGAACTCTGGCTTTACGTCTAATAAGCCAACGAACTACCTACTAGACTACGGCCAGTAACCTTACTGTACAAAAATGACCATCCAGGATTAAAAAAATGGGTGGCCAGGGTACGTTTACTCACTAAAAGCTTTCGTTATCACCCAACATTGTTCATAAAAACAGCGAAATTTGGTCGAACACAATAAAGAGTAAATGAGCTTCGTCGATTCAATGAAGATCAACCTTAATATACAAAAATGAAGAGTAACCGTCCAGGGTTAAATTTCATTGAACACAAACCACTTGTGCATGCCTTAATGTTCGACAATTTGTCAGTATCACCACTTATTTAATATGAACGAAATTGCTTTAAATGCCTTTATTCATAATGCTACCCCAACAACATTGCACAGCATAATGCAAACAAGTAAGGATGTGTGCATAAGAGCGGGTATACTTACATATGTACGTAATTATTTAATAAGGAATAACTGCTGACCAGTACATTGGTTTACTGTTTAAAGGGATATGCACAATTTTTGATCATAATTCTAAATTATTTTTGTATACATTCTTGCAGAAGGAAATTCCGAACTTTGCCGTAGCTCACGTTTGGGTGATTTTATGTTCCATAAAAGTGAATAAAAAATGTTGGTGATAATCCACACACACTTTTTTTATGTAAATTTAAAGATAGGCAGCGCTTTCAAAAAGAACCCATATAATATACTTTAAGTTATTTTATAATTTTACAACATATTTACATAAATTGTGAATTGCACTCGTCGTAATCTAGTAGGTAGTGTGTTGGCTTATAGGACATAAAGGTCACAGTTTAAACCCCAGGTCAGACATCTTGAACGAAACGGAATATGATAAAATATTTCTTCGGCGACATCCTCTCAGCAGATTTCTGGCAACAAATCTCAGAGTAAATGAAATTGCCATTAAAAGTTTATCAAATATTTGTCGTTCTGGGTCGAGTTTAAACTATAGGCCTTGCTTTTTATGGATAAAATTAACACACATAACATAAGTGGCGTGAGAAGCTAGATTGTAATTCTAACTGAAGGGTTATAATGACCAATTACACGGTGCGACAGTGAAAATACACCCGAGTAACTATATAGTCTAAATTATTTACTAGTTGAGTAGAACTCAAAAATACTTTTTTTATTTTTCTCGGACCCTCCAAACTTGTGTTATTTGACAAAAACGGTTTTTTTTTTGATAATTTCAGACAAACTTATTGATTGATTAAAATTTTTTTAGAAAGTGGAGAGAATAGTTTTTAAAACGGTATTCATAAACGTTTTGTTCAAACTTATATGTTTTGAAATTTGATGGGATAAACTTGGAAAATATTATTTTTTATTATTTTTTCAAGTTTAGCTATTCTTAATTGCAAGAATTAATTAAAAAATATGAAATAAGTGATGATATTCTGAAAAGGCATTATCTTGTGAAGAGATTGACACTTCGCTTGAGCAAATCAGACAAAAATTATCCTAGTTATTATTTAAATAGTATAACAGTCGAATTATATTTTTCATATATATATATATATGTCGTCTTATCAAATGAACTTTCGGTTCAAAATTTTTCAAAAGTTTTGATGGATCTTCATTGGTTACCGCAAAATGTGTCAATTTTACGACTACCAGAAGTCGCCTAATATTTTTGATTTTTGCAAATATTATTATTTCGCTTTTCGCAAACATTGTTCAACTTCTGGTGGTCGCTCAAAAGTGAAATTGACACATTTTGCGAAAAAAAACTAAAAGTTAATTTTAAGAAATATAACTCGACTGTTACTCTTTAAATAATAGCTACGTTACTTTTTTCTCCGATTTAATCAATCTCTTCACAAGAGAATGCACTTTCAGGATGTTATCAATTATATCATATTTCTTAATTAAAGTTTGTTACTATGAACGGACAAATTTGAAAAAATATAAAAAATACGCATTTGTCAAGTTTACCTCATCAAACCTAATCGAATATTAAGTCAAATAATACATATACATATATATGTATATAGTTTTAAACGCCCATCCCTCTCTTTCCAATAAGGTTTAAATTTTGGACATTGGTTCAGAAATGTTTGTGTAATCAATAAATTTCTGAGTAAAGTAAAAAAAACATTTTTTGTGAAATAAACAAGTTTGGAGGGTTCGAGAAAAATAAAAAAAGTATTTTTGAGTTCTTCTCAACTAACTGAACAACTTAGACTAGGTAGTAACGCGGGTGTATTTAATGTTTTGTATTTTGTCTCATAGTGTTATGTATGTATGTATTATATTTCATTTTAGATTTTAAAACAAATTAATAAATTGAAGTTGCTCACCCACTTCTAAACTATTAATTCATCCCTATATTGCCAACAATTAGTATTATGCTATAGTAAAGACATGACAATGTATTTGCTTCAGTTTGAAAGTGTTTTTATGATAAGAAATAGAGAATTCTGAAACACCAGTTAAGTGATAAACCCTACCCTGATTATACCAAATTAAAATATTTGGAAATGCTTCCTCTGTACAATTTAAAATTTCTATTACACCCATATATCATCATCGAAAGCAATTCATTACAAAAGTAGCTATAACAATGTGCGGTAAAAAATTAATTTCAACAAAGATTTTTTAAGTCAATGAAAAAATTAAGTGAACGAAAGAAATAAAAAAAAGTAATTCAATGCGTATAAATACGTATGAATACTAAAAATTACTCATACGTATAGATGAACTAGAAAGCTAAAGCAAAATATAACTCAATGCGTGTAACTACGTATTAACACAAAAATTACTCATACGCACAGATGGACTTGATTTATTGATGGCTGCACAATCTTAACCAGACAGTAAACGTTTCAGAGTTTAAAATTTTGATTTCTTACGTTAGTGGAAAATAGAAATTGCTTTAACTTTTGTTTGTTTTTTTTTTTTTTAGTTTTTTCATAATGAAATGTAATGCATCCAAAGAAAGTCACTGTTTGATGTAGATTTTTATGATGGCGGCGTCATTGGTCAATATTTCGTGGAGAACGACGTTTCAATTGGATAATCTGGACACTACTTTACATATTTACATACATAATTGGTAATTACAACCCTTCAGTCAGGATTACGACTTAGCTTACAACGCTTACCTTGTGTATGTTAATGTTATACATAAGTTTGAAGTCGATTCCGGCCGACAGATTTTTAAGAAACTTCTTCATGGTAATTTCTATTTACTCTCAGAGTTTTTGCCAGAAATCACGGGGTTTGAACCGTCGCCTCGCGTCTAATAAGCCAACACTCTACCTACTAGACTACGGCAACTACCACACACAAATTTACTATCACCAAAGTATCTTATTGAGATGACTACTTGCAATGCAGGGAATAAATTGGGTCCTCTTGTTCTGTAAACTATCAGCCTAGATCTCTACATCGACGAAATGTATGATATGTTGAAAATATCACCGCTCTTCGTGACAGTGTGCATGAGAATCCCAAAAAATTTTATTCGACCTTCACTTTTAGAATTTTAATTCGCGACTTGAGCCTACAGTCGTACATAATTCAACTGACCCATGAACTTAACGGAAACTACCGCAGAAAACGAAGTGTGTTCGCACATTTCTGTACAAATGAGTAATGAACAACCAAAAAAAATTTCGAAATGATGGCATAGGTTATTAAAACAATTTGGAAAATTATACTTATGATGAAGTATGTAAATATTGGACAAAATGGTCCTGTATCCTAGATTTCTCCCGAAGAGAACATTTCTTTCTTTAATGCTGATTTCATTTCTTTATTTATTTTTTTACCTACAAACACATAATATTAGTAGTCGCTGCAGTCTAGTAGGTAGTGTGTTGGATTATTAGACGTGAGACCAGGGTTTAAACCTCAGGTCAGAAATTTCCAACAAAACTAAATAAAAAAAGTATTTCACCGGCGACGTCAAATTAGCAGATTTCTGGTAAATACTCTGAGAGTAAAACATATTCCTGACTGAATGTTTGTAATGGCCAACTATGTATATATGTAAACACATAGTAGTTGCATAAAAACACTAGTAGCTGTTCTTTCTTTATCTATTTCGATAGATGCTTCATTGTGTAGGAACCCTCAATAATCTTATATCTGCGTTTCCAAACAAGTATAGAATCTTTGAAATGTTTCACATTAATAAGTACGTTTTTCAACATACGAAATATCCGGTAATTCTTTGGATTCTATTCAATACACTTCTTTAATTATAGCTGCCACACTATAAACACTCTCTCATTATTGGTTAACCACAAGTACATTCAATCATATACCCAAGCACAAACAGACCATTTCCTGTGTAGATTGTTTTGTGGAAGACTGTTTGTTGTTATTCTCTCCGTAATACGTGCTCCTTGAAATTGAATGAAATTAAAAGTGGTGTTTGAAACGTCTAGGTTAGGTTAGGTTAGGTTAGAGAACGTGTACTTGTCAATTAAGACAAGTACAGTACCCGGAGGTCGAATTGACCCATTGCACAACGTCCTAGTTTCTCACACCACTTATGTTGTGTGTGTCAATTTTATACATGAGTGGTGGGACCTACAGTTTAAAGTCGACTCCGAACGACAGATTTTTATTTATTGAGAAACTTTTCATGGCAATTTTTATTTACTCTCAGAGTTTTTGCCAGAAATCTACTGAGAGGAAGCCTCCGAAAAAATACTTTTTGTATTTTGTCTTTGATGCCTGGCCTGGGGCTCGAACCCAGGCTTTTGCGTCTAATAAGCCAACACACTACCTACTAGACTACGGCGACTTCAAAAACGTCTAAGCAAATTATGTTTATGTAGGTGTTTCAAAGCTTCTTGATGGTAAACTAATACAAATTAATTTCTCCTTGGTTGATTTAGTAAGCAACTGCCTGCAACCATTGGGTATTTCTTGACTAATTCAAGGAGTTTATTTAACTTTCCAATCTTTAAAGCATGAGTAGTAATAAAAACTCAATATTTTTATCTAAATAAAGCTATACCAATTAAAGTCGCCATAGCATAGTATTAATTTGATTATAAGACAGAAGACTATGGTTCCAACATCAAGCCTTACATCTTGGACAAAATATGCTCCCAGCAGTCTTTTGACAAAAATTGCCATGAAAACTTTCTCAAAAAATCTGTGTTTCGGAATTGACTTTAAAATGTAGGTGTCGGCACTCATGTATAAAATTAACACACACTACATTGGTGATGTGAGAAACTAGAGCATAATTCTGACTGATGATTTATAATGCTGATGCATTTTCTAATAATCCAGAGACAAGAAATTTAGTTTTCTTTTTAAATCATCTGCTTTCAATAAATGATTGAATGAATAATTGTTACCGTATTTTTCAATTACATACAATTTAGTTTTACAAAATCTCACCTTATTATTAACTGTTTCAGGAGTAGATCTCAAACATGTTTGCTGTCTGATATGTCTTTGACAGGAAAAGTTCTGGTTTTAATTAAATAGTGGTTGCAATAATATATCAGTCACTCAGTAAGAGCCCCGTAAATGGTGTTTGTCCACTGAATTGAATATGTCCGTAGGTTTAATTTTTGCTTTGGTTAATAGACATTTATGTACGTCTGCCTCTTTATTGTGTAGTATGTTCGATGTTAAATCGGATAAGAAGACGGACGGTTGATCACTATGAATGTATTGCGTACGTACTTACCAATACAAATAAATTCAAAATATTTAAAACCCACGATCCATAACACATTGGAATGAAAATTGAAATTGCTCCATTTCTCTATATGGTCCATATACTGACCTCCTTAATTGGACATTACAACCCTTTATAATTTTTTTTCAGCAGATAATGGCTTTAACAGATCTATCTAGATCTATCAATCTAATAAAAATAATAGCTTTCCAACACGCTAATACGGTTTCCTTATCGTGAAAAGAATGTGAACATTTTTTTCGCCCGGATTTCTTTTATCACCTGAACAACATTTTTCTATTCTGAATGTCACGTGAATTATTTTTCCCTTCGAATCATATGTGTTTGTTCGAAATAAAACTACTGTTAAAAAAAAGAAAATAAAGTCCTCAAAACTACAATTAAATTTTTAAACTAACCAAAATGTTTAGAATTGGTGCAGTTTTGTTATTGAAATTGGAAGAAGAAAATGAAAGAAAATTAAAAGAAAGAAGTATAAGAAGTACATTACGGGATAATTCAAATCCTTTTTTAAGCTGCGCTTAGTTATTTTTTGGAAACTCTAAAAAATGCTGTACCGGTTCCAAAGAAAAGTACAGCTGTACCTCCGGTTATTAAACTTTGTTCGTGTTTGCGGTTTTTCGATTAAGGTGGGCACCAAACTGGTGTGGGGAGCAGCTATCATACCGCGATAGCACAATCAACATTCAGCTTGCAGAATTTTTGGATGTCATGGAAGCACAAATATGTAAAACATGGATTTGTTATCCATCTCAAGCACAGAGAAGTATCACTGCTCAACATTTTTTAGTAATTTTAGTATACCAGGAGTTCTTGGATGCATAGATGGCGCACATGTTAACACAATAGCTCTAAAGCAAGCAAAACATCTCTACTAGAATCGAAAGGAACGATTTAGTCTAAACGTAACACTTGTAAGTAAGCAGATAAATTTAAATATAAAAAGAATTTAAATTGTAATTATAGATACGATACGACGAAATGAAGATCAGATTTATTGATCCTACACATCCTGTCATGATTCCTTTGTTTGGAATATGAGTAAATTAGAAGTGATTTTGCACTTATTTTAATTCATACATACAAGATGATAATACAATTTATTCCTTAGGAGATGCATGTTAACCACTAGAACCTTGGCTTTGGTTCAGTTTTTGAGCCTCATCAAGAAAAATTTAATGAAATACAGAGTAAATGCCGAAATATTATAGAGAGAACAAATGGAGTTCTCAAAAATAAGTGGAGATGTCTGCTTGGGTCTAGGGAAAAGTCGCCGTAGTCTAGTAGGCTTATTAGATGTAAAGCCAGGGTTCGAGCCCCAGACCAGACATCAAAAATAAAATACAAGAAAAAAGTATTTCTTCAGCGACTTCCTCTCAGCAGATTTCTGGCAAGACCTCTGACAGCAAACAAAATTGCCATGGAAAAGTTTCTCAAAAATCTATCGTTCGTAGTCGACTTCAAGCTATAGGTCCCACCACTCATGTATAAAATTAACACACACAACATAAGTGGTGTGAGAAACTAGGACGTTGTACAATGGATCAATTCGACCTCCGGGAACTGTACTTGTCTTAATTGACAAGTACACGTCCTCTAACCTAACCTAACCTTGGGTCTAGAGGACTATACTATGCTCCAAGCAAAACGATTAAAATAATAAATGTATGTTCTATTAGTTGAATTGCTCCTGAAAATTTAAATTTGTACCTAATTATTATTAAAACCAAAAATTTTCAACTTACATTTTTCTTTTTAACTATTCTCCTCTAAAAATCAAAATGAACAAATTCTGATGAAATGTGAAAAAAATTCACGTGAAAAATTATTCACAATAGGAGGAATTTTTTTCGAAGTTGCCATATGTTCGGGTGAAGAGAATTCATGTTACAAATTTTATAAACAGTGAACAAAATTTGAGCGAAATAGGTTGATTATATTATCCCGCGAGTACACCCGAAGCGCCCTCATTATGTTCTTATTTTCTTTAAAATATAAAACAGGTTAGCTAATCCTGATTGTAATCAATGTTGTTCTAGTCCATTTAAAATATTTAATTTAAATAAGAAGTTTGATTTGTTTTTCTAGGGGAAAGGTATATCGGTCCGTTATATATTCCAATTGATATTTTGCAAACACAATGATAAATATTTTTCAAATTTTTACACAGACACTTCTAATACCGTTACTTCAAGTTATGTCGAAGCAAATACCATAGAAGGAATACAAACAATTGCTGTCGTTACTACTTGTTGTTAAACAAATTGTGTGTTCGCCTTAACAATATTTCAAAAGCAATTTTTCTTTTGTTCGAATATAAAAAAAATTGCAAAACCATCACTTTTTAGCTTAACAGACGTGATGAATAGGCATTTTTATGCCTTTCTATGCAAAATCAACAAGAATCAAAATCTAAAATGTGAATAACATTATTGGGGAATATATAGCAGAAAATTTTTCTTAACATCTTTCCATTTTTATTCCGTCAATAGTTTTGGAATGTGAATTTCGTTATCTAAGATATATAACTAAAAGATCTTAAGACTGTAAAGAGAAAAAATGTTATATAATCATAAGCCGTTAATAAAGTATTTGGTGACAAATGTAGTAGTTGGTATTTGTTTTAAGTTTTTTATGGCTTTCAACCCAAGCAAACTTAAATTGTTAAAGTTAATAGACCAGTTCATATATTTAAACTTATTAGCTCATAATAATTTACTCATCACGTTTTTTTTTTATCAATTTACGGCTAAACCAGCTAAAGAATATATAGATTAGGTTTGATTAAATTGACAATCGTCTCAATGGGCATATCTTACTTACTTACCATTGTAACATCGAAATTAACTATTACGTCCCATAATTACACCTGGTCAGCACTTCACTATCATCCCAAAAGTTTGACGAAGATATGAATTCAATTGAATCAAATCTTATCAAGAAGATTGCTTGTGTCAATAAATTCTAGGTGAATAAGAATTCCTCTTCTTAGGTTTCCAAGCAGTGGATAAACGTTATTGTGTAATATTCCCAATTAATAGGCATGTGCACCCGGAGTCCATTGTCTCTGTTTACCTATTACTGTTTCCTATATCTATATTGGACCAAATCTGTTTAGTTTCTCTGCAATTGGGTTCAATGCAATTCCATCTTACTTTTGCATATGAGTAAAGTTTGTGTGCGACGGCTTGTTTGTTGAGGAATGCCAATCTTATGTACGAACTCAATTAAATTTACCATTGGGCCAACTTTGCTTGCTACCTTCAATATGTGTGTCCAGAAACACATATGGAAGTAACCGTCGAATGTTTTGCTATCTCCCTAACACATACCCGGCTTTCTTGGACAACTTCAGATTTGGTGTACACACTCTTTAGGGATCTATTGACCAATTTACTCTCAGTATATATACATGTATATCCCACTCGATATACATCGCTGTCAGATCCGCACGCACAGTGGCAATCTTACTGGCCACTACTTCATGCTGAATAGTACTACAGTAATCAGGTAGTGCAAGAGACAATCTAAGGTTCAGTTGTTCTGAAAAGATTTCACACTCGATATTGTTGCGTGATCTGGATCCATCGACAAGATGAGAAAACTTATACCCTCGTTGTTAAATAATACAACAAAAAATTATAAAAAGAAATAGAAAGCGTAGAGCTTCTCCCTCATTTATGTATATTTTATAGTCAATTAATGTAATCTTCAAAGTTACAAAAACATAAAATATAAAAATAATCCTAAAATTCAAAACAATGGCAATGAAAGCTTAACAACTCCATCACGGAATCATAATGTAAAGTCAAGTGTAGTTGGTATGTTGTTTTTATTTGTCATAATTTTCATTCGGTTTTATATGTTAAGCGTTAAATAAATGTCTTACTCTAAACACTTTCATCTGAAGAGATGAAAGTAGTTGTACACTGCTGTGTAGTGAGTATGTTGTGAAGGTTGTGAGTTTTGTTGAGTAGCTAATGATAGAATATTTTGTTTTACGTAAAATGAACGGCGACATTTTAGCGGGTGTTCAAAATTATTGTTTGTGAGCAAAGTTTAAAGACAATATATACAGTGTGTTTTGGTCGATTTTTCGAAGTTCTCTAAATAGGTGAAAAACAAACATAAATTTAAATTAAATATGGAAAACAAAAGTGATAGAGAGTGCATAATAGTTTCAGAAAAAGAATTAGTTAAAAAATATTTTTTTTTTGCGAAAAACTCATAATGCTGACCTAACCTTCAATCCTTATTTTTGTTTCCTGAAAATTGAGTTTTGGATAAACTTTTAAAAAAATGGTAGCATTTGGTCGCGTTGAAACAATTAAAAACCTGTTAAATGAATAGTTTTAAATTAATTTTTGTAAATTTCATGTTGCGATTTTTTGAGTTTTCTGAGAAATAAAACTTTTTCGTAACTTAAACCGTTTGATTGCTAAGCGATTCTGGTGAGAAGATTCGAAAACTGCTCGAAAACTACAATTAATTATTATGATAAAAAATATACAAAATTCTAATAACCTATGTGTAAAGAGAAGACCCTGTATTTCGTCTTTTAATTTTATTTTTGCTTTTTGACTAAATTTTTACACTGAAATTCGCAGGGCAAATGCGATTTTCGTAACAAATGAACGCAGCGCTTTTGCGCCGCTTAGTAGTCAAACGGTTAAGAAACATCTATTTTTCTTATAGTTGTAACATAATATAATTTGTGCATAGAATTTATAACAGAATTGGACGTCTATAGTTTTCTCCTTTAAAAGCGATTCATACGCTCAATGTTATTTTTTTATTCATTGCAACATCAAGATTAATATTAAGTTTCTTCCTTGCTGCTGCAATGGACATATACTGTGATATAATTTTATATCTGCTATTGTTTTGACACCTACTTTAACATTTTTTCATCATTTTTCGTAGTTGTTTTTATAGTTGGGATTTCACTTTAATGGTTGTTTTATATGGTAGTTTATAATGGAGGACATAACGTATGGACATGACACGAACAATAAACAAATAAACAACAACTAAAATTGTGAACCATTCTTTGTTATTGGCTTGATAAAATAAATTCAAATATAATGTGCGAAAAGTGGGCCTATTTAAATAATCAGGTAATTTAGTAATTAAATAAGAAATAAATATATTAGAAGCATTGATTTTGTTTATCAAATGCAATCAATTTTATATAAAGACACTTATTTCACTTACTTAATTGGTCTTTTCAACACATTAGGCAAGATGATAAACTAGCATCTCACACCATTCATGTTGTGGGTTGATTCTATTCATACACTTTAAAATCGACTCCGAAAAACGAATTTTTAGAGACTTTTCATGGCAAATATATTTACTCTCAGAGTTTTTGCCTGACGACTGCTGAGAGAAAGTCGCTGAAGAAGTAACGGGTAATTTTTTAGATATTATCTTGACAACACTGGTTTAAACAGCTAACGCACGTTTCGTGTTTTGTTTCACTGTCAAACATTTTCAGTTTGGACTATAATTTACTACGCTACTTCCATTTTATGGTCAGTTTAATCAACTATTCGCTTAGTTTAGTTTAATGAAGCGGCTATTCGGGCTATTGTGACTAAATTTCGCACCAAATTTACATTGTTGGACATTAAACCACCAACACGCTTACGTAGAGTTCGAACTAAAGAAAATATTGCAGCTGTATCGGCCAATGGTAATGATGACCATCAATTATCGATTCGTCGCCGTTCGCAGCAATTGAGCCTCTGTTACTCAACGACATGGAAAATTTTGCGGAGGATTTAGTTGTGAAGCCTTTCAAAATACAGCTGGTGCAAGAATTGAAGCCGAACAATCTACCGCAACGCAGAATTTTTGGTGAATGGGCTCTTGGAGAGTTGGCCGAAGATCCACTTCTTTATCGAAAAATTGTGTTTAGCGACGAAGCTCATTTTTGGCTCAATGGATACGTAAATAAGCAGAATTGTCGATTTTAGAGTGAAGATCAGCCAGAAGCATTGCAAAAGCTACCAATGCATCCAGAAAAAGTCACAGTTTGGTGCGGTTTATGGGCTGGTGGCATCATTGAACCGTACTTCTTCAAAGATGCTGCGAATCGTAACGTAACTGTGAATGGTGAACGCTACCGTGAGATGATATCCAACTTTTTTTGCCCAAAATTTGTCATTTGTTTCATATTTCGGTTCTTTTGAGATGTCTGAGCTGGGTTTTAAACCGCGAGCTGGCGTTTTATAAGCTTAGAATATGACAGCTTCGAATTTGCTTAAATATAAATATATGAAGTCGCCATAATCTCCTAAGTTTTGTGTCGGCATATAAAACGTCCAGGTCAAACATCTTCGGCAAAACGAAATATAAAACGAAATTCGCTAGATTTGTGGGAAAAACTCTTAGAAATAAAATTGCCATGAAAAGTCTCCCACAAATCTGTCATTTGGAATCGATTCTACAGTCCCGCCAATCATGTATAAAATTAAGATACACAAAATAACTGGTGTGAGGAACTAGGTCGTAATGCTGGCTGAAAGGTTGTATTGACAAATTATGTATGTAATTATTATAATTTCATATGGAAATATTCCATAGATTCCAGCTGAGAATTTAGTTTGGTTCCCCTTCTATTGCCTTCAATTTTATTACGTCCTCTTTTATTACTAATACTTTAGTACTTAAAGTTCTTCTTAAAATTATTTTTAGAGCTGTTTATATTTAAAAAGACCAGTCGTAGATAATGTTACATTTGATAAACTGCAAATCTTTAATTTCTGATGTTTAGCACTATATTAGTAGGGAAAAACGAGAGGCAGATGAATCACTTGTACGACAAGCTCAGTCAATTTAAAATTAATTTTACTCTGCTATTTAGTATACAATATTTATTGTATTTTCAGTTGCGTTCGTTGTTATAGACAATAGCACAACACAAGCAAATATTAATGTTTCTAAATTTTGTTAAGAATTAGAAAATTTGTTTACTGCTATTAGATAATAATGCAATGAATGTAAAAATTTTCGATAAGCTAGGGATTAGTATATTAACACGTTCATCGCCATGTCAGTCATATGTGTCTAACGCTAAGAAGTTCTACATGAGCCATGTCACACATATATGTCTGACGTACGCGATTTGTAGTCCTCACTATTTTAGAATTGTATTTTACAAATTTATTTTTGTAAAATACCCATTTTAAATAAATAAATATATAAAAAAGTTTTAATATAGGGCCATGTCAGTCATATATCTGTGACATAAAAAATTGTGTTTATTCGGGAATTTTGGCAAAAAAAATTTTTTTCTGTGATACATTAAGTTTCCTTGATGCCTTTTTAACTAAAGTACCTAACAAAGTTACCGTGGCCCATGTGAAAATTTTTCTGATATTATCGTGGCGATGAACGTGTTAAATTAAAATTTTATATGAAACTGGAACAGCGTTAGTGGGAAATATAGAAATTCATATAAACTTACGTATTTTTATTAAGAAAATGAAATCTTGAAGAAAGAATTGACATTTCCCTGCAAAAGAAGTGCATAAAACGTGTTGCTTATCCAGCCGCCCCTTATTTCAATAAGAATATTTCTTTTCATTTTTAATGCCATTTTTTGCATCAAATACATACATACACACTTTATTGGTCATTACATACACACATACATACATAATTGGTCATTACAACCCTTCAGTCAGGATTACGACCTATTCTTCTCACACGACTTTCGTTATGCGTGCTAACTTTATACATGAGTGGAGGGACCCACAAATTTTTTTTATTTACTCTCACAGTTTTTGCCAGTTTTTTGCCAGAAATCTGCCGAAAGGGAGTCTCTAAAGAAATATGTTTCTATATTTCGCTTTGTCTAGCCTGGGGTTTGCACCACGGCCTCACGTCTAATAAGCCAAAACACTACCACGAAATTGACGGCTTCAGTTTCTCGATCTTAGCTCCATGGTAGACCTTTAGGAAGTTTCAAAAAGAAACCTTGAAGAATTATGGACCTCTGTGTGAATAACGAGGAACGTTATAAATCCAAAAATTCTAAAAATATAGAGGACAGTATGCCGCGCTGTCTAGAAGCTGTAGTTACTGTAATAACAGGCCACACAAAAAGAATATCATAAAATTTGTTAAAAAAAAAGTCAACTCAAAAACCCTTTCCAATGGCTAATTTCACATTTTTGCATATTTTTTAATAATGTTGCAACAAGGACGTTGTATGATAATTGTAAATAAAAGTACAATAGACCATTGGAACTATAGTCGTGTTGTGCGATTGTATATTGCAAATTGCTGTAAAATTCCTTTACCACATGGTGCGGTATACGAAGAATAGAATTTATTTATTTTTGTAATATTTTACATCAACCTAAGGACTTGTTCGGATAATAACAGTGACAGTTTTTGTTTTATTTATTTTGACAAACTTTAAATATCATTATATCAGGTGTTCCAACAGGGAGCACCAAAATTTAACAGTTGATAACGACCATCTTCTTAAAGCTATATCTGTCAAATTAGTTGTCATTTATACCGTCTGTTAAGTCAAATTACGTGCAAATTATAAAAATATTTATTCAAAATAGATGTTTTGTTTGGGCAACATACTGCGCGCTTTACCCAATTTACGAAAGTCGTAATGGTCCTACCAAGTGGACTATTCGCCTATAAATTTGAGTTCACTGGTTCACTAAACTATCGACCAACACCATTATGTCGACATCACGCAGCGATCAAAGACAACAACGTGTGTTCAGTGAATGGGTTCTAGAGCAGTTGGAAACTGACCTTAATTTTCGCCGAAAAATCATCTTCCGCAATGACCCCCATTTCTGAATTTGGATTTGAATTTGAATTTTGTTGAATTTGGAAATACCATTCCACATGTGATCCAAAAGCGTTCAATGCATCCTGAGTATGTCACTTTTTTGTGTGAATTTTAGTCTCATCAAACCAAAATTTCTTTGAGAACGACTTTGACAAATTGACCTGAATTGGATGATCTGGTACCAACGACATGTGGTTTCAACAAGACAACTCTAGGTGCCACACCGGATATTTGAGAACATGTTCTTCTTTAGTGGACCGGCCACCGAGCTCGTGCAATTTGACCCCACTAGACTTTATCTTGTGACATTTCCTGAAGCTGTAGGTATGTGCGAATAACCACAGTCGTCAAAGCCAATATAACCCATGCCACCGAAATTTCAAATTCAGTCTAAATTTTTAATAATTGGACATTACAGAAGAAGCTCCAGAAGAAGACCATGTTGTCTTATCATCGAATAAGCAATTTCTATAATATCTCGCACACACATTGTTTTATTTAAATTTAAAGATAGAAAGTGCTAAATGAAGGATCCGATATATTCAGGTATTTACTATGAAAATTTACAATTCGTATGTAGAAATAGTCACACATATTACAATCATGATATAAAAAGCGGATGCATGCAAGTAGACCCCATTACATCCATAAAACCTAGATTATCCTAATTGGCGATTTATTGTAATTTTGTAATTTGAAAAATTTTCATTTTATCTGTATGTATGTATGTAATAAAATGATATCATAAATAAGGCAGACAACTACAATATAAATATTAACTTATTTTGAATTTGTTTCAAAATCACATCGAATTGTTTGTTGTTACGAACCATTGAATAAATTATTGTTTCATTGCTTTAGAAAGGGGCATTTGTTATTAACCCACGCACCTACCATATATTAAATGTTATTTCGTACAAAAATTATGCAAATTAATATTCGTATTTAGAAATTAAGGTTAATCGCAATAATATGGATTTAATTTTTTTAACCTTTTGCTTCTAATACATAGAAACATTAAAGCACAACCAGTAAATTACAAATAAATTATAATTTTAAACAAATCAATGTATCAGGTGTACTGGTGTGAAACGATTTCGTGGAACTAAAATACATACATACAAACTGACATACATAATTGGTCATTACAAACCGTTAGGCAGGACTATGACCTAGCTTTTCATGTGTATGGTGTGTATATTAATTTTAAATACGAGTGGCAGAACCTACAGCTTAATACTGTGTTCAGGCATGAATTTTAATTGAGTCAATATTCGTTTAATTGATAAAATTATTTTAAGTGTTCAGGCATACGCAAATCAGCTTATTCAATACTCATTTGACAGCTGGAAAACAACAAAATTTTTTTTATTTTTTTTAATTTTTTTATTTATTTATTTTATAGCATATCACATACAACAAGAAATTAATCATTTAAATTACAGTATGTGATTATATAATATATTAAAACAAAGAATGAAATATATACATTAGAATTTAGAAAATAATATTTTTTTAAACTGCAAAGCGTTGCCATTGATTTGTAATGAGTTTGGTAACGAATTCCACAGCCGTATTGTATTTGTAAAGAACTGCCACTCGGATATCAAACTTCGATATCTTAATTGAATGATTTGCTTTCCTCTATTTGATCTTGCCAATTGGATACGATCAAATAGATAAGACGGTTCCTGCGTGTAGATAACCTTGTGTAGTAAGATTAATGCTCTAATTTTAAGTAACTGCATTAATTCAACACCATATAACAATTTCGATTACTGAGAAGTATTATCATATCTTCTTATGCCGTAGACATATCTAAGAATCGCATTATAAGTAGTGGTTAATCTAGTTTTACTAGCCGAATCGCAATAAGCAAAGATTTCGCAGCCATATAACAACTTGGGCACTAAGTCGGTTTTCGCAAGAAACACCCGAATATTAAGAGGTGTAATGACTTGTATAGGATATAACTTTCTAAGCATAGAAAAAATTGTCCCGGAGACCGAATTTATATGGGTATTCCATTGAAGGGATTTGTTAAAAATTATACCAAGGTTTTTCGCTGAATCTACTATTGAAATGTTCCGAGTTCCCAATGTGATCGGAATATCAACGACAATATCCTGATTTCGCTGTGCTATGATCAGGCCTTTTGACTTCGTAGGGTTCAGGTATAAACCATTCGACGACGCCCAGTGGTGTATTCTGTCAAAGTCCTAATTAAGTCTTGCACAACAGTCATCGATTGAGTCTCTTCTACAATTCATATATATTTGTACATCATCTGCATAAATGTAGACATCACTATGCAGAAGACAATTAGGTAAATCATTTATGTATAAAGTAAACAATAATGATTCAAGAATAGAGCCCTGTGGTACTCCTTTAGGCACAGGCAAGGGAGTAGATACAGTTCCACCAGCAGACACAGACTGGTATCTATCAGCAAGATAGGTTTTCATTAGCGATGATGCACTCGAAGAAAAATAAAAATTGTTGTACATCTTCCTACAAAGTATATCATGGTTCACAGAGTCAAAAGCTTTCGAATGGTCAAGAAGTACCAAGTGTAATACCACCATTATCGATATTGGATCTTATATCTTCAGACACACTTAACAGTGAAGAAACACAGCTATAACCTGTTCTAGATCCTGATTGTTTGCCAAAGAGCAGCCGATGGTCATTCAAATAAGTACTAATTTGGTTGTGTAATAGTCGTTCCAAGACTTTAGATAAAAATGGAAGTATCGAAATGGGGCGATACTCATTCGATGATTTCGGCACGGGAATGACCTTAGCATGCTTCAGTTAGGAAAGTGGCTGGTAGTGATAACGGTGTTAAATAAGTGCGTAATATAACGTGATATCCTAGGTAATAAAAGTCTAATGAATTTAGGATGGATCTGGTCAAAGCCAACTGCATTCGAAGTCACTGTTTTACAGCATAAAATAACATCATCTTCTTTTTTATAACAATTCATAAACTTAACACTAAACCTACCGTGATGGGAAAAATTACTCATTTAAGATTTTTTATCAGAATTTCTTGAATATAACGGCTATTTGCCTTTACGACTTCTATTAAAAAATACATCGAATAAATTTTTGAAGATTTTTTCCTGTCTTGTAAATTTTTTTACTAAGGAATGCATGTAATCTGCCTTAACTACTGCCGGAGGTTATTTGCCCTGAGCACAGGTTCCAAGGTTTCAAAATTTCTAGTGCTATTTTGTTAATAAAAATTCTTATTTCATTCATTATAGCCCTTATCCCCAAAATTTCGAAACATTCAAAATATTTTAAATCATTAGAAATTTTAAATAATATTTAGTAGAAAGAGAATGGAATGGCATTTCTAATACAAGAAGTATCGGTAGATTTAGTGTTAATATAAATAAACTTACCTTCCACCCCACTCGCCATTTTATTTGATGTTGTTGATATTTGTATGTATTTTCAAATATCAACAAAATTTGATAGCATAAGTTGTAACGTTCTCATTGAACTTACTTATGAGAGTGCTGCATTTTAAGTTTAACTCAATATTATAATAAATTGTGAATTTATTGCGCAATTATTAATTGAAACTTTATATGAAATATTGAGCTCAATAATGGCGTTTATTGCAATTTACGCAATAAAAGTGTATACCTGAACACCGTATAAAGTCGACTCGAAACGGAAAAACTTTTCATGGCAATTTTATTTACTCTCAGAATTTTTGACAGAAGACTGCTGATAGGAAGAAGAAATAAATATTTTTTCATATTTTCGTTTTGTTGAAGATGTCTGACCTGGGATTTAAACCGTGGCTTCTACCTACTAGACATGGATATCATATCGTTCATTATTGTACTGAAATATCAGCCACAGCTGTACACTCACTTGGTACTTTAATAGTCGCCGGAAATTATCTTATCATTTTTACTATTTTCGGTTTAAAAACATCAACAAGACAAATTATCGTGCATGCCGAAGAGCGTATTCTTGAAGAAGACTGAAATGTCGACTAATCGTATTTTTCAGCTTGTTCTCCTTGGCTTACGTGTCTGTGAAATACAACTCGACCGACGTTTACGACATATTTTTTCTGACTGGATGCATTTGAAAATGGCCGAAGATAAACTTTTTTATCAAAGAATTATCTTTAGCGTTGAAGCACAATTTTTAGTATTTGAAGTAAAGATTGTTAAAATCACCATTTCGTTAAAGTCCTTAAAAAATCACGATTACACTCATTAAAATTTTTCCTATTTTTTTAAGATCAGGTCACTACAATTATTGTTAATAGCGCTGGATATTGAGTCATATTGACTGAGTTTCTATTCCTAAAAAATTAAAATTTAACCACATTTAGTGTCAACTGCACAGCGCAATTTATCAAATAAAGCTCTTAATTGATTTATTTCGAAACCAACTTTCCATTTTGCAGTGGTTTAGTTCATTGGGCGTTTTGTGTGTGTGTAGATGCATCTGGATAACTTTTGATGGACTACTTTAAATCATTGATTTGTGCCAACCAAGCAGAAAATCTTAAAGCATTCTATGCTAATATTTAAATCATTATTGTTGCCACATGATTAAATTTTTTTTAGAAAAAGTAATCAAAAACTTGACTGGTCGAATGTACAATGTTACTCGTAATCGAGACATGTACAATGGACAGAAAAAGTCTGGGATAATTTGGGAATGTCATGAATTTTAAGTAGTAATATGTAAAAATAATTGATATATTTTATATTTACTCTCTTAATTTGTTTCTATTTTATTATGCAATAAAAATTTTAATATTTCTCGCAAACCATAAGAAAATAAAGGGAAACATTCTGGTGACCTCATATGTTTGCACATTAAAAGTATAAGTACCCCCAAGAAGAATTCTTATTAAACTTGAAAGTCAAAGCCCTAAAATATTAAAATGTTATACTTTATGTTTAGTAAGATATCCCTTATGGACAAGCTTTACATTTAACCTATTTGGAATTGTAGCATTGTTTTCTGTTGACATTTCCCGCATTTCACACATGAAAAAGTTTTTCGGTTGACTTTTGTTCGACGTTTATCGACTATGCAACTGTTCTTCCAAATGATCAGGGCATTGTGTAAAAATAATAAGCCTGAAGGGACTTTGATAGGCAAATGACACATTCACATTAGCAGCAGAATGATTGCGTTCATTGAGTTGTAACAACCATTACGAATTCCTAATTCTTCCGCACGTTAGGTTAATTTGTTCTTTAGAATTTTTAAGTACTCCCTCTTATTTGTTATTTCTGGATATATTTTAAACTGCCCATACCTTGTGCCGACATGTGCCTTATGGGTACCTCCTAATCGAGATAAAGAAATATAATATATTTCTGATATGATATATCATTATCAAACTAAAAAGTATGGCTACTTTTCACAGATTAATTCAACTTTATTGAATTGAATTGAAGTCGCCGTAATCTAGTAGGTAGTGTGTTGGCATATTAGACGTAACGCCAGGGTTCGAGCCCCAGGCCAGACATCAAAACAAAATACAAAAAGTATTTCTTTGGCGACTTTCTCTCAGCAGATTTCTGGCAAAAACTCTGAGAGTAAATAAAATTGCCATGAATAGTTTGTCAAAAATCTGTCGTTTGGAGTCGACTTTAAACTGTAGGTCCCACCACTCATGTATAAAATTAACACACACAACATAAGTGGTGTGAAAAACAAGGTCGTAATCCTGACTGAAGGGTTGTAATGACCAATTATGTATGTACATACATATGTATGTACGTGTAATTTAATTTTAATAGCGTCTTTCTGCAAAATGAATCTTAAACCCTTCTTGCTATTAACTTAACAAAACTGATTAATTTTTTATTGAGGTAGAACGTTGGCGACCGTAATACATTGAACATTTTAACCCATTAACGGCGAATGGGTAGAAGAACACCCAAAAAAAGAAGGTTTTTTAAAAAATTCTATTTTGACCCAACTAAACGAAAGTCGAAACGCTTCTTTAAAAACGAATAAAGAAGACATAGAACGGTTTAAAAAATTAGTAAGGCATGACATTCACATATTTTGGATGCTAGCAAAAAGGTCAAAGATCACGAATTTTTCAAAATTAAAATTTTGTAGAAAGAGCTCCTGCATCCTTGAGATGCCATCTAATATTATATATCTTCTACCCGATGAAAATACTTTTCTTGAATTGGTCTACTTACCTAAGCTACAGGTGCTATTAGATGCCATGGGTATAAAAATACCCACTTAGGCATTGGTTTGAAATCTTAAAAAACCATACATACATACATAATTGGCCAATACAAACCTTAAGTCAGGACTACGGCCTAGCTTATCACACCACTCATGTTGCGTGTTAATTTTATACATGAGTGGCGGAAGCTACAGTTTAAGTCGACTCCGAACGACAGCTTTTTTGAGAAACTTCTCATGGCGATTTTATTTCTTTCGCAGAGTTTTTGCCAGAAAGCTGCTGAGAAGTCGCCGAAAAAAATATTTCTGCATATTTCGTTTTGATGACCTGGGGTTTGAATCCTGGCCTTTAGCCTACTAGACTATGGCGACTCCTATTCACTTTATTATAAAACTTTTAAAAATGAATTTCAAATAGAAATTTCAAATCATTTATTTTTCTTTATTTTTTTATATTTTTGGGAGCATGAAATTGTTAAAAACAATCCCTTGGATGCACATTCAAACCGTATTTTGTAGAAACGTACTCTGTTCTCCCACCACATAGCGCACGCGTTTTCCAATTTTATCAAACATGTGATCAAATTTGTCAGTGCGTTTTTCTATCTGCTGTGCCATTGTGACAACTTTTCCATCACGGTGTCGATTTTCACGAATTTTTACCAACGCTTCAACAAAGGTATCCCGAAAATCGACTTGGCGCATAAGTCGCAAACACATCCCCCTGCACAAGCAGTGTAGTTTCCATGCTTTTACCATAGCCGCGTCAATAGCGTTAGTGAGTAAGGGCCAATACAACTTTTTTCGCTGACTCGAATATGGTAATTGTTGACGCCATTACCGAATAAGTCAACTCCACCCATCCGCTGGCTATATACATGTATTATGAATGATTGTTCAACGACAGCCCTCTTGCGATGTTTACGGTCAAATCTTTTAGTTTTGCACATCGGCTCTACACCTAGAAAATTAGACATCACAGTCACCACCTTCAGAAAGATTTAATATACATATATACATGGGTATAACATTATAATAAATATGTGTGCAGGTAATTACCGCATTATCGTTCCAGCGAACTGCGATAATATTGTTATTTTTGTCAATGATGATGAACACCGAGGTTTCTATTTCATCAATTTAATATCATCCAACAATGCGTGATTGCTCCGATTATCTCGAACAGTACCTTTTCGAGATAATGTAAATAATAAATTATGGCTTGTAAAAAAGTTCTCGAATGTAACATTATATTGGCGTGGATCTGAAATATTCTCTAATAGTCATAGTACCACGTTTTCTCCAAGGACGAAGTCAGCATTATTATTAGCAGAAACGCCAGCATATGAGATAAAGGAATAACAATATCCTGTCATAGAAGCTAACACTCAGTATTTGTAGCCAAATCGTATTGGCTTACCCTTTATGTACATCTTTAGGGAATGGCGACCATAATATGCGATCATCTGTTAATCCACAGAAAGACTATGAGAAAATATTCCAAATTGCATGCATTTTTTATTCATTGCATTGTTTAATGGAGTAATCTTAGAAAATTTATCATTCTTGTCAAGATTATTATTGTCACAAACTTGTATATTTTGTTTTAAGCGTTCAGTCAGTCAGTCTCTATTTTGTTGTCCAGCTGACATATAATAAAGAGAAAAAATTTTAATTTCAGAACACACTTGTGTCGAAGTGGGTAGAAAAATACCCATGCCATACAGAGACCCCACGACCCTTAAAAAAAATGAAAATATTCATATCAATACAAATACTCCAAATACTATTTGTGCCAAATTTCACTGAAATCGGACCACGGATTCTGGGGTCAGGCGTAAATGGGTTAATATAAAAATTTTTTGTAAATATTATTCTTTCATTTTCATACAAACTTATCCTTTATTAAATAACAAATTAAAAATCAAAAATTGTGGGAGGTTAACTTTTCCTATCTGATTCATATTGATCCTTTATTAACAAAAAATAGTTTTGAAAGAACGCGAAAAAAAACTGTTTTATAATCTCTGATAGAAAAAATAAACGCACAATTTTCCAACAGAATTGGGAGGTTACTTCGAACAATGTATTAAAGGTATTCAGTAATAAAAAAATAATGAAAAAATCTTTAAAATTCTTCTAAAAGGTCGAAAGAAAACTTTTCTAGAAGATGAATTTAAAACCGCAAAAGCGTTTTGATGAGCTCACATAAAGATGTTAATTTAAATTTTTCACAAGTTATACATACAGTGGGTAGTAAAAGTCTAGGTGGCCCAATATATTTGAACAATTTCATGAATATTAAGCAATAATATAAATAACACTATGCGACAAAATAAAAAATGAAATACATACATAATTGGTCATTACAACCCTTCAGTCAGGATTACGACCTAGTTTCTTACACCACTTATGATGTATGTGTTAATTTTATACATGAGTGTCGGGACCTATAGTTTAAAGTCGACTCCGAACGAAAGATTTTTGAGAAACTTTTCATGGCAATTTTATTTACTCTCAGAGTTTTTTAATCAGAACATTGATGACAGAAAGTCATCGAAAAAGTATTTTTTTATTTCGTTTTGTTCGAGATGTCTGGACTGATACTCTGCAATGTCGACTTTTCCTTGTGGCGTTTCCTTAATTTGAGACTGCAAATGCGAATAAGCCGCAAATAGAGAAGTCGCACATTTAAACGATGTTATATTCCACATATGAAGTGACTAGGTCTTTCCAACTAAAAACCACGATCACGAAGACGGCATCATGAACAAAACGAGATAAAAAAATGATTCTTTCGGCCACTTCCTTTTAGCAATATTTCGCCAAAAGTTCTGAGAATAAAATAAAATTGTAATGAAAAAGTTCTCAAATCTGTCACTTATGGAAAAAATTAAGACTCACCACCACTGTTGCCAGATTTGCCGATTTATCGGCATTTTGCCGATTTTTGACTTTAAAAAAGACAAAGTGTGATTTGCCGATTTTTGCTCTTAAAATGCCGATTTAATTAAAAGTATATGTTTGCACCACTGTTTTCATATAATTGTGTCAATATAACTTTGTTAAGAATAGAATACTTCGTATCTGAAGAAGATATGCAAAACATTGATACAGAATTTCGAGAACTTAAATTATTAGATTTCAATACTATAATCAATAAAAGTGAAAAGGATTTCTTAAGTTTTTGGAAACAAATTTGTGGAATGAAAACTATTAATACAAACTTTTTATTTCCAAAATTGTCAATTTTTATCCAAACAATTTTTATTCTACCACATTCGTCCCACAGATGTGCAGCCCTTGCGCTGACCAACTTCTTCCTCTTCCCTGATTTTGGTGGAACTTGGTCAGTACAAGGACTGCGTTCACCCGTGGCATCACTACGGGCCGCTATGCGTGCTCAAGAGAGCTTTGTGATATCAGAGCTACCACTCCGACCTGACCTGACATTCGACCGGCAATGTGGAAAAATATATAGTCAGGTAAATATCAATAAAACTAAACATAAAAGTCGTTTAGACAATATCACAATTGAACGAATTCTGTATACCAGACTACTTAAAATTAAATAAAACAAATTGTTTTAATACATTAATAAAACCTGATGTATTGTGGCAATTAAATTCCGGTATATAAGTTAACGCTAGATATGTTTAAAAATCAAACGCAAATTCACAAATTATTTTTCACCAAAAATGCTGACACCATATCTGGCTTTTTCAACACTGGGAAAATGCTGACAACATGTCTAGCAGAAGTGGCGTGATCATACAAATCTACAGGTAGAATGCTAGGGTAGAAGTTAAGAAATATTTTACTGTTGTTTTGACTTTTAATAAATAAAGACGTGTTGTGTGCTCTAAAAAACACACAACACAAAATAATTTTTTTAAGAAAAATAATTTAAAATTATTTAATTTATATAAATAAATGTTTAATTATATTTAATAGAACAAAGTGTAAACATAATTAATGTATAAATATATATTTCACTTTTGTACAAAAATTATTAAATGATATGATTTATTTACTTATGTATATGTAACATAGAATAAATTTCTTCGAATAAAAACAGACATTTTACCAAAAAGAAAGATATTTTTATTTTTCAGATTTTTTGACGATTTCTAAAATATTTTGCCGATTTTGCCGATTTTTCATCTAGTTTTGACGATTTTATGCCAAATTTATCTGGCAACAGTGCTCACCACCATACCTCAGTGGTGTGAGGAGATGAGTTGAAAAAATTATGATTAACAGTTGTAAAGACCAACTAAGTACATAAGTAAGTACATAGCTTAACAATTCTGAAAAATCTGAAAAATCCAAGCGAATTATCATCAATTTCTTACACACTTACAAAAGAATGCACCCGGAGTTTATAAAAATAATTCTCAATTCAATTCATTCATTCAATTCATTTTTTCATTAAAATTTGTAGCATAAGAATATGAAAAAAGTTTTAAATATGCGTTAATTACGTAAATATTGCGAAAATAATTTTGTAAGACAATTAACGCGAATAATATATGTAAATTAACTTTGATAACACGCCCGCAACATTATCCATTTCCAGAAGGTCTAACGTGCAAACACAATCACAGCTGTCATTAAAGGGGGGGGGGGGGGGGGTTGAGGTTTTATTAGCAACATTAGGATTTAATAGGTCTCATACACCCAGTTACACACAGTTACTAAAGTATACATACGGTTAACAAATTTCAGAAATTTTTTAACCAATCGGTTTTCGTTGAAAATCTTTATAGTTTCCTCGATTTGAAGACGGTATTTTGCATTGGTTAAAAATTTCTGAAATTGAACTGAATTGTGGCCCTGCACAGGCTAACAAAAGTATACATCCGATTAACAAATTTCACAAATTCTGAACCAATGCAAAAGACCGTCTTAAAATCGAAGAAAGTTGTTGGTTAAAAAATTGCTGAAATTTGTTAACCGTACGTATACTTTTGTGGCTGAGTGTATGTTTAGCGCTTTTGTGTATGTTACGTAAATATTTGTTTGGCTGCACAAGCACACATTGGTATAACGACATGTTTTTATTTTGTTTGTAGCCTTTGATAATAAATTTTGCAGATGAAAAAGAAGAACAGAAAGATCGTAAAAAGCAGCGTTTTTGTAGTTTTTGTAAAGACTTATATGCTTGTTGGTATTTGTATAAAACTCCTAAACAGTCATGGAGACAATAAGAATATTTTCTGGTATGAAATGAGAGTGAAAGTAAAATTTTTGTGGTTTCCACGCCAATGAAACAGTTCGTCTTTCGAAGCAAACCAATTAACCAATCTACTGCTACTATTATAAGGGTACTCAACAGATTTAATAAACAATGTAAACGTCTTTGCCTCTACAGGGATATCGATATAAAATTATTTCACCCTTCTTTCTATAATCGTCTATGTATTGTAGAACGTTTATAATTTTTTCTGTTTCCTGACCAGTTGCTGGGGATGACGTGAGAGACTTTATCCATTGTCCTATGCTCCGGTTTTACACGTGGATACTTAAAGCTAAATTTTAAATGCAAAAAAATGCAAAAGTGAGCAGTAAGTTGATAGAGCATGAGAACTGCAACAAGTTATTTATTGCGTTTTTTTTTTGGACACTAAGGGCGATTATTACAACTTCCCGTTAAAGTTGGGTTTAGTTAAAGGTAACTTTAGCTAAAGTGAACTTTAAAGTCACCTTTAATTTCTTTTCATTATTACAACCTAATGATAAAATAAAGTTAACTTTTTCAAAAATATGGCAGTGTCGGAGCAATATCGATAACACTGCTCTATTAAACAAGTTTTTTTAAGCGCAGTGGCAACGACGGGCTTCTTGTTTTTGTTTTATATGCTCATTTTGTGTATATTGAAAATAATATATAATATGGCATGTTCAAACATAAACTTAACTTTAAAAGTTACAGGTAGGAAGATCCTCCATTTAGCTTAGCGGTCACTTTTACAATATTGTCCACTTATAATAATGAAAAACAATTTATTTGGCAGTTTAAATCCTATCTTTAGTTAACGGCAAGTTGTAATAATGGCCCTAAATGTTGCCCACATATTCTGATTTGCATTTTTAGCGATCACAAAAGAACAAAATTCGAGTCTTTTATGCATTCTTTATAAAGCTCTAAAACAGTTTAGCTTTTTCTAGTTATTTAATTTAATGTCCAGATTAACTTGTATTCTTTTAACCATGGAACAATCAAGGTAAACTTATTTTAGCATCTTATTAGCTGCCAAACTTCAAAAAAATGTAATTCATCAATAATGTTTAAATGTTTGACAATTAAGATGAAATCGAAATTGTTCTTGTTGTTTAAGTGTTGTATTTAACCGCTAGTTAAAAGTTAAGTTAACGAAACTTTAAATTAAAAACCAAATATTATATGCAATTAATAACTGGGTGCAGATATAGCAACCACAGTTTTGTTCGTTAAAATATTTCACTGTTTGACTTTTGAAGTGTGTGGTGTCATAAACAGATATAAAGGGTTCTTTCAATAAGAACTTTCTACCTTTATGTGTGGAATATATGTACATACATACATAATTGGTCATTACAACCCATCAGTCAGGATTACGACCTAGTTTCTCACACCACTTATGTTGTGTGTGTTAATTTTATACGGCGGGAGCTACAGTTTAAAATCGAATCCGAACGACAGACTTTTGAGAAACTTTTCATGGCAATTTTATTTACTATCAGAGTTTATGCCAGAAATATGCTGAGAGGAAGTCGACGAAGAAATACGTTTTGTATTTTTATTTTGATGTCTGGCCTGGGGCTCGAACCCTGGCTTTACGTCTAATAAGATAACACACTACCTACTAGACTACGGCGACTTTGGTTTTACATCCTTTAACTAAACATATATTTTCATATAAAGCAGAAAATGAAAAAAAAAATATAGCAAGCATAGACAATTATACGAAAACGACTTTAGTTTGTCATCATAGTTCAGCTCTTTATATTGCTTCCAGCAAAATTTTGTTATCGTGTTTCTTCTTTTAGCTTTTGTGTTATCATGACACTTTAATGAGACAACCAACTAGAACTCAACAATATTTAAACAAAGAACTTGAAATTTACATGCATATGTACGTACATACTCATTATTTAAAAACCCATCTACTTTTATAACATGTCGCTGGCAGACTGTATTTTGTTATATTCTAATATAGTCAACACCAGGAATAATAGTATTGTCGTTGTATTCGTGTTTACTAAACGTGTGCACAAGTCATTTAAAATTGTACAGTATTGTATTTTTCTCATGAGCGAAATATTTACTGTAGCTGCAAATGTAAATAAGAGTGAAGCAAATATAGAGAACAAAAAAAACGGCACTCATAAACCATTGTACAACAATACAAAAGAGAGTAGTGTAAAGAGTACAGCAAAAATATTGTACACTTCATAGTGTCACAATGTACATTTCTTTTTGCAGTAAATGGGAAAGAAAAAATGTTTTTTTTTTCATAATAAAGAAAGACTATTCAATAGCAGACGTCGGCACCAATAGCCCGGGGGACGAACAACTTCGGCTTTTTACACACATAGGACACGAACATCAACGAATATTAACATAGCAATTTGAATAGAGATTGTTGTTGGAAAAGTTCATGGCAGAAGCAAAGAATGTATAGAAACACTTATGTACGCATATTTTTCAACGTTGACAATACTGAAATTCATTTGACAATACTGAAAATATAGTTTCAGTAGTGAAATATGCTCTTACAACACAAAGCATATTTCCATAACTACACAGATAAATAAGTGCTGTTGTATACTTGAATAAAAGAGAAATACACATTTCAGTGTACTCGTATAAGCAAGATCAACAAAAAAAATTTGATGAAGGGTAAGCTAGCAAAATGTTTTGTGCACACATTTAGTATTTACTAAATAAAAGTGCAATGAATAATTAAAGAATGTATTAAACCTCACCATGAATAAACGAGCCACTAACACCAGAGTGGCGGAGTAATGACTTTACTAGTGGAAAGGATAACATGAAGTTATTAAAAACCAGAAAAAGGTTTCTATTTTTATTTTATTTTTATTTATTTATTTCACGTCTATTGAAAATCCTTACAGACTATTACATTTTATATTTCAACCCAGAATTATTATTATTATGATTTCAATACAAAAAATAAGTTAAAAAAGACACAACATTGAAATTATTAATTAAATGTGTTTAATTGTAAAATTATATCCTTTTTAATAGATTCCATTCTATATGAATATTTGTAATATTTGTGTAATATTTTATATTTAAGAAATTATGGTATATTGATGGACGAACAGGTACTTTTATAGAAAGTTTTTCCAGAAGAAATTGAGAGTTGATAACACCATTAATCAGCTTCAGGAGAAAGACGGCATTTAGCATTTTACGACGGCTTTAAAAGTTGGTAACTTAATGAGTGCTAGGCGTTTTTCATAAGATGGCAACCTTTCATTAGGATCCCATCTATTTCCTAAACCACGAAGACAAAATAATAAAAACTGTTTTTGAACTGATTCAATTTTGTCAGAGTGTAGAGCGTATTGAGGGTCCCATATTACAGATCCATATGCAAGAATTGGTCGAACCAGTGTGGTAAACAATTGTTTGGTAACATAACATAAAACTCTTTAGCCCATCGTTTGATAAATCCCAGGGTACATGTAGATGATGCAATATGATTTCTGAAGTCCAATTTACAATCGAAAACTATCCCTAAATCGTTAAAGGTATTGACTAGTTCAAGAGCAGCACCATTCATTGTATAAAATGATCTATGATGATGATCTAGTGAAGCACATATATTTACATTTTTTAACATTCAGCTTCATTAAATTAGTACTACACCAAGAGGTTAAGTAGTTAATATCCTCTCGTAAAAGTACTTGGTCTTCAATGTTATTAAATGATAAAAATATTTTAACATCGTCTGCATACATTAATGTGTTTGAATTTTCGATAACAGAAATGAGATCATTTATAAAAAGAGTAAATAGGAGCGGCCCAAGATGACTACCCTGTGGTACGCCTGACAGTACATCAATAAAGTTAGATTGCGTATTTCTGAATTTAACGCACTGCTTTCTGTTTACTAAATACAATTTAATCCAATTCAATAGAGATCAAAGTTGATTAAGCTTATGAACGAGTAAGTTATGATTTACTTTATCAAATGCCTTATTGAAGTCGATATAAATGACGTCAGTTTGTTTGCCTACAATAAATCCATCATTTACCAAAGTTGTAAATTCAAGAAGATTTGTGATTGTTGATCGAGACTTACAGAATCCATGCTGGGAAGCAGTTAAAATAGACGATGCTTGAAATGACGGTGTATCACATAAGAGTTTTTCATATAATTTCGGTATAATGTTGCGTTTAGCAATTCCTCTATAATTTGAAATATCAGCTTTAGATCCTGATTTAAAGTATGGAATGATAAATGATTGTTTCCAAAAGGAGGGAAAATAGCCCAATTTAAGCGATTTATTGAATAAGTAGGTTAATGGAGTACTCAATAAATTTTTCACTGTGAACCTCCGGATTTTTAGACCGAAACGATTTAGTTGGAACTCTGTTGTGAACTTAAGGACCTTATGTTGCATCTGAAAGGCATAATGTGACGATCAAAGTCCGATACCATAATGATCAAATCATTTGCATGAGAGATCTGCAATGAATCGTTTTTTCGCTACTCATAAGCACTCATGAAATTTTGAATATAAGTGAGTCAACAATATCGAAATTTAACTAATCTGATTAATTCGTACTTATTATAACTTTGATTTATGAGTACAGGTTGCAATGAGTATGAGTACAACGTTGACATCAAACTCATACCATTCGAAATATATTTGATTCATACGCCTACTCATTCAGATTCATAAATTTAGAAAATAATTATAATACTTATAAATGATTTATAAAAATTTAAAACCAAGTTGTTGTTGCATTTACAAAAAAAGAAAAAAGACACTTAAGCAAAAAAGACAGAGAAGCAAGCAGAGTGAGTATTTTAGTATTCGTACGCGAATCATAATTATTTTGTGATTCTTGTAAATGTTGAGTTATGGAGAGTCGAAATGAACAACATTATACGTGTTGTTAAGTACGAATATGATGAGTATTTCAAACTTTGAATATGAGTTTAGGTTCCATGATATTAAAAAAGTATGGTAAGATATTATGAGTATGATTCGATTCTACTCATCTTTTTGAATACTCATTGCTGATCTCTGAGTCGCATAACCGCAGACCTTAAAACCGCGCCACTGCAACTCTTCCATCAGGCCCTCTACAGCGATATTTCTCAGCAAGGGCGAAGGAACTCCATGTGCCATATGAGCCTCAGCAATGAAGGCAGTAACCCCTAACAACACCTTCCGATTATTAGCTAAAGCACTATCGACTTCAATGAAATCTACCAAAGAAGGGCTTTAAATATGTTAAAGATGTACACTTTTGGGTAGAACCAATAAAAACCAAATCTGAAATTGTTAATAAACCGAAGGTATGACGAATATCTTTCTTAAATTATTTCTTTTTAAAACGGTCAAACATCATTTCATATTTATATATGTCATACATACATACAATTGGTCATTTCAACCCTTCAGTCAGGATTACGGCCTAGCTTCTCACACCACTTATGTTGTGTGCGTTAATTTTATACATGAGTGGCGGGACCTACAGTTTAAAGTTGACTCCGAAAGACAGATTTTTGAGAAACTTTTCACGGCAATTGTATTTGCTCTCAGAGTTTTGCCAGAAATATGCGTAAGTCAACACACTGCCTACTAGACTATAGCGACTACTCAAATTCAGCTTACTTCACTAAAAAGTAGATCAACAAAACTTTCAGCGATTGCCGCTTTTTCGTCAGTTTGAAAGAAAAAAACAACAAAAACAAACAACATTGTTTAATTTTGCCAGCTCAAGAAAAAGTTTGTTGAATTGGATGTTGCGGTGAGCAGCGCTACTCATTGATGTTCGTTGTCAATGTTATTCTCTCTAAGAGGTCATGTGTTCCTGGATGAATTACTTAGAGAAGTATTAAAGTTTGTTAATTTTAATGCTTTATGTTCGACATTTTATAACTTGAGAACCACATAACCGCATTAGAGAACAATGTATGCATTGGTAGGTCTTTTCTCTTCTGTTCACCTGTAGTTGCCGTAGCGTAATGGGTTGGCTTATTAGACGAGAGCTCGTTGATCAAACCCCACCTTAGATATCACGAACAAACAAAGTGTGAAAGAATGTTTCGACTTCATCTTACAAGTCTTCTGACAAATACTCTGATAGTAAATAAATTATTTCTCGAATCTGTCTTGGGAGTCAACGTTAATCTGTACGTCCCGCCACTCATGGATAAAATTAACACACACAAAATGGATGGTGTGCGAAGCTAGGTTATAATCTTGACTAAACAGTTGTAATAACCGAATAAGTAAGTAAGTTTATATTGGGACTCATATATAGGATTTCTTTTTATTCCCGATTGTGCAAATTAACGTTGAGATCTGGGTAATCGGAAGAAGAGCTGTGAAACTCGATGATTTTCATTAGCGGGTGCGATTTTTGTTTTTGTCGCTTGAATTCCGTTTAAAGAAAAACTATAATGTGGAGAACTTTTAACGCCCTCTCAAATAATACTGTATTAAGCATTTCCAAATATTTCTAAACTCAGCTGTGTAATACATTCGCGCTTATATAGTGGCAGATACAACTAGATCTTAATATTTTGAATTATTGTTAAAACATTTCCTTTTACTACACTTATTTAAATAAACATGCTGACTAACGAACTGAAAACAAATGGACAGACACGAAGACAACAACAAAATTAGTATTTTAATTGTTCCGAATACGTCAGGCACTAAAGGAATATACAATAAGAATAACAAGAGGTGCAACTGATATTCTACGAATTTTTCCTGAAGGCAAAACTAATTCTCCTTACAAAAGAGAAGCAATAGGACTTAGTCGGACTTATTCGTTCATTTCGACATTTGTTCTCGCCAAACTTTTCCAAACGGAAATTGTTTTCTTAAGCAACTTAAGAAAACAAAAGGATGAGACATCTTTGTTTTATTTTATTGTGTTTTCAGTCAATTTAGAGCACAATTGTTAAATAAACAAAATAAACAAAATGTCCTCCTTTTTTTATTATTGTTGACACAGTTCAACTATTTGTTTCTGTGTACGTGCTAGTTTATAATAGTTTTGTGCTATTTATCTCGGTATCATTCATTATAATGTATAATTCAGCAAAATTTAGTGTTTAAAGAATTTATTGTGTTGAAATATTATTTCGTTCTGTTTACTTTTCATATTTCAAAATTAAAATACGGCATATAAGCAATCTATAAACTTCGAACATGCGAAATTACTTACTTCCTCACTTACTTAATTGGTCATTACAACACTTTGGTCAGGATTACAACCACATCACTCACGTTGTGTGTGTTAATTTTTTCCATGGTCGGGGCACTTACAGTTTAATGTTGAACAACTGATTTGAGAAATTTTTTTTTTGTAATTTTATTTACTTTCCGATTTTTCGCCGGAAGACTGCTGATAGAATGTCGGCGAAAATTTTTTCATATATCGTTTTGTTTGAGTTGTTTGAGTCAGACATTGAGCAACGGTCTCTGGTTTCGTAAGCCAACACACTACCTACCAGACCATCCATTTTGACGACCCAAAACTGGTCAATTACCTTGGCATTCGATTGGACCTAAACTGACGTTCTGGGCTCAGATCCAACACCCTGTAAATAAAGCCCCTAAAGTCACCTCCTTACTTAGTAAGCTTATGGCCAATATTGGTGATCCTGTACATAGCTGACGCAGATTGATAATGGCAATTACGGACTCTATTCTGCTTTACGACAGTGGGACCTGGGCAGAAGCATTAAAGGCCGACTGTAGAATGGGAATTTTATCATCGGTACAACGAACCTCTGCACTTAGAGTGGCATCGGCGTATAGGACTATATCTAAGTCAGCAGTACTGGTAATCGTTGGTGTAATACCTATAATTTTACAGGCAAGCGAGCGGAAGAGGGTTTGGTAGACTAAAAACGTGCTCGGAGAGACAGTAAATGTCGACGATGCCAGAAAGCAAACCATATAACACTGCAGCAAGATAAATGGAACACTGAAACTAGTGGTAAATGGACGGCAAAACTTTTCCCAGATATTACCCGCTGAATTGAGAGGACATTTTTAATAGGTTAATTACTATTTAACACAGCCGTTATCCGGACACGGTTATTTTTGTAAATATCTGTTTTAAATGGGGAAGATGACACGATCAAATTGATTGATGACGCGGAACACACTTTCTTTCATTGTGAGAGATGGAGTTTAGAAAGAACGAATCTTGAGGCCAAATTCGGCATCTGTACTGTCGAAACCTTCTACGATATACTTCTGAACAGCGAAGAAAATTGGAATAGCATAGCCATTTACACTGAACCCTTGCTGAAATCTAAGAAACTTGATTTGAATGAGAAGATTAGAATGGATGTTTAAACACCTTTTCAGATCTCGTTGCGCAATCCGTAAGCAGATCTGGATATAAAGGGGTCAAATGGACAGAAGGACTCCACTTCGAAATAATTCTGTAATAGTTCCGGAGTTGGCACAAAGAGTTCAAAAGGGGAGGGGGAGATTTAGTAAGTGAAGGCCCCACATGTGGGGCATAGTTATGCCTTACCATATGGTGCGGTAAATATACCATACTCTTCCTCAGTGGAAAAAAAATATACCAGACCACGGCGGCTTTAATCATTCTTATTTCAATCATATTTGTCAATCAAATATCTTTCACCCATACCTGTTAAATTTCGATTACGATTAGTAATCAATTACATTACTTTTTAAAAAGAATCGTAATGATTATATAATTCTATGAACAATTTTCTCGAATTACTAATTGATTACGATTACCAAAGAATCAAAAAATAATCAGGATTAACGATTAGTCTAATAATCAAAAAGAATCAAAAGAAGTTTAAAAAAGAGTCAAATTGTTTTAAATAATTCTTTTTGATTATTTTCAAATATACAAAAGTAATCCAAAAGTAATCATATTTTTTTTTTAAATTCTTTTACATTATTTTCAAATATTCAAAAAGAGTTCAAAGTAATTATTGAAAATAAATTGATTACTTTTGCATTACTTTCACCTAGAATTTTATCAGTTAATTTAAGCAATTGTCAGGTCTTTGTGAAGCAATTCTAGAAAGAAAAAACTTTCAAATTAACTTTGTGAGAAATAATCTCTCAGAAAATGAGCATTTATTTTGCTAAATGCCGAAAAAATTCTAACATCAGTAAAGTTAAGTATTTAAATAATATTCACCGAAAAGTGTTTCAGACCGATTTGCAACACCAAGTTTTTTTTTACTTTACTTTTCTTTTACAGAATATACGCGACTTTGTTTTTTCCCCCATTTTTTAACGTAAGGAACCAAACTATAACCACATACAACGTTTAAATTTATATTACATACATACAAAATTGGTTATTACGACTATCTTCTCATTTATGTTGTGTGTGTTAATTTTATACATGAGTGGCGGGACCTATAGTTTAATGTCGACTGCGATTTTTTAGAAACTTTTTATGGCAACTTTTATGTACTCTCAGAGTTTTTTTCTGAAATCTGCTGAGAGGAAATCACCAAAGAAATATTTTTTTATTTTGTGTTCTTGGAGATGTTGTCTGACTTTAGTTTTGAAACGTGGCAGCATGTCTAATAAGCCAACACACTACCTACTAGACTTCATATTTACTACGTTCTATTTATATTATATTAAGTTTGGTTTATTATGTGCAAAACTGCTCCAGGCATATGAAGTATGGGTACTATATCCCTTCTATATGAATCATCTTTTCTCGTTCATAAAACGAAAACAGAGTAACTTAGCCAAATCTCTTCTAGAAACCAACAAGAGTATGAAAGTGGGAAAGGAGAAACAAAAATTGTTAAATATTTTGGGAAAATAATTTCAACTCCAATGTAAAGTAAGTAATACACTTACAGTGATATGAAATAATAATGACACCAATGCGACCTGCAGAGGTTTGAAAGTTTATTTATTATTAGCATGTTATGCAGTTGGTTGATTAAGGGCACAAATTTTAATATAAAATATATATTGTGTTCTATATTGGTCATGAGTAAAATTATCATTGCAACTCCTACAGAGACGTAGGTAGGTCGGTTGAAGTGGTAGCTTTGATACCAAAGCTCACTTGAGCACACATAGCGGTCCGTTGTGATGCCACAGGTAAGCGCAGTCCCTGTACTAATCGGATTTTACTAAACTAATCGAAGAAGATGCTCAATGCAAGGGCAGCACACTAAAAGAAATTGTAACAGTTTCTACCTCTTTAACCGACCCACAACCTTGGCAGAAGTTGTTTGATGGGAGCTGCAGGCTTTCCGCTTGTCTTCTCATGACGCAATTTTTCTCATTTTGGTACTATTCCAACTGTAATAATGGCCATGAAAACTAATAAAGGGAGATATGAGCTTATTTATAGACAAGAAAGTGGACTCCTGGAAAGTTGTGTGCTACTATAGAGTGTGTACACCTAGAGAGTCTGCACACCCAGTGAGTGTGTACACCTCACTTGTAGGAAGTCGCCGTAGTCTAATAGGTAGTGTGTTAACTTACTGGATGTGCGGCCAGCGTTCAAACCCCAGGTCAAACAATTTTAACAAAACGAAACACGAAAAAATATTTCTTTGGCGACTTTCTCTCAGCAGATTTCTGGCAAACACTCTGAAAGTAAATAAATTTGCCATCAAAAGTTTCTCAAAAATCGGTGAATTAAAAATGACTTTAACTTTAGGTCCCGCAACTCATGTATGAAAAATTGACATATACAACGTAAGTGATGTGAGAAAATTTGCGTTACGAACTTCATAGCAGTTATAATGGGCCCAAAGACTGAGAATACTGCGTAACAACTTCTGCAGAATCTGTTATGGTGAGGAAGAAGATAAAATGTTCAATTAGTTTCATTTAAATTATACTTCTGCTTCTCGGTATGGAAATGGACGCAGTTGGTAAAAAATTAACACAAAAAGCACAAAACCAGTGGAATTTCAATTGTACAATGAAATTACTTTCATTAACTAGTTAGTTTTCTGCTGTCCATTTTCTCCCAGTTTTGGATATGAAATTCCTTTCTGTTTAACTGAATGTTTGTGTTCTTTCCTTCTTGCAACTGTCCGGCACATTTTGGTTTCGTTAAGTATTGCTGTGGTATGAGTTGAGTTCATTAATGTCATGCAAATAATTTGGTTTTGTGTCTCAGCTGCTTATTCAATATTCATTTGACAGCTGGTAAACGAATCAGCTGGATGTTTCAACAATATAGTTTTTTTTTTTGTCGTTGTTGACTTTTGTGTTGTCAAATGTCAACAGAAAGTGTTCGGATAATATGTGCACTGAACATACATACATGATTTATTGCGTAATAATTAATTGAAACTATATATGCTATATTGGCGTTTATCAATAATGGCGTTTATTGCGATTTATGCAATAAAGGTGCATATCTGAATACCGTATAAGTTCGCACAATTATCAGCAGTGCAAGCGTCTCTATGTGTCAGTTACTGTACACATACATACATACACAAAGCGATCTAAAAAAACATGATTAGGATCCTTTTATATACGGCGTGTATACACAATTCACCAATATGAGGAAAATATCGATCGTACACAATGCTACTCTCACACAGATATAACGGAGCTTCATAGCACATGAGTTAAAAGTATAACTCCCACTTTCTGGGGAATAATACAATAATGAAAAATTAGTAGACTATGGGCGAGCGGAATTCCACATAAAAAGTCTCGGGGTCAAATAGCACGATTTCGATGGCCAGTTAACATCACTTCCACGTAATATGACCGTGCCCTCAAATCGCTATCCAATGCATAAGCTATGTGACAGGTACATTCGTAGTCAAACCACATACCATTTGTGTCGATATCATCTAATTCAGGCCAAAAGATGTTGATAACCTGTGGCCCTCGCCATAGACAGTGATTGCCTCGCGCAAGTTATGTAATTTAAATTACAAACAATTTATTTTAATTTCTTGAAAACAAAATTGACTTTATTCTTTAAGAGTTCTTATAAGACTAACTTAAATATAACAAAATATAAAAACAAAAAACATAAAAATTGATGATATTTTAACAATATAAATCACCAGATTTAACGGTATCTTTATGGAGTGATTTTGAGATGGTACATTATAACAGTGATGATAAGTACTATTACATTATCATAACTACTCCCCAACAAAGATAAGAAACTCTCCAGAGTTTATTGAAATATAGAAAAAAAAAACTTAGTTACAATTCTTCATAAATATTTAGAAATTAAAAGTTTGAATTATAATTATAATGATTTTTTTTACTATTTTAAGATAGCTACTTATATGTGTGCTCGTACATATTTTTAATTAAATAATTCAATATTTTTCATTAACTCTAAAGAATAATCCAAAAATTCAAAATATTATTATTATATTAAATGTTATTATTTACGCAATTATTTCAAGATATTCTTAAATATTATTCATATTTATAACACCATTATACTTCGTTTCTCTTTTTATATTCGAGTTATGTACATTTTGTAATTCACTTAATCTAAATTTAGGTTGTTCTTTATGCGTTAATGCTGGTAATTTTTTATATATCCCTTATCTCTTTTTTCAGTATATTCTTCTCTATTACTATTTCTTTTACCTATATATTGATTTTTATTTGCAATTATTATTTCATAAATTTTGTTTTTATTACAATACCCTTGTTCAACTTTAATCGGTTTTTCTCTCAATACTGAATGATAACTATTGTTGTAGTACTCAATTGATTTACTCATCTTATCTTTTATTCCCAGTAATGGTTCCTCAATAGTTAAAATTCTAATTTTCTCACAAAGAGTATTATGAAACCTCTCAATATCGAAGTTGCCTGTATGACTATTTGCTTTTACCAAATGTAATTCTATATTTTCATTCCTTAATATTGACACTTGTAAACTCATTGTCCGTAATTAGTTTACCGAACTGACCTTTTAAAGACTTGTATAATCTTAACTTTTCGATTATAGTCTGGTTGGTTCTATCTTCTAAATAAAAGGCTGTTGCAAATTTTGAAAATTTATCTAAAAACGTTAGAAAGTTGAATTTGGAATTTGTATAAATATCCATATGAATTATCTGGTTAATATCATTTCGAGTTTCACTTAACTTGAATTTTGGCCTTATAGGATTACGATCAAATTTTGATCGATTACAAGTATCACAATTATCTACGTACTTTTGTATTAAGGTTTTAAGGTTTGGATAATATATGATTCTTTTTAGACCTTAATAGTTCTCACTGATACCAGTATGTCCTGTTTCATTTCTGCGATAATTGTGTATTTGTTTATATGTTTCGTCTTCAGAGGTCATATCCATGGCATTATAGGAACATCTTACAAATTTAATTGAGCTATTGCCATCAAATAAATCGATAATTTTCTGTTGTAAAATATTGTATTTATTATCACTAAGTTCCGTAAAAATTCCAATTTTTCCTTTCTCTAAATTTCGCTACAATATACTTTCAAGGTCATTCTCTAAATCGGATGAACTAATGTAGATTTTTCTATTTCCGTGAACATTCATAACCTCTCTTGTTTTATTATCAGTTAAAATCAGCTGCGTTTTAAACCTGTTTACGGCTGTATCCAAAATCGGTATATGATTTTGACTTTCCTCCAGTTGATAATGAATGGTTGCACAATCATCAATATTATTGTATAGAGAGGACGATGGGAAGTATTTAAGACATTAATATCACCAGAAATATTATCAATTCTGCTGAGAAAATCGGCAATCTGATTCTCTTTTCCCTTCAAATAATTAACAGTTAGATTAAAGTCGCTTAGTTTTATAATACATCTATAAAGTCTAGGGTTTAATTCTTTACATTGTGACTTTACAAACAACCATCTTAAAGGTTGACGGTCGGAAAGGATTTCGAATTTAACTCCGTACAAATAAGGCCTAAAATAGTTAGTAGCCCAAACAATCGCTAGCAGCTCTTTCTCTGTTGCAGAGTAATTCCTTTCGTGGTCATTTAAAGTGCGGCTTGCAAAACAAATAGGATAACCGTTTTGTTGCAAAACAGCACCAAGAGCATTTAAACTTGCATTAGTTACTAGTTGGAACGTTTTTGCAAAGTCAGGAAATTTAAACACAGGGAGTTCGGTTATTATCTTTTTTAATTTTTCGAAGGAATTAATAAAATTGGGGTCATTAGTGTCTAATTTGGCATCTTTTTTTAAATACTTAACCATAGGGTATGCAACTTTAGCATAATCCCTTATAAATTTTCGATAATATCCTGTGGCACCTAAAAATGATTTGATTGCCTTAACAGTATTAGGAAGCTTAAGCTTCAGGATCGAATCAACCGTTGAGGGATTAGGCTTAACACCCTGAGAAGTCAAAATATGTTCTAAATATAAAGTTTCTTTTGAGAAAAATTTACATTTATTAATTTGTATTTTAAGATTTGCTTCTCTTAACTTTTTAAACACTTTTCTTATATTAACAAGATGTTCTTGAAAACTTGTTGAAAATATCAGAATGTCGTCTAAATAAACAACACATATCTTGTTAATATGTTCACGAAGCACCGAGTTAATCAGCCTTTGAAAAGTTGCTGGTGCGTTCCTTAAGCCAAAAGGCATTCGATTAAACTCGTAGTGATCGTATGGCGTAGAAAAGGCTGTTTTCGACCTGTCTTCTTCTTTCACAAGAATTTGGTGAAAACCCTTTGCCAAATCGATAGTGGAAAAGTATTGTGCTCGACCTAATTTATCTAATATATTATCTATATTAGGAATACGGAATTTGTCGTCTATTGTGATTTCATTAAATTTCCGATAGTCTATAACTATCTTCCATTTCTTTTCACCAGAATTGTCCATTTTTTTTTTGTACGATCCATATAGGACTATTATATGGCGAATTACTGTCCCTTATAATACCCTGTTTTAACATAAGGTCAATTTGTCTACAAATTTCCTTCTCATGTACACGTGGATACCTATACATTTTCAAATACACGGGACGGTCATTAGCTGTTTTGATCTCATGTTGAATGACATTAGTAAAATCTAAATTCTGTTCATCCAAATATATTAGATCAATATTAGAAACTAAAATATTATCTAATGCTAACTTTTCCTCATTATTTAATCCTTCAAACAAATTATCTTATACCTTTTTATTTATAATTTCTAACTGAAATATCTCATCCGGATCGTAAGGACAATATTTTATAAATTTTATTGTACATCCATTTATTTCTCAAGTTTAATTTTCCATGTTCACAATCGCCCCAATTGGTTTCAAAATATTTTGACCTAATATTGCATCAAACTGTTTTCTCTCAAACTTTGCTAACTTCCACGACATTGTTGCATTTTCCTGAAATTCTAAAGGTAATTTTGTAATTATTTCTTCCTTAACACTTACTTTACCATTCAAAGATGAGAAATAAATTGGTGTTTTTAATCGCAATCTTTCGTATTGAGGTAATTTATTAAGGTCTAAAACGGAAGTTGTTGCGCCAGTATCAATAAGTGTGTTAATTTTTTCATTACCAATCGTAAGCTTTACTATTGGTAGTGATTTATGTGCCCCGCCATGTGAAAATTTATTTGTTCTTCAGTAATAGAATTATCATCAACTTCTTCAATATGATCAACTTCCATGTTAGAACTATTATTTCTTGACTGATATGTTCGTTGAGAATTACCAGTATTATAACTTGTACTTGGGCCATTGTGTCTTTCCACATTATACGAGTAATTTAGGCTATAAGAACCATTTCTGTTATACTGTGAATTAGAAAATGTACATATAGAATTTCCATTAGCAGAATTATTATTTTCATTTGAAAATCTCTTATTACTTTTATTAAATTTTTCTGACGAAGTACCATGGTCATTAGTATTTTTATAAAATTTTACATTTTTTTGATTGTTATTAACTCTTATTAAACCTTCTAACTTAAGTAGGTTATAAGCATCTCTAATTTTATTAATATTTCTATTAATAACCACTGAAGCTAAATTTACATCAATATTATTTATAAAGGTTTTTAAAATTATCTTTTCTGCATGTTCTGGACTAAATTCTACTGGTTTATTATTATCATATTCATATTTCTCATTTATTTTACATAGAATACTTACTAATTTATTATAATAATTTTCAATATTAAAATTTCTTGCCTCAAAAGCCTCTTGGTACAATTGATGATATGACTCCTTTACTCCAAAGTTGCATATAAGTGCTTCCTTCAGTTCGCATCACATGAAGAGCTTCACCTTGTAGCTTATTTAATATTACTCTTTGATAAATATATTTTTTCACGTCATCATTAGAGTCCACAAGAGCAAAAACACTTTCCACTTCTCTTAAAAATGATGTAAGAGCGTAAGAGTCATCACCACGATACTCATGAATTCTCTGAGCATCTTTTAAAATATCGTTCATCGATAATTGCCAACTCGACTGCATGATTATTTTTTTTTGTTATTTCAAACAATTGAAATCTGTTTGTTATTGGTTTTGAAGGTGACCTTGATTTTTAATTATAGTTTATTAAAGCAGTTCTTTCTTTATCACTTTCTTTTAATGTTTTTAAGTTGTCACACTTTAATATATTTGTTTTTGTTAATTAAAAAAACAGGTTTTGATTTAGGGTTTTTAAATTTTTAGTAATAGTACCAAAGTGCCCAAATTGGTTACACAAAATTTTTAAGTTTTTAGTCGATATTTCTCACAATTTTATTTTATGTAAAGGGTGTTTTTTATAGAGGTATAGAACTTTAAGTTGCAATAAAACAACGATAGATTATTCGATTGACATGAATTTTATTTATCCGAAAGATAATCTTGTGGCATTACATTTTAAGTATGATTTCTGGCATATGACCGCCACGGCTGGCGCGGATGTAGTCCAATATGGGCGTCCAATTTTCGATGACTTTTTCCAACATTTGTGGCCGTATATCGGCAATAATACGGCGAATGTTGTCTTCCAAATGGTCAAGCATTTGTGGCTTTACCGCATAGACCAATGACTTTACATAGCCCCACAGAAAGTAGTATAGCGGTGTTAAATCACAAGATCTTGGAGACCAATTCACAGGTCCAAAACCTGAAATTAGGCGGTCACCAAACGTGTCTTTCAATAAATCTATTGTGGCACGAGCTGTGTGACATGTTGCGCCGTCTTGTTGAAACCACATCTCCTGGACATCATGGTTATTCAATTCAGGAATGAAAAAGTTAGTAATCATGGCTCTATACGATCACCATTGACTGTAACGTTCTGGCCACCATCGTTTTTGAAAAAGTTCGGACCAGTGATTCCACCAGCCCATAAAGCGCACCAAACAGTCAGTTTTTCTGGATGTAACGGTGTTTCCACATACACTTGAGGATTACCTTCACTCCGAATGCGGCAGTTTTGTTTGTTGACGTAGCCATTCAACCAGAAGTGCGCTTCATCGCTAAACAAAATTCGCTTATGAAAATCGGGAACAACGGTAATCTCGTTTTGGGCCCATTCGATGAATCTACGCCTTACTTGATGATCGTTTGGCTTCAAATCTTGCACGAGTTGGATTTTGTAAGCACGTAAACCAAGATCCTTCCGCAAAATCTTCCATAAAGTGGATGGACACAGATCCAATTCCTGTGCTCGATGGCGGATGGACTCATTCGGGTCTTCCTCAATGATACGCCCTACAGCAGCAATAGCTTCTTCTGTATGCACCGTACAGCGTCTCTGGGGATGCGAGTTATCAATAAGAGTAAACGTGGTGCGAAAACGTTCCATGGTTAATCGAATTAACTGCTCTGATGGACGATTTTGTCGACGATAAAATGGACGTAGTGCGCGATACGTTTTCTGCACAGAACCATTATTTTCGAAATAAAATTGCACTATTTGCAAGCGTTGTTCAGGCGTGAGTCTATTCATGATGAATTGCCAAACCAAATTGAGAATAAATCACTTGACAGCTGTTAAATCGGTCGCCATCTTGAAAAGTAATACCAACTATAAAAAACACCCTTTAGAATGTTTTTCACAATATTTTATATTTTTTTAATTTTAAATAACTAAAGTTAATTCATTTAAATGCAAATTTCGGTTCGGTTTAAGACTGCGCAAGTTATGTAATTTAAATTACAAACAATTTATTTTAATTTCTTGAAAACAAAATTGACTTTATTCTTTAAGAGTTCTTATAAGACTAACTTAAATATAACAAAATATAAAAACAAAAAACATAAAAATTGATGATATTTTAACAATATAAATCACCAGATTTAACGGTATCTTTATGGAGTGATTTTGAGATGGTACATTATAACAGTGATGATAAGTACTATTACATTATCATAACTCGCACGTGCATTTATGCATTTGAAATATGCCTTTAGGACGCCGCCAGCCCAAAATCCACACCAAACAGTTACTTTTTCGGGACGCATTGGACGCCCTTGGGTCTCATCGTTTATCGTTTATTTGCTTATTTTATTGTTCACGTCAACTGTCAAAGTTCGAAAGTCCCTATTGAAGGATACTGTATAACAAATGAATATCGGATACTCTCACATTGACTGAATCATGCAGTCAACAACGCCCATAATAATCTCCAATTTAAAGTCAATTCCGAAATACATATTTTTGAGGAACTTTACATTTTTTCATCCTCAGAGTTTATGGCAGAAATTTACTGAGAGGAAGTCACCGAAGAAATTTTTTTTTCGTATTTCGTTTTGTTCGAGTTGTACGACTTGGTATTTGCTCCACGGCTTGACGTCTACCTGAAAGGCTAAGGCGACTTTCCTTTGGTTACTTATTTATTTTAATTGCATATCAAAAATTTTTTTTAAAAACTTGGGAAAAAGAATTTGCTTAAAATGCATATTTTTGACGTCGATATGTTTTTAGCATTTATATAGCCTGTTCCTCCTCTTTTGAAGCCATCTATGTATATGTGGAATATTGTAAAATTACACCAAAAGCTGACATGTTTGTATTACACCGTGAGGACGAGATTTGTTCAGCGGTACGGCCGCCTAAAATTACATGGCGTTATATAATACATGGCGTTATACAATACCAAACAAACATTATAATGAATTACAGTCGATTTTATATTTAATATACACTGGCAAGCAAAAGTGGATGTATAATATGAAAAATATAGTTGTATTTTATTTTTAAAATTAATAAAAAAGCCATATGTAACTTTGACAATCCTTGAATTAACCCATTAGTTTCTACTATAACAAAAATTTTCATTTCTAAATAAAAAGTATTATATGTCGTTACTGACATTCGAATGAATAAAAATTGTATTCAAAAATTACGATCTGAGTGTTGCGTTTTATGCAAAATGTGGAATATCAATTTATGAAAAAACGAAAATTCCGAACTGAGTAAGAAAAACTAGAATATTTTAAATATGATTTGAATTATTATTAGTTTTTGTGTTTTATTATTTGTGAATAAATATAATGACTCAATTGATATAAACAAATTATGACAAAATGTAATACCATGCGTGTAAAGTGACTTTCAATGTAACGTCCCCTAAAAGGGGACGATAATTGGGTAAAATTTTTTTTCATATATAGACTAAAAATTTCCGAAATATTGTTTGAACTGAAAGACCTTAACGTTCGCCTGAAGTCGCTTGTCTTACATAAAGAGCATATTAATCATTACGGCTTAAAATTATTATCTACAACATGTGAAGTAGTACAGGATGGTGATCAATGGGTTCAGAGTGGCTGGGCATTTAATTTAACGGACGGTTTTATGATCCAGTTTGGTTATATGAGAAAAACATTGCATAGTCCAATATCAAGGGATTTGGTGAAGTTGGTGGAGAAGTGCTTGATCACCTTTAAAACATAATGTTCCACGTAATAAAGGATTCAACACTTTATAGAACAGAACTCGTTATATTTACTTCAGGTATTCATAGATATTTGTTTTATATCCGTTAAATTACTGCGACACCTATAATCGATCGGAATATATAGTTCAGGAACAATACATCATCACATCATTTTTATTAATAATTGATGAAAATAGAAGGAGAGTGGCCAGTTAACTTCATCCACTAATGGGTTTAAAAAAATTATTTTTTTTTTAAATATAAAAGACAGCTCAAATGTTGTTTAACATCACTTATCCAGTTTTGCTCGCTTCTCATTTCTGTTTAACTAGACCGATTCCTCCCAATGAAGGTCGTGTAGTTCATTCACTTAACTCATAACCCTTGTTAATGCATTTGCCGCTGCTTTCGGAGTTCTGACTTCGTATTTTCGTAACAATCGCTTTAGTAGCCGTGTGCCATTATTATTTAGAGGTATTGGGCGGCCTTCAGTATATTTGGATTGCTTTGAATTTCTCTTTTGTGGTTAAAAGTACTGTCCGATGACAAACGCCAACTTTTCCAGTATTTTTTCTTGAAGAATAAACTTTTGGTGCTAAAGCGACTATGTTTTTCTGAACTTTAATTGAAATTTTCTTCATTTAATTTTTTTCCTCAAATTTCACAAAAAATTTTAAAATGATTTCCTCGCCACTACAGTTGGAATACTAAAAAAATTTTGTAAAAATAATCGAAAAAATCTTAAGTAAAGGTAGTTTAAAAACAGAAAAGCGAAACGTGAAAAACTGTATAAATGAAACAAATTTTATTATAAAGTTTTTTTTTAACAATTTGCGTCGTTGATTTAAGTTAGATAGTCGATAGTGTGATAAGCTACTTTATTTTAAATTTTTTACATATTCAGTATTTTATAAAATTATTTGTACTCACTTATGCTCGCCAATATAAATGCTTGTGCAAATGATTTATACACATGTTGCAAATATTTTTTTTTGATTTTAATGGTAAAACTTACATAAAATACTCTTCTACTGGTAAATTTTATGATTTTTGGGTCAAAGGTTAGTAGTAAATTTATAAAGAAATTTAAAAAGTATCCTATTTTGTAACATATTTTAAATTTGAAGATTTCGTTAAAACTTTTGGCCTTTTGACTTTATGCATTAATTAAAAGGAAATATTTGGTTCAATTAAATTTTCTTTTCAACATCGAACAAGAAGTCTTCATACCGCCAGTATATTATTTGGGCACCCAAAATTTTTATGTTCTTTCTCCCTTATTCCATTTCTGTTGTTTTGTTTTTTGTACTACAAATTCATAAAATTTCTGCTCGTCTGCCACCAATAAGCATTTTTTTCGTATTTCTACTTTCGGAATGTAATGAAAATTAAAACAGAGTGAACAGAACAAAGGGTAAATATTTAGTATTGATGTGAAGCGTGTTTGAAATGAATTTGCGTAGAATTCCCACTGTAACCCATTCATTAATGAAACAAAATTAACAACATGACACCCAAATAAGAAAAGGCTTCATATGAATTAATAAGGAAAGGAGGCATTTTATGTGGTATCAACAAACTTTTACTGAATCTTGTCAAACTTTAGTTAGCCTAATTAAACAAAAATTATGTAAATTAAAAAAGGTCCAAAAATAAAAAAGAATTTAAAATTATGTAAATTTTAAATTATTTAAGCACTTTAAAAGTAGCTCCTCCTTTCTCCAAAAATTTTCTTTTTAAATTGTTTTAATTCAAATTATTAATAATTTCTTTTTAATCTACATTTATATTAGTTTCCTCTAAATACTAAGATCTTTAATAGAAATCAGAAAGATTTTCATCAGACACATTTCATTGGTATTGTTCCGCTACTAAATGCGTTTAAATGCTTGATTCTGTCAAAGATAGCAATTATGTCGGGTATTCCAACATGAACTCTCGAACTATGACCGTTAATAACGACCATTTTGTTACGGCTACATCCGTCTAATTAGTTCTCATTTATTCAAACTATTTTGCAAAGTCATTCAACAAATTGAAATTGTATCTTCGGACACACAACCTCGCCCTTTTATCATGCTTTGAGGAAAATGAAACCATAATTCCATAGAATAGCTATAATAATAGTTCTCCAAATTTTTTTACTTTTCCCAATAATTCTGCCGTATGGCATTCAGGTAAGTAATGGCTTCCAATAGCTCAAGAGTTGCAATTTTATCAGCATAACTCAATATATACGAATAAAAAAAAAAATTCAGAAACATTTAATCCCACGAATGGGGACGCTAGGGAACAGAACCAACTTCGAAAAGAAAGTTTTCAGAAAGTGGGTGCATATGAACAAAAATTTTTTAAAGTAAATGTAAAGTATGAAGTACAAATTTTCTTGCTTAAAAGTGGCGTATGCTTAAAAGCGGAATGCATACATCGAAATAGTTTCTATACATTTTGAAGCAAAAATCAAGATTGCATAAGTTTCAGTGCTACTAAGCAGGAAATTATTATATTCAGGATGCTTATATCCAGGGAATACTGTAGTATGTATTAAAACCAATACCGCAAAATATTACCGTTTATTAATAAGACTTGCAACAGTGGCAACATCTGGCCTTAAAGGAATATAGCGAACCAAAAAACTCTCTAAAATTAAAAATTCAAGAATACAAACATAACATATTATCGACATTTTTTGATTTCTCAAAAAGAGAGTAGATATGCTGATGCTGATGCATATATAATTTGAATTTGAACAGCGGATGTATGATTTGCATAAAATGCAAATAAAAATTGTCGTAGGGCCATGATTCAAATCCCAGGTCAGATATCTTCTACAAAACAAAAATGAAAAAATACACACAGTTACTAAAGTATACATACGGTTAAAAAATTTCAGAATTTTTCAGAAATTTTTTAACTAATCCGTTTTCGTTGAAAATCTTTATAGTTTCCCTGATGTTAAGACGTCTTTTGCATTGGTTAAAAAATTTCTGACATTGAACTGAATTGTGACCCTGCACAGGCGCACAAAGGTATGTATCCGATTTACAAATTACACAAATTTCTGAACCAATGCAAAAGACCGTCTTAAAATCGAAGAAAGATGTCAGACAATTATAAATATTTTCAACGAAAACGGATTAGTTAAAAAATTTCTGAAGTTTGTTAACTTTTGTGGATCTGTGCAGGCACGCAAAAGTGTACATCAGGCCCACAAAAGTTAACAAATTTCAGAAATTTTTTAACCAAGACCGTCTTAAAATCGAGGAAAGTTGTTAGACAATTACAAAGATTTTCAACGAAAACGGATTACTTAAAAAATTTCTGAAATTTGTTATCCGTATGTATACTTTTGAGTGTAAATCTTCGGTGACTTCCTCTCAACGAATTTCTGGCAAAAACATTGAGAGTAAATAAAATTTATATCCAAAGTTTCTCAAAAATCTGTCGTTCTTAGTATACTTTAAACAGTAGGTCCCGCTACTCATGTATCAAATTAACACACACAACATAAGAAGTGTGAGGAGCTATATTGTAGTCCCGGCTGAAGAGTTGTAATGTAAGTTATAGCTTGTACAAGAATTAAAATCAAATCGCCTTTTTGCTGTTAATGTTAGTAATGGACAGTAATGGATATTACAAAAATATATTCATTCAAGATGCAACAAGTATCGATGTTATTTCGATTTATCACGCTATCTCTGCATCAATTGAATTTTCGGAACAAAATTTAAATCCAAAAACAAGATGTACTTATTATTGCATAGAGATAGTGGACAATCGCAGCCAAACGATTTATTGTGTCTGCTTCAACTTATATTTCGTATACACTCAACCAATATAAACTGTCTCCCACAAACCTGTTGCCTTGGAAATCTTCAGGACGCTGTTCAAATAAGCCTTGCTTATTACTCAATTTAATAAAGTCGCATGTGTTTCCTTCTCAGCTGCATTAATGCCGTACAGGTTGTAAATATATAGACTTGTTACCTCATCACGGAGCCTTCATTTTAAAACAAGTGATCTTGGATTTTACATCCATCGAGTAACCAGTGTTGACAATTACGACGTTTGGAAAACGTTGAAAACAGCAGCCTTAACCGTTTATTTAGAGGGAGAAAAAATGTGTCAATGTTCTTCAAAGCAAATGTCTTAGAAGCAACAGATATGCAGAGCGAAAGTGGGTGATAAAGTAGAAAAAGTAAAAAACATTTATTTTGTGTTAAAAAAGGGAAATTTTGGAATATTTTTTAATTTCTTCAATGAAAATTTTAAAAATTTAAGTTTAAGTTAATACACTTTCAGAATGTCATCATTTATTTCATATTTCTTAATTAAAGTTTGCTACTATGAACGGACAAACTTGAAAAAATATGAAAAAAATTAGCATTTATCAAGTTTACCTCATCAAACCCAATAGCATATTATGTCAAATAATACATATGTATATCGTTTTAAAAGAACATCCCTCTCCTTTCTAATAAGGTTTAAATTTTGGACATCAGTTCAGAAATATTTGTGTAATCAATAAGTTTGCGCGTAAGATCCAAAAAAACATTTTTTGGCAAGTAAAACCCTCCAAGAAATATAAGAAAAATATTTTCGAGTTTTACGCAACAAAGCTCACAACGTACACTATGTCATTAGCTGGATGTATTTAATTTTGTTTATTTTGTGGCATGGTGTTATTAATCGAAATGTGGGTGATTTTCGGTCGCAATGAATATAGTTTCCTATGCAAAAGGTATTCCAGAAGCTAAATATTACAAGATCAAAATAAGACATACTGCGCATAAAAATATTTTTTAATTTCTTGAATGAATAAATTAAAAATTATTACTTTATTATTAGTTCTTTTTATTATTTATTAATAGTTTCACATAACAATGTCATTTCCTAACAAAAAACATAAATAAACAAAACAGAAGTCGCCGTAGTCTAGTAGTTAGTGTGTTGGCTTATTAGACGTAAGGCCGCGGTTCAATCCCCAGGCTAGACATCAAAACGAAATATGAAAAAGTATTTCTTTGGCGACTTCCTCTCAGCAGATTTCTGGCAAAAACTCTGAGAGTAAATAAAAATTGCCGTGAAAAGTTTCTCAAAAGTCTGTCGTTCTTTCGACTGACTTTTAACTGTAGGTCCCGCCATTCATGTATGAAATTAACACACACAACACAAGTTTTGTGAGAAATTATGTATGTATGTAAACAAAACACACAAACAATTTGAGATTTACAGAACTACTTTTTGATAATATTTGCTGTCCCTTTCACATTAAATTGGCAATGTGTGAAATTCCGTGTGGCCTTTGTTTACCCTGTGTTTACGTCGACCGGTAAAATTCCATTTACCATCCTCAGGCTACTTCTCGATAGTCTGATGCATAAATCAAATCGCCTCTAAAATTATCCAAAAAAAAAAAAATTTATTTGTCCCAAATCAATGTTTTCATGCATAGATAACATTTAATTGTATCCAATTGTATTATTGTATATTAGAGGTTGGGCCATTTAAATGTTAAAATTTAAAAAGGCAACAAAACAAAAACGGTTTGAAATTTGTTGTGAAGTGCAATTGTTCCGGTTAGAAATGTAATATATATATTAACCAAATAGAACATAGAGTGAATGATGTTTTTAAATTCCGAAAGATAATTATTATTGAACTGGAGAGCATTGTGAAGTGTATGAATAACAAATCTGGTCATGAACGTGTATCAAATAAAATTATACTTTACAACTGGAATGTAACATTAAATATTATGGTAAAAGTAATAAACACATCTTTAGAAATAGGTATTTTTCCTGATAATTGGAAAAAATCAACCGTAAAGCCAATTGAGAAAGTGTCCAGAACAAAAAAATGCGAGGAGTTTAGACCAATAAACTCTCTAAAAACTTGCGAAAAAATAATTGAAAAAGTAGTTAAAGATCAGCTTGAAAAATATATAGAAAATCGCGACATATCTAAATACCAGTCAGGATTCCGTAAAAAACATTCGTGTAAAACCCCGGTAAACTATGTCATAAGTGAATGGAGAGCAGTAGGAAAAAATAAGAGGATTATAGCAATATTTCTTGACTTCAAAAGAGCTTTTGGGACGATCGATAGAGAAATAATACTGAATAAACTATATATGTATGGAATAAGAGGAATCGAGCTAGATTGGTTCAAGTCGTACCTGAAAAGAAGAAGGCAAACGACAAAATTAAATGACATAGAATCTGATGAAATAATAAATAACTTCGGAGTGCTACAAGGTTCCATTTTGAGAGCATTGTTGTTCATAATTTATGTAAATGAACTGCCAAGTATTTTAGAAAAATGTAAATTTGTACTGTACGCTGATGACACTATAATATATACTATAGCAAATAGTGATGAAGACTGTCGCGAAAATATCAGGTATGATATGAAAAAAATTGACGAATGGCTTAAAATGAATAAACTCAAACTAAATGAAAATAAAACAAAAATAATGGAAATAAACTTAAATTCAGAAGAAATATTTAAAATAAATGACACAGTCATTGAAAAAGCCGAATATATAAAATACTTTGGTTTTATAATCGATAAAAAATTAAATTTCAATGAACAAATAGACTACTTATGCAAAAAAGTTGGTAAAAAAATTAGTTTTTAAAATGAATAAAATGATATTCTACAAGGCTCTATAGCTATTTAACTCATTGCCAAACAACATTAAGAATGAAACAAATGAAAATGTCTTTAGACGAAAGTGTACTAATTTTGTATTATTTAATAATAATTTGTAATATATACATTTATTGTAAATTTGTTGCAAATACTAATATAATAATAATAAAAAAAATATTTTATTCATATCCTGCCTCGGATGGCCTCACAGTACCTTATTCGATCGGACCAATTTTCGTGCACTTTTTCCATGGTCGAGGTTTGTATTTTGACACTGGCATCAAATGCGTAATTGTCTCTGGTTTGCCGGCATAAAACTTTTCTTTAAAGGCGCTCCACCGAAAATAGTCCTACAGTATCAAATCGCAACTTCTTGGCAGCCAATTGACATCATCATTTCAGCTAATTAAACGTCCATCAAAAGTTTGATGCAATAAATCGATTGTGCCATGTTTAGATGTGTACCACATCAATAACATGAAGAGCGGTTACAAAAAATAGCGCAAAAGATGTAATGGTTGAGTCGTCCTTATTTTTAAAGAAATATGAGCCAAAGATGCCTCTGCTACACTAGCCGCAGCAAACAGTCACTCGTAATAGGTGCATTGGCTTCTGTATGACCACGTGTAGGTTTCCGATATCCAAATACGGCTTATTAAACTACCCACCAAGATAAAAATGAGCTTCATCCGAAAAGCCGATTTTTTTTTTTTTGGCAAAACCGATATCATAGTGCAGTTTCCCGTTGGCGCATCTAGCGAAGCGAAATCGAAGCTAATGGTCATGAGGCTTCAACTTTGAAACCAATTGGATTTATAAGGCGAGATCTTTTCTCAAAATTCGACGTAAACTGGTGTGTGAAATGTTCAATTCTTCAGAACGATGACGAGTTGATGTTAATGGATTCTCAAGCACAATCTCAGCCACAGCTTCGATATTTTTGTGTGCACGCACTGTACGAGAACGCATCCAAAATGAAACCAGTTTCACGAACTTTAGCAATAAACTTGCATGTACCGGGCACTGTTGCTCCAATTATCTTTGCTTTGGAAATAAATTTATAATAAATCTCAACGTTTCTCAAGCGTAAATTCATTGCTTTCAATGCAGATAATATACTGAATTTGTTAACAGAATAGAATGACATAATTATTGTCAGATTCGAAATAACCGATGGTTCAAATTTAAACCAATAGATGGTCCATCCGCTGTATGAGCCTTAGATGCTCCTGTCAGAAAGATTAGGGTTAAAAATATATTTAATACTTTTATGAGCATATCATTACTCTTGTAAAATCTTAACAAAATTTAATTAAAAACTGAAAAACAACTTAAAATCTCTCAAGTGTCTGACATATATGAAAGAGCTTTTGTATTCCTAATACAAAATATCAACCAAAAAAGAAATAATATTGTATTGAAAGTATACAAAGGAATGTTTCATAATAAAACACATTGCTAAAGTATTAAAATGTATTAAATTCTTTATGAAATTCTTATGAATCATAATAACAATGGAGCTTTAAGTATCCACGTGTAGCTAATACACAGTTATTATTATGCAATGCAATAAGTTATTTGTGTAATTAAATCTCTAATAGTTTATGCTGAGTATACTCCTCAGAATGAAATGAAAGAAAAATTAAGCTTACGTACTAACATTCATTTTAATTTTATCCACTAGTGTTGGGACCTACAGTTTAATGTAAATTCGAACGACATATTTTTGAGATACTTTTCATGGCAATTTTATTTACTTTCAGAGTTTTGCCAGAAGACTGCTGAGAGGAAGTCGCAGAAAGATATATTTTTTTTTTCATAATTCGTTTTGCACGAAGTGTCTGAGCCGTGGGTTGAACAATGATCTCTTGTCTAATAAGCCAATACACTAGCAAGTACACAACGGCGACTTCATTGTAAGGTTAGCTATAATCTGTTTATTCAACTTTGCGAATATATGTCGTACCTTCCAACAGAGCCTTTGACAGTTATAATTGCCATTTTGTTGTAGCTACATCTGTCGAATTAGTTTCCATTTATTCGGTCTGTTTTGCCAAATCGCCATGAACGGATATAGTATTCAACAACGCAAGAAAGTCATCAAATTGTTATGTCATTTACGATCGCCATAAACGTGCTACCAAGGCGACTATTTGCCATGTGGTGAATAATTCCTCTGTTTTGATCAACATATATACGTCGACGAAACGTAAAATATCCCGAAAACATCGCCAATCCTCGTGAGAATAAGCGGGAGAAACTGCGGCAATTAATTCTAACTCGCCATTAAGAACCCGGCTTGTCATTAGCATATATCCGTACAAGATTCAACAAATCTAGGAACAGAAATCAATCGAGCATTGGCGATAATCTGTATGAGCCAATTAATGGCATTGGAAGGTAATTGAACTAAACATGAAGCTCATGCGATTTGTCTCCTTTAGAATTTTTTTGTAGGAATTTCTTATATTACTGGTTTAAATGTTTCTGTAAATTTAAGAAAGTTTAACAGATCAGAGTATCTTTCCGGAATTGAATGCACAAACCCACTAGACACCTATATTGTCATATTACTTCCACTTATATTTGTTCACCAATTCATAAAATTTTTTCGAAGCATTTATTCAATCTAGATGCACAAGAGTTGAAACAACAGGAGCATTATTCGTTAATATCCTTAATTGGATCTTAAATTGTATTAGAAATCAATTGTTTCGTGTTATGTTTACTACAGGCGAGAACATTGTTCGTAGTTTTGTTTTGGTTTTTTCTTTAAGAAAATAGTTTTAAGGTGTGCGGATAATTAGGTCACCGCAGTCGTATTGAGCTTGTTACAATTTACAGGCAGGCATGGTTTAATGGTTCTGTGATGATTCGATATTCTTGAGTCACCTAATGATTTGAGACACCTTGATGGTCAAAAGTCATAATGGCAAAACAAAAACGCATTCTCACTTGAGCTTATATTTGATGGTTATTTGAATGACAGTACCAAAGAAAGGTGTACATAGATATTGTTACGAAAATGGAAATATCGTTTAAGATCAACATGATTAACAAAAGATACACTAACAAATACAACGAAGTTGTTACAAGTAAACCAACAACATCGCTATGAAAGAAATGGGGTTAGACAAGTAAGCGAAAATGCAACAACAAGCAACGTGAACAAAATACACAAACAACAATGAAGTCGCAATAGAATTCTCGAGAAGGCGAAAACTCGAACCTTCATTGGACTGTTTACGTGACATATTAAAAGGCAAGACAAAGCAGACAACGAGTAGTAAGAATTCAGTCAGTCTTGTATGAAGACGCGTTGCGTGTGAAGAAAACAGTCGTGGTGTGAAGATATCCGTTGAAAAGATATGCGTTGTAAGCAAAGAATAATAGCGTACAAGCTTTTATTGTTGTATTCGTCAAGTTGTAAATAGTGGCAAAAGTAGTGAGAACAATACAGAATTTAATTGAAACTAAACACCAATTTATTTTTATTTTGTTTGTAATCAACGAACTCATATTCTAAACGTTTTTAAAATGGTAGAAACTTAACAATATTGTAGTAAACTGTTAAGGAAAATCGTGGAAGCTATCACTTCTTGTTGTTTTCAAATAAGGAACAGAGACACACCTCTTTGCAACGAATAAACCGAACAATTTCTAACAACTCCGTATATTATACGATATATTATGGTTATATTTTTATTGCAAAAGAAAAGTGATATGAATTCCTATATTTTATGGAATAAACATTTCCTCAAATATTACTGCCGTAAAAGCTTTTAGGAATATGTGTCTATAAAATATAAATGCTTTCACCTTAAACTAAATTTTGTATATTTCTTTTTTAAACACTTTTATTCATACATACAGGCATGTTTGTATTTATATACATACATACACATATTTTCAAATGTACATACGTACAAAGGAAATTCTAATTTACTCCCTATGCTTGTTTTTGTATTTAAAATATAGTATGTTTCAGTAAAGCCATTTCATTTTTAGCAACTAAAGTATTAGAAAATTTTTATTATTTTTACCACTTTGCAGTTTATTTTTATATTCACAAATGCCACAGTCTGTTAACAAATAAAAAATCGATATGAGAACTTATTTATTAATGGATTCATAAATTTTAAAGCATTTTTTATTTATTCGTTTTATTTAGTTGACATTTCTATAAAAAGAATATTATTATTAAACCAGATATTAACAATAAACTTCACATGATATTGGACACAGAGTTACATCAGGTTAAATTTTTTGAAATTAATGAATTTTCTGAATTAATTCACCACAAAATGATTCCTTTTTTATTAATTGTAGTATAATTCGTTCGCAAATACACGTTTATCGAGCGCAAAAAATTTTTTATACTATATCTTGAAGGATAATGAAATGTTTCTTTTACAGGATCTTCGCTCGCACTTGTTATTGATGACCTGGCCAAAGTCGTTCTCAATGCAGAATGGACCAATGACGCCGCCACCACAAAATTCATTCAAAAGAGAGACTTTTTCGGGGTGCCAGTGGATGCTGTTGATCCTCATGTGAATTATTATCGCCCCAGATTTACCAATTTTGTTTGGTTACGTACCCTTTCATCCAGAAATCGGCCGTGTCCTTCAGTTCTTGGGTCAGTTGAAATTTTAAGAATGCTTGCTTAAGTCGCGGTGGTAAATTTGTCAAATTTTGGTCTGTAAAAGGTGGATGCAGAATCAACTATCTCGGATTCTCCTGCACACTCAAGCAACGACTATTATGTTTTCGGCAGATGTTACATATCGCCGTTCGGACGTATGAGTTATTTTTCATGTAAAACATAAAAAAAATATCACCCATACGCATTGGCTGATGCAGTGGATAAGTGAAGTTAAATTCAGAAATTTAAAGCATCCCTTTAGGTTTGTTTTGAAAATATTGTTATCTTAGGAACAGTTTAAAGTCAACTCCGAACGACAGATTTTTGAGAAAGTTTTCATAACAATTTTGTTTGCTTTCACGATTTTGTCAGAAATCTGGGACGGAGAGGCTGTTGTCGAACAAATATTTCTTCATATTTCGTTTTGCTGGAGATGTCGGATCTGGAGTTCTGAGCTCTGTTATGAAGCAATAAACTCTATTAGGTAGGGAGGTTGGTGGAGCTGACTTTCTTTAGAATCCAATATTATCTTAAAGCGAGACTTTCATAATATGCTGCTATCTGTAATCATAAGGATTACGAATCAATTTGGCTTCAATTTTGTACAACTGAAATTTTTAAAGATGTAAATCCTACTATCGAAACTAGAAAAGAAATGAATAAATTGCTATGACAACAATATACTATTAGATTTTCTTAGATTCCATTTCGGTGTAGTTACACACACGTGCAGATACACTCGCTGACCCATATGGCCATTGTGTTACTCAATGTAAGGTAAGCACCCTTGTCATGATCTGTTAGTGGTAGATTTGAACCACACCTAACTTCGGATGAAACCGGTCAGTTCTCTTAGTGGCACGTTCGCTACTCTGCCCAGATCTTTAAACATAATATCACCCAAAAACCGATGACGTCTTTCCTGAAGTACAGGGCACGTTGTACCGATTCCGTTTGTTCCACATCTTGGCAATTTCTGCAGTGGGTGGGGCTTGCCAACGAAACTGCCAATAGCGTCAAGCCCATTCCTCTTAAAATGCGAACTGTACTCTTGTCGGACTCAAGTAATTGCCTGGTTCTTCCGCTGTCCACTGCTAGATACAGCAGTTTTTAAATTCGGCAAACAGGTATATTGAACGACCTAAGGTATGTTGAATTCCATACTAATTTTTCCTACTTGAAAAAAGTATTTTTGAGAAAAGCATATACCTACCGTGTCTTCCTCAGATATCGTCGATCCATTCCATGCCAGTTCGTCCGCATTTTCGTTTCCTTTTACGCCAGAGTGGCCTGTAGCAGCAGGATGTGTTTCTGCGAATATTTGACGGGATACCAGCGCTTTGATTGCTGGTTGACTGTCCAATGATCAAGTTTGAATGAGATAAGTTCCTGATTTCAAAGACGTAGGTAGTATGTTGGCTTATTAGACATAAGATCGAGGTTCAAACCCCAGGTCACACATTAAAACGAAATATGAAAAAATATTTCTTCGGCGACTTCCTCTCAGCAGATTTCTGGCAAAACTCTGAGAGTAAATAAAATTGCCATGAAAAGTTTCTCAAAAATCTGTAGTTCGGAGTCGACTTTAAAATGTAGAACCCGCTGCTACTGTATAAAATTAACACACACAATATGAGTGGTGTGAGGAGCTAGGCCGTAATCTTGACTGAAGGGTTGTAATGGCCAATTATGTTATGTATGTATATAAGTTCCTGATTTCAACCATTCAATAGCAAATATCTTCGCCTGAAATACGCTGACACCTGGTTATCGTCAACTAACTAAAGAACACAAGTTTTCTCAAACTGCGAGATACAAAATAACGTTTTTCCCAATTTTTAGATATTCATTCAGAAATGTTTTTACAATCTTGCATTAAATTTAATTTCAATAATTCCGTCTAAATTGCATGTTAAACAATGCTTAATAAAACTAATTTCTATCATAATTTTATTGTACTGTGTTTATCATCCATCAAAACTGAGAATGTACTTTACAGTTGTTGATGGTGTTGAAGTGCAATGCAAAGTTTTAATCGCAACAACAAAGGATAAGAACAATAACAAAAGCAATTTACAACATTTATTACAAATCACAAGTTAACATTACTCATAAAAGTTACACAACCACTCATGATATGAACACTGTATGTTCTCATACTCGCATAAAAACGGTTAAATAGAAGAGAACACACTTCGTTTAACCATTTTTTTTTCAAAGTTTTCAATGTTCAAACAGTGTTGTACCGATCAAAAGTAACCACACGGATGAGAACTTTTTAATTTATGCACACTATTAGCGTGAGGGTCGTGGGTGCGATTTCCACCAGAGCGTTTATTGTCAAAGTTACTCAGCTCATATGTAATTAGAATATAATTTGTAGTTGTATTGTAATAAATAAATAAATAAATATACTAGGTGAACCGGTATGAAGTGAGCATCAAGATACATTTACTGTGACTCTGTAGGATCGCATCTAACGCTTGTCGAGGCATATATGGATCATACTCTATTAGAAGCAACATACTGAAGATGGCTTCGACGGTTCAGAGATAAAGATTTTGATGTGAGAAATGATACACGTAGAATACAACCAAAAAAGTTGGAAAATGTAGAATTGCAAACAAAATTTAACGAAGATGACACTTTGAGTCAGAAACAAATAGCGGATATGATGAAAGTTACAACCCAAATAATTTCTGACCGTTTAGAAGCTATGCGAAAGATTGCAAAGTCTAGAAAATGGTTGCCACATGTATTGAATAACAAGCAGATGGAAAACCAAAAACCACTTGAGAAAAGTTGAAAGTATTGTTGCAACTGACCGTAATTTCCATCGCAAAATCATCTTCCGCAATGAGTCCTATTTCGGTATAAGTGGGTACGATCACAAACAAAATTGTAGAATACGCGTACAATGCATGGCGAAGAAGTCACTGTTTTGTGTGAATTTTGAGCTGTCGGCATCATCGGTTGATATTTCTTTGAGAACAACGTTGATCAATGTAACTGTTCGTACAACAAGTTATTGAAAATATATTACGTTACATTTAAAAATATGGTCAACTTCTTTTGGCTTAAATTGGCTAAGTTAGACCCAACAACATGTGGTCTCACCAAGGCGTTGCTTCATTTCACGCACCTCATACCATATTGTATATTCTGCTCGAACGTTTAAAGCTAATTATTTCACATGGAGATGATGTGATATGATACCGATTTATTTTTCAGAGTCAGGGAAAATTGGACATTTTTATATGTGCTTACTTAGATAAGCAGTAACGGACATTTGAAGGATGTTGTATTCCACATATAATTACATCAACAGGTCTTTCAAGCGAATAAAAAATATTGATGACATTCCACACATATTTTATTTTAATTTTAATTTAAAAATATTAAGAGTTTTATGACATACCCAGTAGTGTGTGGGAAATATTATCCATTTTACACGTCCATAAGTTGTCTGTAAAGTCTCATAATTCATAAAGAAATTGAAAAAAGTAATGAAATAAAATACTGTGCAAATTGGCGTGCTTAAACATGGGAAAATTGTTGGCAAATTTTTAATTGAAATGCTTGAATTACAATGCTTGGAAACTTATTACTAAAACTTTATTTAAAATCTGTTCTCAAACCGCTACACATGGATAAATTTTACACACCCGATGTGAATGGTATGATAATTTATACAGTTTGCATTTAAAGGTGTATGTGTGTGAGAATTTAAAGAGTTAGCATTTAAAGGGCAGTCGTATAGCTTAAGAGTTCAGTTTAGTTAGTATCACACAAGTTAGAACTACGACTTAAATAACTGTTCATATATTAAGTTATTGAAAATATATTACGTTTCATTTCAAAAAATACTTGCTCGGACTGAATTTTGTTATTTTGAAAAAAAGATAAAAATAACAAAGACAACAAAAATGCTACAAAGACACGGTAGAGTATCAGTGTTGTATCGAATTGTTGCTGGCGATGAAAACCCGTTTTGTTTTCAGAATCCTAAATGGAAAAAGTACAAGTATTAGCTTTGGGTGCAAACCCAGATCGGTCTGAATTGGACCACATATGGTTTCAACAATGCCACGCATTCCTTATTCCGCATGAGGGTTTAGATGTGGTGATGTAAACTATCCAATGAGATCATGTGATTTGACCACGTTAATCATTTTTTATGGCAGGTGTATGCCTATAAGCTCCAAGGTACAGAGGGCCTCAGGCCACCATAATACATGCCATCGGTCAATTTCAGTCTCATTTATGTGGAGAAACATGAAACATTAGGCCTAACGGATGCGCTCCACTCAGAGAAGCTGTGGCGGTCGTTTGAATGATGTTATTGTTACGTTTTTACCTTTTGAAAACGTTTAAATAAATATAAATTTGTAATTAGGTTTAATTAAATTCTTTATCGTTCGCACAATTAAACTTCGTTGTTTCATTATAGTTGTTTGCGTATTTTTGTTTACATTTATTCTTGCAGTATTTGTTGTTGCATTTTTGTTTACTTGTTTATCATGTAATCAAATTCATTATTTTGGTTTTTGTAGCTTTTTTTTACAATTTAAACGATGTGAAAACAAAACACCATTTTCGTAACATTATATTCCACACGTAATGGCATCATAGGTCTTTCAAACGAATAAAAGATGTATATTATAATTCAGGCATTTCTGGCATAAACTTGTGAGAGTAAAATAAAAAAATAAAATTGTCATGAACATTTTCTCAATAATCTTTAACTGTAGGTCTTGCCATTCACATATGAATTAATACACACAATATAAGCTAGGTCGTAATCCTGACTGAAGAATTTTAATGACCAACTATGTATGTATGTGTGTACTGTTACTAATTATAGGTTTCACATATAATGTCCATTAAAAGCATTATTTCGCTAAAATACAAAGTTTTGTTATTAATATTATTATAACAAGAGCTCAGTTCAGTTTTACATTTCCATTTTTAGGACATTTTGTAAATACAACCAACACATACAGTCATAGCTGCCAGATTTTACGATTTATCGTCATTTTGACGATTTTGAGCTCCAAAAATATCATATTGACGATTTGACGATTTATGCCCTTATTTTAGCGATTTTTGGAAATTAAAAATTTATATCATATTCTTTACTTTAGTACATTAAAAGCCACTTTAAGCTTTGTATTTACTTTGGAATTATTACTATTGGAAATTGTTAGTAAAAACAAGGAGTAAAGTATTATATTTTTAAGTTACTTTCAAATACCTGTGATGATTTTTCTGTATTTTATTCCCTATTATCCCTTAAGAGCCATAAAATTACCTCCTAAATAAACTCGTAGTTGGGAATAATTGTTCACTTGTCCTTGCAGACAATTTTAAAAATTCGATTATAGCTTCTAATATTACCATCGGAAGAACAAAGGCAAGCGCCGTTATTTTGTTTCGTACGACCAACACTCAGGCGATCGATGGCATCGTGCTTAGAAATATGAAAATATGTTATGTGAAGAAGGAAAGAGAGAACAGTGTTTATGGACACTAGGCTTGTGTATATTTATGCCATAAGCAAAAGGAAAGGCCTCTGCAGGGAAAGAGTTCCATACAGGAATAGTCCGACTAAAAAACCTATTTTTACTGTAATGCAGTGTGCGATCCACTGGCCAATCGACCACACTACGTTGAGGCACCGACTTATACATGCGAGTTGTATGCCAGTCACGGTCGGTTACAAATGGTGCAAATAGTGAGATCATTAGTTCTTAAGAGGGGGGGAGGGTGCCCTGGTAGTCTAGAGGATAGTGTGCTAGACTATTAGCGTGATGGTCGTGGGTTCGATTCCCACCAGAAACTCTGATCTGTAACACTACACCGAGCATATGGTCAAGTCACTCCGCTCGTATATAATTATAATATAATTTGTAATTGTATTGTAATTAATAAATAAATAAGAAGGAACTGAAAAATGTGTCAGTTGAAGCCAACATTACACTGAATGCTCAGAATATCAAGAGCTTCTGACTCCTTAATATTTACACCACCCATTGATGAAGATGATGGTATATTATTTCTGCGCTTATGTGTCAATAAACAACACTGGCATAGATTGTTTAATCCTTAAACAATTTTTTCCTGAAAATGATATAAAATATCAACGTTTTTGGAAAAAAATTACTTTATATTTTTTCTGACGGTTTTTTGACGATTTTAATAAACGTCTTTGACGTTTTTGACAATTTTTTCTCAAATATTTGACGATTTGATGCCTCATTTATCTGGCAGCTATGCATATGTACATACCTATCCGGCACTCACATTTTATAAGTATGAATAACATGAAAAATCATTTGTTAACTATCTACTGCCATTCGTTTAGGTTTTTAACACCTGATTCCATTTTAAATTGCTTCAATTATTTTTATTTTTATTCGTTTTTTTTAACACGACCATATAGAGAGTGATAGGGCAGCGAATGTTTGTAGGAAGGGGAAACAGAATGACGCCAACAAATTGTTTATGCGTTTTATCTGAGGGTTTATAGCAAGCCGACAACAGCAGAAATAGTACTAATAATGTTTCACCTTCTTTTGCATAGTTGTGCTTTATTTGTTGTTGTTGTATTTGGAGGTATTCTACCTCTAGTACAGGCAATAACAATAAAACAAAACTTTAATTTCTATACTCATACAGCTACTGCTGAGTTGAGCGTGTATTAAAATATCACATTCGCTTAAATCCCCATTTACACAGCGACATACACCCATGGTTTTAAAAAAGCATATTGCAGGCATCCTTCTTAAGTCGTTTTTATCGTTCGTTTTCTTTCTTTTAGGAAATTCCCCCAATTCATGCGGTACATTACGTTGAAACTAGGAAAATAGGTTAAGTGAGATAAAAAAAGGGAATTAAATTTTAAGGTGTGGAATTTGAAACGCAGGGAAAGTGTTCCACATACCGATACTGTGACTGTTACACGAACAGTTTCTGTGCGTTCTATTTGCAAATCGGCTACAAACGTACAGTGGCTCCATCGCATAATCGGACAAGCACTAGTCTGATGTGTATGTGCTTAAAACTTAAAAAGAAAATATTAAATATATGTTTTTTTTCTTTTATTTACACTCTACAAAATAGACTTTCAGATTAATAAAAAAATAAAAACATTTTTCATGATAACAGTAATTTTATAAAGAAAAAGAAAATTAACTCAATTTTTTGCGCTCAACGCATAATCGGACAAAGAAGAGCACCATTGCTAAAAATGACGAAAGCGAACAATTAATACTTTGTGGCATATCCTTTGTCCTCAAGAACGGTCTGTAAATGTTTTGGAATTGATTTTACCAAATTGTAGCATACCTCAGGTTCTATGGAGTTCCACGCTTCCAGTAAAGCAGCCTTAAGCTGATTCAAAGTTTTAAATTGTTGTTGGTATACTCTTCTAGCTAATTCTCCCCAAAGATGTTCAATTACGTTGAGATCTGGGCTCTGTGAAGGGGTTTCTATAATATATTTGGGGCAATTATGGATCAACCAAAGCTTTTCCACACCCGAAGTTTGCTTATGATCATTGTCCTGGTAAAAATCAAAATCAAGCCAACACACTACCTACAATACTTTTTAGCATGTCTTGTAGTGCAAAAAAGACACTTGTGCCCGAAAGTCAGATATTTGTACGCAGTATTCGTCTTTCTCGTAGACCACATACAGTGGCTCCATCGCATAATCGGACAAGCATTAGTCTGATGTGTATGTGCTTAAAACTTAAGAAGAAAATATTAAATATATGTTTTTTTTGCTTTTATTTACACTCTACATTATAGACTTTCAGATTAATAAAAAAATAAAAACATTTTTCATGATAACAGTAATTTTATAAAGAAAAAGAAAATTAACTCAATTTTTTGCGCTCAAGGCATAATCGGACAAAGAAGAGCACCATTGCTAAAAATGACGAAAAAGAACATATATATATTTACAATGTGCCTAACTGCACATTGTATCACCTTATCTAATCTGCGATCGATCTCTTGAAAATAGTGGAACTATCTGATGTCGCCGAAAATCCAAAAATTAGACATCTTTCTCAGCAACTTTAAATTTCATAGCAGATTTCTGCAAAAACTCTGAGAGTAAATAAAATTTCCATGTATAATTCTTTTAAAAATTTGTCGTTCGGAGTCGACTTTAAACTGTAGGTCAAATTAACACAAACAACATAAGTGGTGTAAGAAGCTAAGCCGTAATCCTGACTGAGGGGTTGTTATGACCAATTATATATGTATGTGTGTATATACATACGTATAGTGTAGTCTGCGGAAGGCCGTGTTCTTGTGAACGAAATCGAATTCTCCTTTATACTCAGTCAACGATTACTATACTTTCAGCAGATCTTGCATTTGTTCGACCAGACGTATGAGCTGATTTTCATGAAAAATATAAACAAATATCACTCATACGCAGCGACTGACGCAGTGAATAAGTAAAGTTAAATTAAAAAATTTAAAGCATATTTTTAGGTTTAATCTCATAGTATTGTAATCTCAAGAATTTTAATTGGAAATATAAATTGCTTGAATTGCTAGAAGACATTAGAAAAAACCCGTTATTTTGTGAATAGTGGTCGCATATAAAAAATGTGTACAAATTCTTAACATTATTGTGCATATTGTGTTCTTCTATTGAAGAATTTGTAAGGTTTATGGAACCGTTGCTGCAAGAGTAGCGAAGTGTTTTGATCGTTTTCGATCAAACAATTTTGTTTATTAAAAATGGCCACTAAAAAGCTTGAAGAAATCATGTACCATATAAAAAGACCGGCAATTAAGCTGAAAATATGTTGCTAAAGAATGTCTTGTACCCATTTACAACTAAAAAAATCTCGATGTTTGGGTTTCACACGCCCGATTGCAATTCAAAATAAAAGCTGAACGAAATCAAATAATTTCTGGAGCAAGTGATTACAAATGATGAAAAGTGGCTGGCGAGTGCTAGTGATGTGGTCACACAAACAGATGTATTGACAGGCTTGACTTTCAAAACTGAAATGCGGTGTGTCTTTTAGTGGGGAAAGGGCTTCAGCAACCGATCAAACGACTAGTAGATAAGTAATTAATTATTTAGAACTACTGAATGAATGCAAATAATATTAAAAATAATAATATAATAAGAATTAAGCATTTTAGACATTTAAGTAAACTTAACATAAATTTTTACATGAAAAATAATAATGGCTGCCGATAGTTGTTAAACATATTCCCGTATACAAAGATTTGAATCCTAATTTAATATCTCCCCATTAGTCTAATTTATAGCTCATTTTTCTGACATCATTATCGAATCTTCGAAATAACTGTTGGTCTGTTGTGTGGAATACAAATCAAAAAAAGGTTTTTACAAGAAACAAGAATCTGACAGACCTGAATCAAATATAATAAACCTTTGCATGCAACATGCGATTGTCTGTCCAGTAGTTCTATCCAACAATCAATCATTTGTAAGGGTATTTTCGTAATTTGCATTTACTGAAGCACATCACAAATTGGTTAAAAAGGTATTTCATTGTGAACCGTTTCGGTGATGTTTAAGGATAAATCAGCAGAACAATATTTCGCTTTGATTTTTTTATTTTTATTTTTAACAGAATTTTCTCGTTTACTTTGAGGAATTCAATAATAAATAGAGAAAATATTGAGAATCGTTTGGGTAAATACGTATATTTCTTGATGAGAAGCAATAAACAAACACAAATTTGTATTCTAAAAACGAAGGATATACATGAATTGTGTAATGTGTTAATACACTCGTATTGTTTTTTACAAAATTTTAAAAACAGTATTTTACGCACAACACTCGTAAGACAAACACAAATTGAGACATGAAAAAGGAGCAGATTTTATATGAGGTAGTCTAAGACGAATTGCATCCACATGATAGACTTATCTTTGTTTTGATTAACCATAAATTAGAGGGCGCTATAATAGCAATAACATTAATAACCAAATAACAGAACATAATTTATTTACTTATTGATTAAGGAAACAATCATTTTGTAAATATCGAACATATGTATACGGTGTGCGTATCAGATTTTGTTTTAAATTGCAATAAACTTCAAGAAATGAAAATAGTATTGCTGAACGCAAAATCATTACGCATTTACGGAAACGAGATAAAAATAAAAGAAAGAAAAACAAAATCTTTTTCTAGTCGTCGTACAATAAAATTGTCTGAAAACGGAAATAGAGTTGTAGTCATAGCTGGCAGATTTGACGATTTATCGTCATTTTGACGATTTTGAGCTCCAAAAATATCATATTGACGATTTGACGATTTATGCCCTTATTTTGACGATTTTTAGAAATTAAAAATTTACATCATATACTTTACTTTAGTACATTAAAAGCCACTTTAACTTTTGCAAATTTATATTAGTAAAAACAAGGAGTAAAATATTATATTTTCAAGTTACTTTCGAATACCTGTGATGATTTTTCTGTATTTTATTCATTTTTAACCTTTTTTTTTTTAAAAGCACAATGCGGCCTAAGTGAGTCCATCCAAAAATTTTTCTTGGATGGGCAGCCACCTCTACCTACCTAACCCCTTAAAAGCCAAAAAATTACAACTCCTAAACAACCTCGTAGTTGATCATAATTTACCATTTGCCGTTGCAGAAAATTTTAAACCTTCGAATATAGCTTCTAATATTACCATCGGAAGAACAAAGGCAAGCGCCGTTATTTTTTTTCGTACGACCAACACTCTGGTGATGGATAGTACTGTGTTTGAAACTATGAACATATGTTACGGGAAGAAGGAAAGAGAGAACAGTGTTTATTGACACTAGGCTTGTATATTTTGATACCATAAGTAATAGGAAAGACCTCTGCTGGAATCAGGTTCCACATACTGTCCAATCGACCACATATGGATGTGCTAGCCGAGAAAGACGAGTGTTATGTAGGAATATATGATTTACGGGAACAAGTCCACTTATTTCGTTCATTTTGTAGTAGCGATAGAACAGTGAAACACAAACCACATTGCAACGATGATCCAAAGATTCAATGGTCTCTCCCGTAGTAGCCCATCATTAAGGAGCTACTAGGGGTTCTCCTGTACACGGTCGAGTAACCTCAAAATAGATGTTGATGCACCGACCCATACATGAGAGTTGTATTCCATTCTCGGTCGGCTATAAATGGTGTAAATACTAAGATCAGATGATAAAATCTTAAGAAGGAACTGAAAAATGTGTCGGTTGAAGCCAACATTACACTGAATGTTCATGCTCAGAATGTCAAGAGCTTCTGACTCCTAAATATTTACACCACCCACAGATTAAGATGATGCAATATTATTGCTGCGCTTATATGTCAATAAACAACACTGGGATAGATTGTTTAAACGTTAAACAATTTTTTTCTGAAAATGATATAAAATTCTCCATTTTTGGAAAAATGTTAATAAATGAAGATGAGGGACGTTAGCTTTTAATTTCTGACAAATTTTTTTTAAAATGTTTTATTTTTGAACTCAGATTGTACATACATTGACTTTTTATGTTATACTACAATAGAAATAATTTTGGTTTTTAAAAACTTTTAATTTATTTATTTATTTTTTTTCTGACGATTTTTTGACGATTTAAATAAACGTCTTTGACGATTTCAAATATTTGAGGATTTGGTGTCTCATTTATCTGGCAGCTATGGTTGTAGTGCATTCAGTAAAAAACCGCATGTTATTAGCATAAAAAATTTTTGAAGGCATAACTTCATAATTTAATAAAGAGGTATTCAACGTAGTCGTCGTAGTCTAGTAGGTAGTGTGTTGACTTATTGGACGTAAAGCCAGGGTTCGTGCCCCAGGCCAGACATTAAAAACAAAATACAAAAAGTATTTCTTCGGCGACTTCCTGTCAGCAGGTTTCTGGCAAATACTTTGAGAATAAATAAAATTTCCATGAAAAGTTTCTCAAAAATCTGTCGTTCGGAGTTAAACTGTAGTTCCCACCATTCATGTATAAAAATTAACGCACACAACATAAATAGTATGAGAAACTAGGTCGTAATCCTGACTTTAGGGTTGTAATAACCAATTGTATGACCCGACTAGAGACGATACGGAGTTTGCAATCTCCGACATGTTACAGGGCATATGTATTCCGATTGCTTCAGTTAATTTCAGACTTATTACTGGAAATATCAATATTTTTGATTGCAAGAGGGTACGTGCCATATTGCCAGACTCTGCTGGACACATTCGGATAAGAAGATCGGTTCAGTTTTTTCTTTAACTCGCATGGTCATTCACAATATCACACAATAGTGATTCTCACTGGTCACTGTCCTTTTGACAGGCCTGGTAGAGAGATTTAACCTTCTAAGTCGAGGTTATTTATGCAAACTATATATTTATATATTTATTTGTTTATACTTTACTCCTTATTTAACACTAAAATAAAAGGAAACTCATTCAAACCGGGGAAAAAATATTGAAAAAAAATCGGCACCCGCTGTATGTAACGTAGGTTGCAATAATATACTTCCGCACGACTTGATTGATATCAATATGAATATCCGAATGATATGTTTCCACTCAACAATATGCAGTTGACATATATAATGTTAAAACATGTTCTTACTCATTTTTTTACTTTTTCCTCTTTGATGTACTCCCATAGCACTTTCACTGTAACCTGCGCGTGTTGCAGCGCCACCAACTAAAATAAAAATTTATAGAAAGACATTACACAAATGATATAAATATTATTTATAATAATTATATTATATTTTACACAAATGATATATAATATTGATTGTTGAAGTGATCAGACGTGTTTATGTTTGAGCTCCTGCAAAAAAAAAATTTTTTTGAAGTGACAGTATCTGTGTTTTTGAAATTTTAATATAAACAGTTTATCTATTTTCTATATTTTCTATGCTTACATTTAAACCTCAACATAAAAATAAGTCAATTCTACAGTGCACAATAACAATTTGAAATTTATCAAATTGAAAAAAAGAACGCATAGCAACAGAATATAGAATATTCTGCAATATTCAAAATTTACAAAAACTAATATACAACGGACAGTATTATTCTTATTTTTGATGACTCATCTACAAAATGAGACAACTGCAATTAAAACAACAACAAACATACACAGTATTTTTAATCCTATTAATCCTAACACCTACATAGCAACATTAAAAAATATTAAAGATTAATTCAATATACATACTAAACAAAACAATAACAAAACATAAACAATATATAAAACAATTGAAACAACAATTTTGTGTAAAAACAGTTCGCGCCAATGTAATAATATTTAATAAAACAGAAATACAAAACGACAACAATAAAACAATAAACAAAACAGAATTACAAAAGGACAACAATAAAACAATAAACAAAACAATAAACATAAACAATAAACAGAAACAATAACAAAACATTACAGAACAATTACAATAACAAAAGACCTAAATTCTTTTTTTCTCGCGCCAAAAGTGTTAAATAAAAACAAAACAAAAATAATAGATCTATTTACTGCAAGTCAGATTTTATTTGTTTATAAAATAATTCTCTTGTCAAAATAAAGCTTTGTGGAACTCATTTTATTGGTGGAACATAAATTTGTCCTTTAAATTGAAAATCACACTACTGAGAAAAATTTAGAAATTGAATTATAAAAATATAAAACAATAAAAAATAAAATTTAATTAAACTACTACAAAATGGAAACACGTAATATATCGAAAATAAAAGATCAGTTTAGCGCAAGCAAACGTCTAAAAGACTCAGCACCCGTCTCACCCGCTTCACCTGCTGACAATAGTTTAAAGGCACCTCGTCTGTCCAGTGGTGACAAGACTTTCCTTGTGGCTCTCATCAGGGAAAGTGAATCTCTTACTGCCCAACATATAAAAGATTCCATACGAGAAAGTGAAAAAACCCATTTCGACCATATCAAATCACTCATTTCGGAGAGTGAACAGCGGATTCGCTCTTTGGTGGAAACTGAGTTTCAGAGCTTCAGAAACGCTATCAGTGATATAACTGAGAGGGTCAGAAACCTAGAAGTCAAATGCGAGCAAGTTGATGATGAAGGTTAAAATTTGTGAGCTCAAAAAGAAATTGCTGGCGAGTGAGAATAGAATAGTGGCAGAGAGTATTAGAATAACCGGTATTCCATTTGTTGAAAATGAAGACCTCTCCTGTAGCTTTAACAACATCTGCCAAAATTTAAATATTACTGCTCCACAAGTAAAAAACATATACAGACTGCGGAGAATATATAAATTAAACAAACCCCAAAAGCCTAAGGAAGAAGATATAGTGGTTAAATTACAATCACCCTATGCAAAAAATTTCCTGCTTAAATCAATAGCAAGACATAAACGTGAAAACCGAAGTAAACTGACCCTTAGGCATGCGGGAATACAAAGTGATCAACCTATCTACATAAATGAAGACTTAATCCCACACAACCTTAAAATTTTGATGTCCGCATTGCGGTTGAAAAGAGATGGTAAAATTCATTCTGCCTATACGCTTAGAGGGCTGGTTTATGTAAGAAAGCGGAGCACCGATGAACCTGTTCTTATGGAATATATTGAAGACTTAGATAAGCTTTTTCGTTAGTAAACACATTATGACTACATTAACTTTTATTACTGCACTTACTTTCATTATTTTCTCATCCTATTTGTATTATTTTTTATTGCTTTCATATAATATAACGGTATTTCATAATTTTTTCTCTTTATTAATATTTGCGTTTAACCATGCCAGTCCAATTAAAATATTTAACAAGTTTTTATTACACTGCGCTGCATCAAATATTCCTTATGTCCAATTTCACGATTGACCATCTTGGTTCCAGAGAGGGTAATTATAACGTTATTCGCATACTTTCGAAACAACACCTAGGGATAAATGTTTGTCACATCAATGCCCAAAGCTTATATTGCAAAACTGATGAATTCCGTTATCTTTTTGAAGATTCAGGTGTGGATGCCGTATGTATCTCAGAAACGTGGTTTAATGAATCCCACAGCGACAAACATGTTGAACTAAGAGGATATAAATTATTTAGATGTGACCGGTGTGGAAATGCTGGTGGAGTGGCTATTTATGTTAAGAGCAATATTTCGTGTAAACTTCTGAGAACTTTCACTGCGGATAGTGATGTTGAGTATATATTGGTGGAGCTATCATCTAATGGTGAAAAATTGCTGCTTGGGTGTGTTTGCAGACCAAATAAAAATATCAGATTGGACACCATTATATCTAAGTTAGCACAAGCTTCTGTTGCCTATACCAATATAATAATATCAGGAGACTTTAATGCCAATTTATTAACAAATTCAAGTTCAAATTTTTGTACAACAATGACTTCGCTCAATCTACACCCTGTTAATAATTCAATGCCAACACATTTCACTAGGACAAATGCCTCTCTATTAGATCTCTTCCTCGTCTATGATAGCTGCAAAATATCTCATTATGACCAATTAACAGCACCAGTTTTTTCAAGGCATGGCCTTATATTTCTGTCATATAACTTCAGAATACAACGTCATGAAAAATCATTTTGTTATCGGGACTTCAATAATATTGATATGTCGTCACTTAGGAACGACCTGTTTTCTGCTAACTGGGACGATATTTTCTATATTCCATCTATTGATGCACAAGTCGAACACTTAAATGGTCTTATCTATCAGTTATTTATTAAACACGTCCCACTCAGAACCAAAAGATCTAATAGAAGAATAAATCCCTGGTTTTCATCGGAGATTAAATTGGCTATTGAACGTCGGGATCTACTTTTCAGTCGATGGAAACGTTACAAAACACCACAGTTTCTTGCGGATTATCACAAGGCGAGAAGAGAAGTTGTAATAATGATAAGGCGGGAGAAACTATTATATTACGGTAATAAATTTCAGAATGCTGTATATACTAAGCAGGCAGATTCGTGAAATGGGAGTTGTCAATACCAACCACAAATCAGACACATTAGACACATTAGATGTTAATGCTGTTAATAGGAAATTTGCTAATATTCCGCAACCACCAGTGAATATGAATTTTTATGACGGTAACAACAATGTATCTACAATAAATGATTTCCACTTCCGACATCTAAGTTTGGATGACACAATTGAAGGATTTCTAAAAATTAAGTCTAATGCTGTTGGCCTAGATGACATCCATCCACGTTTTATAAAACTTATACTGCCTTATATAATACGTCATATCAATCACATTTTCAACACGATTTTAACAACTAGCACTTTTCCAATTGAGTGGAAGGCGGCGAAAATTATTCTAGTGCCTAAAAATGATGCTGACTACCGGCCAATATCTATCCTTCCCTACATGTCAAAAGTTTTTGAGAGAATTCTTCATGGACAAATTTATAAACATATACTCGACAATAATCTACTAAGAGACCGTCAGTCTGGTTTTAGACCTCAACACAGCTGCACTACAGCATTAACTGAGGTGGTTGAGAATATTCGTGGTAATTTAGATGAGAGTAAGTTAACATTTTTGGTCTTACTTGATCACTCCAAGGCATTTGACACTGTTGACCATCAAATGCTGCTATTGAAGCTTGGCAATATGTTTAAATTTTCTCCAACCGCAACAAAATTAATATCTTCATATATAATTGGTAGATCACAGATAGTTGTCAATGTTAGTTTTGTTTCTTCACCCTTATTTACAAGCAGAGGTGTTCCACAGGGGTCCATACTTGGCCCACTTTTTTACTCCATGTATGCAAATGACCTTCCTTTGCAGATCAGATATTCCAAAATTCAAATGTATGCTGATGACGTACAACTTTATCTAAGTTGTTCGAAAACGACTATGAATTCTGCTATTAATGAAATAAATTTTGATTTAGATAGAATTTATCAATGGGCATCTGCTAATGGACTACTTCTTTATCCTATTAAGTCCAAGTTTTTATTAATTGGCAAAATTCCGGCGGGATTGAAAGGGAATTTGAATATTTCACTTAATGGGACAAAAATTCAATTGGTAAATACAGCCAAAAATTTGGGCGTTACTTTTAATAGCTCGCTGACATGGTCGGATCACATTAATCAAGCATGTGGCATAGTTTATGGGAAGATTAGAACCCTAAGGCAGACTCAACACTTTACGCCCATGAGGATAAGGATGCTGATTGCAAAAACGTATTTAATTCCTTCTCTTTTATATGCCTCTGAGATTTTTGCTGGATGCAATATGACTTTGAAACGAAAGCTCAACATAACGTTTAATAATATTGTTCGATATATTTTTGCTTTGAAAAGATTTGACCATATATCTCCGTATTTAGTACATGTCCTTGGAATGCACCTCGATGACTATATGAAGCTTAAAAATCTTATTTTTTTACATAAAATTATTACAACAAAAAAACCTGACTCTCTTTACAACAAATTGGTATTCACTTCGTCTGTGAGGAACAATAATATTCGAACATTCAAATACCGAAAGAGTGCTTCTTTTCACCAATTTTATATATATACCATTTATCTCTGGAATCATCTCCCCCCAAATATTCAATTTACAAGCAATGCAGTGCGATTTAAAAGCTTGTTAAGGAATTATTACAAAAATTCATAAATTTATCGTTTTAATTTTCATTTGACTTTGTTTATTACCTCTTATTTATTCTTTTGTTTATTTTTTTTTTTTTGATTAATATAATTTTTTGATTAATATCATTTTTTTGATTAATATAATTTCAATGTATTATGTAACTTATTTGATTCTGGTGCTGTAATTTATAAGATAATTTGATCTTGTTGCATCAGAAAAACAATCATTATAATAATAAATAAATAAATAAAATAAATAAAAAAAAAAAAAAAAAAATATGCAATTAATTTTGAATCATTTTATGGATTTTGTTTCCCGTTGTCCTGATGATTCAGATGAACAGGCGTGAGTAGTACGTATTCGATCAGTTTCTAATCTCACTCATCGTTGTTCAAGTGTTTCCAGCGAACGGGTCTTAGCGGCATATACTCGAAGATTTTCCAGTCTCAATGCTCGCCTGATTCTGAGGATCGTAATGCTCTTTTCTTCCGTGCTTGAGATGTAGGTCGACCAATTACTTGTCATTCATTTTGAATAATTTTCAGTGACGCCATCCATCGGAAATTAATCGCACAAACCTCCGTCGACTCATGCGCAACAATTTTGTTAAAGAACGCACAGTTTACGATTTATTTCAGTTTGAGTAATTTTCAGTGGCACCATCTGTCGGAAATTAGTCATACCAACTTCGAAACCTTCTCCGGCTCTTGCGCAATAACTTTGCTAAAGGTCATAACATGATCAAATGCATAGGTTTCTGTATGGTACATACAAACAAACATTCATTTTTATATGGGTATGTGGGCGTGGCACCTCGACTACTTGAAATTTTAAAATAAAGAGTAGCCTATAGTTCCTTCGAGACATACAGGAAGGTACTGTGAAAATTTCAAGAAAAGCCGTCCATAGACTTCAAAAAAACCCACAAACAAATAAACACACATTCATTTTCATATATAAGATTATCTTGTTGTGCTATGATTAGTAATAAATAGAAATAAAAAATAAATATATAATGTATGTCATAAACATTGTTTTCATATTCTTCAAATCATTGGTGAGAAGCTTTGTTTTTATTTTTATCTTTGCGAATTTAATATTAAACTCGTACAAATTATTTTGCTCAAAAGACGGAGTAGAAGAAACCTGATAAAAAGAAAAAAAAAAATGAAATCAAAAAATTAATCAGCATACACGAGTAAAAAATACGAAAGAAAAAAAGACTACCAGTAAATTAAAAATACCAAGTTTTATAACTTTGGTATTGTATTTGTGATGGAAAGGTAAAATACAAAAGTAAAGGACACTGACATTCGGTCATTTTCTGGTAACATCACGTTGAGCTTAAACTTCTCATTAATAATATCTCTGTTGTCATTGTGTTGCTAGAGATGTAATCAAAGTGTTACGATAATTATGCAAAAACATATTTAAAAATATACAAACATTTGGGATTTTTTTAAATGTCGGTATTTTTCATTAATTGTTCAAATGTTTCTTTTTATCTGACCTATCAGATGCTTTTCATGCTGTTGACAACTTAAAACCATTGCATACCAGTGTCGTGTCCCATGTCCTATATGAGATAAGGGTTTCATGTCACTCAAAATCACTGTAGAATCTACATAAGATACATGTATTTCTATATATATGTATATATACATGTATATATATACATATATTTCTGCTTTGTTGTCTCTCGAGTTTCTTAATACAAAATAAAGTCTGCTAAAAACAATTGAAATATGGCGCATAAATAAAACGATATTCGTTTACAACGAAGATATTTTTTGTTATATATTAACAGTTATACTTATTACAATCGGTTGAGTACAACTGTTCTTAAATCAGATACTGTTACAATAGTTGATAATTGTTTGTTTGATAATTTTCTCTAAAACAGAAAAGACGCATTTACCATAGGTCTTCGTTTCCCTTTAAACACCAAAAACTCATTTACCAAAATAAAAAAGTCCTGAAGTCGGGCAAATCCAACATTCTTGACTGTAACACTCCTGCACAAACAATATTAACACACTCGCGACGGGGCGTTGCTGCCTTCGCTTATTGTGGGTACGGGGCCATTTTTGTCAATTGTTACAATCGAAGAAGGTAGAAAAAGACCTTTTTTGTGCATGTTTTTAATACTTTAGGCTGTTTGCATTATGATATCGATTTGTTTCGTAAAAGATTTTTTCAATTAGGTCCTCCCCAACTAATAAAGTCTAGAAGCTCCTTCAAATTGCTCATTACATCTTTCTAGATCAAAACCTGACCAATCCGTATCACTTTCTAGGTCTTCTTCTTCACTTGATGACGATGAAAGCAAACGTAATACACTCGCTCATTTCTCCGAAAGAAATTCTTTCTCCATTTTGAGGGATTTTTAGAAAGATATGAAGCTTACTTTTTATTATTCAGAAATAGGAAATAATTAAATAAATTTCTATAAATTGTCCCTTTTAAACTGTATTTGTTCTTACATATATCGTTGGAAGTTTCGAAGAGATTGTTTCATTTTCAGTAGCAAAGCATTGAGTAACATTCCATTCCAAAAATTACTGTAAACTAAATTCTTAAGTATTGTAAAATATGCCACAATAAAGTAATTTGAATTTGAAAAATTACATTTTTAACGAATAGTTAAACGATAACTTAAGTGACTACATAAGGCGTCATCCGCTAGGAAAAAGCTTAAATGACGACTTTAGGCGTCATCCGTCATGAATGTGTTAAGTTGTTTAGCTTTAAAATCAAGTCATTGACTTGTTCGCCCACAAATTAGTTTATGTTATTAGCATTACTCCACCACCATTATCAGCCATTCCTTAGTTATGTTGCTTAGAAGTGTCAAATGCGACAGAAATAATGCTGTTCTGCCAATGGATTAATGTAATAATTCTAGTAATAGCAACAAATATTAGCTTTTGAACACAAAAGTAGTGCAATAAAACATTATTTAAGCCTTATTAGTAACTTCTTTTAGAATATTTTTCTATTTTTAGTTGCATTTATATCGCTTCCATTTATTTGTTTATTTGTTTCTTTACTACAGCGCCAAGATATTTATCTTTTGTGAATGGAACGTTACGCTGATCAAATGAACGAGATTGTTAAAGAGTATAGCACCCTATAATTAGTTTAAAAGAAAATTTATTACTTTATAACACTCTTTTCTAAGATAAGTTTGAGTACTTTTTTCCAATTTAGTGTCTCTTTTATTTATTTCATAACATGAATTATTATGGGTGGGTGGATATCAAAGTGTGACTAAAAAAATTAAAGGAGAAAGCTTTAACGCTCATTTTAACGAAAGCAATTTCAGACTTCTTATACACAAATAGAATTAAAGAAATGTCAAAGGGTATGATAATACTGCGACAAAATAAAAAAAAATTAAATAGACCCAGCTAATGACATAGTACAGGTTGTGAGTAGAACTCAAAAATTTTTTATTTATATTTCATAAACCATCCAAACTTGTTTTATTTGACAAAAACTGTTTTTTTTTATTTATTGATTACACAAAGTTTTCTGAACCAATGCCACAAATTTAAACCTTCTTAGAAAGGTTAGTGATGGGCCTTTAAAATGATTTACATATACATGTATATATTCTATGAGGTTTGATGAGGTAAACTTGTCAAATGCGAATTTTTTTTATTTTTTTTCAAGTTTGTCCATTCATAGTAGCAATCTTTTATTAAAAATATTAAATAAGTGGTGACTTTCTTAAAATTCATTCTCTTGTGAAGAGATTGACACTTCGTTTGATAAAAATAAAATCGAACAAAAATTACCGTAGTTATTATATAAAGAGAAAAGCAGTCGAGTTATATTTTTTTTATTTGTATTTTGAATGAATTTTCAGTTCAAAAGTTTTCAAAATTTTTTATGGATCTTGACTGTTTATTGGAAAATATGTCAATTTCACGTTTGAGCGACCAATAGAAGTTGGCCAATGTTTGCGCAGAGCGAAATAGTAATATTAGCAAAAAACGCAAATATTAGCCGACTTCTGGTAGTCGCCCACACTTGTAATTGACACATTTTGCGGTTAACAGTCAAGATCCATCAAAAATTTTAATAACTTTTGAACTGAAAGTTTATTTGAGGAAGTGGTATACAGTGGACAGTAAAAGTCTTAGTACGGCAATATATTTTAGAAATTTCATGAATTTGTAGCAAAAGTTCGTATAAATAATTTAAGTTTTTATACTTTTTATATTAATTTACTTATTTCTGTTTTATTATAAAACAAATAAATTTTTTATCTTTTTCACAAACAAGAGAAAAATAAGAAAAAGTGTCTGCTGACTCCTTATTTGAGCACCGCAAAAGTGTAGGTACCCCTAACAAGAATTCAGAGTAAATTTAAAATTCAAAGGCCTAATATATAAAAATGTTATTCCTTATATTTAGTAGGATATCCCTAAAGGTCAACCATACCACTTAACCTATTTGGCATTCAATGTACCAGTTTTGTATAGTGTTTTCCGACGATATTTGTCGCCATGCACTAATGAGCAAGTATTTCGGTTAACTTTTGCTTGAAATTGCCCGCGCCTGGTGAGGATACACATTATAGTACCACCATCATGTTTAGCCATTTCTTGAGATCGAGCACTTCCTTTATGTTTCCTCCATACTAAAGTACATCCGTACAAATTAAAATGATGTATTTTGACTCGTCTGAAGAAAACTCATTATTCCAAATATCATTAGATATGCTTTAGTAAGGACGAAGAAAAATAAGGTGCTCAATCCAAAGAACTTGCAAGAAACAGTCATGCATGGCCTCTGTAGCGCAATAGTGTGGGGATGTATTCTGGCAATAGATGTGAACAGTTTGGAATTTATTGAGAAAATAATAAATTAGAGAGACTATTTGAACATTCTAAAGAACAAATTCATCAAAAGTTCGGAAGAACTAAGTTCACTGTCCACTGTATATAAAAATATAACACGTCTGTTATGTTATTTAAATAATAACTACGCTAATATTTCTCCGATTTTATGAAACAAAGTATCAATCTCTTCACAATATAATGCGCTTCCAGAATGTCGCCATTTATTTCATATTGTTTATACTCAAATTTTGCAATTAAGAATAGCTAAACTTGAAAAAATGAGAAAAAGAATCATTTTTTCCAAGTTTACCCGATCAAAACTCATAATATGAACCATATGTTTATGTATATCATTTTCAAGGCTCATCTGTCCCCTTTTTAAAAAAAACGTTTGGATTTTGAAAATAGGTGAAAAAATATTTGGGTAATCAATAATTTTGTGTGAAAAGTTTAAAAATACGATTTTTGTCAAATAAAAGAGGTCTGAAAGGTTCGAGAAATATAAAAAAAATATTTTTGAGTTCTACTTACAACTACACTATGGCCATGCAATAGATTTGTTTAAGGAAATTTTTGTCAAAACACAGAGGCAGTATTTCATTGATACCTAAATATGCGCACAGCTATGTCCTCAATTCAACTTAACCTCTCAATAGGTGATTTTGTGAAACGTAAGAAATATGCACACAATCCACAAGAATGTGAATTAATTCATTTAATGAATATTGGTAGTATAACTTAAAAGCGAGTTAAATGGCACAACGCATAAACAAGTACGATGTTGTACATCAATGATGTTACATCATTTAAAAGAGGTTTTAAAAGCAGTCAAGATTGTTTGGTTTGGTTGTGCAGATCATAATTTTATTTTTCACGATAGAAAATGTTGCTTGAAAAACAGCTCTGTAAAAAGATTTGTTGATCAACTTTTTTTTGTCAAAAGAATTGCACGTGCGAGTCATCGTTTGCTAGTGGAACTATACTTTGAGCATGATATATCAAAAACACAGCGTATGTTCACGCTGGCCACCCCACTTTTAAGTTTAGATTTAAGTTTTGTTAAAGTGTATAAACCACCCCTGTAATTACGTTTATAATATTGTGAATTGTAAAGAATTAAATAGAAGAGATCACTACTCGATCCACCCCCGAAGCTAAAGGTACGTTTTGTGTACAAATAAATAATAATTTGATTATTTAATCTAATACTTTTGTATTTTATTTCCCCAACTTCTCGTGAAATATTTTATTTTATTGCTTCCCCGCTTACCCTCAAATTTTGGTCCAATCGAACCGGATAATTCCCTAATAAAATAAAATATTTGCCGAGATTTTATTTGCAGATTTTGCCTCGAAGATCGCTACATTGGTTTTTGTTGTTGGAGAAATCACACCCCTTATCAAAATTATTTCCTGCTTTTATGAAATAAATTATTTTGATAATCTTTTACCCGCATTTTATAAGGTACGTAAAAAAACAGAATATAATAGTGCAGTGAAACTGAAAGAATATAAGAAGAAAATAAAAGCATAAAAAGTAAACAAATCGAAAATACACAAACAACATATTGCATTAATATTGTCGTGTTGTTGTTGTTGCATACTACTTTTATAAACTACGCACAACCCAAATTCAGCGTTTAGGGGATTGGATTTCGCTGCATGCAGTAGTTAACATTTAACGGGTGCTAGTGTGCCATCCAGGAGGGGTCACTAGGAGACTGCGTGTCAACTTGAATACGTCAAGACAATGGTCACCACGTTGACCACAGTCAGAAACTTTACCATGTTTGCATGCATCCCATCCCTCCCAATACTTTTCTTTTCTTTCACAATAAGACTGAAGCCTGTAAAGCTATGATTAAGTAAATAAGTAAACAATATTGTTAAGAATTCTTAATTAAATATGTTTACATGGAGTTTAAACTAAATGAACATTTACACTTTAAAACAATTCATTTAATTCTTATGTTTTTTGGTTAAATCTAACCAAGTTTAATCTTCTTAAATATAATTCTCTAATAAAACGGGAAATATCTTGTATAAACCATAATTTGGTTTTATGATTGTCTTTCTTTATTTAAATGTTATTTAATGTTGGTTACAATTGCTCACCAAACTTTAAACTTTAATATCAGGTAACTTTAATGAGGTGCGGTAAGAAATTTTAACCGCTAAAGTGTGCATAGGAATAAACATTTCAACTACATGCACGACAAAAATCTTAATAAGTTGAATAATTTTTCTGTCAGAATTTAAGTTGTTTTTTGGTTTTTAATTTTTCTTAATTAATCTTAAAACTCAATAACATGAATGAAAACTTCTTTTCAACATTAAAATTGAGCTTGAAAAGATGAAAATAAAACCACAGGACTTCATAACCATTCATAGCAAAACTACAGTAAATAATTTTTATTTTTTGTTACAAAACTACAGTTGTTGTCACAATAAGAAAACTTCTTAAATTCTTTTTAAATCATAGTTTGTAGATTTTTATTCCTTTAAGAAACGTAGCAGAGTTTAAATAAAGTTTTGAAGGCAACGCGCAACGCTGTTGCGTGAAAACATTGCCCATTCCAAAGTGTTATACGACAATAACGCATAGCACTCCTTTAGGAATACTTTTCCGGACGGTAAATCTTTTAAAGAACAGCATCAATCGATAAATCAACACTAACTCTAAAGGCGCTCATTAAACGAGCCAAAAAAGTTTACGCTGACTGTAAGAAATTATCACGTTGTCCTTACTATATGTGTGGTGGTAATTTCACATCTACATAGAACAGCAAAATGTTATCTCTTCTTCAGCAAATTTATGGATGAAAGGTGAGAGTTCTTCATTGCAGTAGATAATGTACTTTCGTTTATTTTACTTATTTTACTTAGGGCCATTATTACAACTTTCCGTTAAACTTGAGTTTAATTAAAGTTAACTTTAGCTAAAGTGAACGTTAAAGATACCTTTAACGTCTTTTCGTTATTACAACCTCATGATAAAATAAAGTTAACTTTTTCAAAAATATGCCAATGCCGGAGCAATGCCGATAACATTGTTCAATTAAACAAGTTCTTTTTAAACGCAGTGGCTGTTCAACGTTAACATCACTCTTTAGAACACCCTTTTAGATATATTAACGGTTCTTTTCCTTATATATGTACATATTCTCATCACTTTTTTATTCTTGATCTTTCTCATATTCATTGCTCTAACATAAAACTTTTTTTGCCTAAAAATCACTCTAGTTTTGACAGTCAAACAATTAACATTACACAGTGTGAACCAATACAAAAGAAAAGGATTGAAATTGAAATAAATTGAAATTAGACATAATCAAATAAAACCAAATATTTCTGTGAATAAAACAACAAATAAATAAAATATAAAAACTTTTCAAATTGAATTTCAAAATTAAAAATCAAACATTGTATTAAATAAACTAAATAAAATAAAATTACAAAAATATAAGACAAACCAAAATTTTGTAAAACAACATAAAAAACACATAAACATTAAACAGTGAATTTAATAAATAACACAAATTAAAATTTCAAAATTAAATAAAAGCATTTTATTTAAATCAAAATTAAAAGGAACAACAAAAAAAAAACGAACCAGCACAACACATCAAACATTAAACATTTTTTGGTCACTTCGAACCGTATGCAGTGTAATTTACAAAAACAAAAACTTGCTAAAAAATTGAAAAAATATTAAGACACAAAAAATAAGCAACGGTTAAAAACACTTAAATTTTTTGAGAAAAAATAGAATCCACAGGCAAAGTGGAAAAACAAAAAAGAACCAAAATTACAGCAAAAGACACAAGCAAGAAGAGACCCAAATTAGAGAGCAACAGTTTAAACAAAGACACAACAACGATAAGTAAGTACTAAAAATAATAAAAATAAGACAATAAAGAGAAACACAAAACTCTTTATTACAAGTATACGCTCTTATAAATTTTTGTCGCGGTTGAGTAAAAGAAGAAAGCGAAATAGAAAAACGAAAAGGGTTACCACCCATACTTCTTTTAGTAATTTACTGGGGAAACAAAATATACCCAAATTAATAACCAATCGGGAAATTAATTATTATTTTTGATAATTCTTGCTGTGAAATCGCTAGCAGGGACTTTTTTGTTTAAATTTGATTCTTAATTTGATCGTTTTAAATTTTAATTCATCGGTAAACAATGGCACTCAATAAATTTGTAAATTGTACAAATGACCTTTTGGACTTTGAAACAGAGTACACACAAAGTGCGGCCGAAAACAACATTCACTCTCTTGAGGTACTTCGGGTCGAACTCGATTCTCTATGGACACAAGTCAAAAGGACGTATGGAGAGTGTAGGGACACAAAAAAAGATTCCAAAGAAAAACCCATCGATAAAGATACGCTTCGTGATCGTTACAAAAAAGTTTTTTCTGCCTACAAAACGTGCTTAGGGTCAATTAATGCAGAAATTCAAGCCCTATCGAGTCCAAACAAAGAAGAGCGGATTTCTGCTGTTGAAAATCAACCACAGGAAAATCATGACATCTCATTTGTGCGGCTACCACCTTGCGATACGGACACATTTTATGGAGATTTTGTTACATGGCCTACTTTCCGCGATCTATTTACAGCATTATACATAAATAATTCTAGACTTAGTAAAATTGAGAAACCTTTTCATTTGATACAAAAGACTGGAGGAGATGATAGGAAAATAGTTTCAAATGCCCCATTGACAAATCAAGGCTTCGGCATAGCCTGGAAAAACCTTGTAACCCAATACGAAAATAATCGGATCCAAGTAAATGAACAATTAAAAATTTTATTTGACCTTCCGAACGTAGCTGAAGACTCAGGCTCATCGATTCAAAAACTTCAGCGAACAGTTAATGGATGCATTCAGGCGTTAAATGCTTTAGGCATAGAAACCACCACATGGGACCCATTCCTGGTATACATTTGCTCAACAAAGCTCCCTCGGACTCTTTTAAAGGAATTTGAAAATTCACTTAAGGACTTTACAAAAGTTCCGACTTGGGAAGAATTCAATAATTTCTTGACGCACAATTCTAAGACTCTAGAATCCATAGCGGCCATCACACAATCGAATTCAAAATTAGAACAATCCAGAAAGGATAATTTAAAGTTTAAGTCAAAACGAGTTCACACTTTTCACATAAACACAACCCAAAATGAAACTGGGTCGAAAAACATAAAACCTTTAAACACAAATAGGGCACAGAAAAATGACTCAAATTACAAATGCCAACATTGTAAGGAGTCTCACCATTTGTGGTCTTGCCCCAAGTTCTTAGAGAAGAACGTTAACGACAGAATTCACATTGTAAAGGTCACAAATTCATGTTACAATTGCCTCTCTAATGACCACAGTGTTAAGGACTGTAAAAGTAAATTCAGTTGTAGATTATGTAGACAAAGACATAACACTTTGTTACATAAGGGATCAGAATCCCATACTTTAGTTCCGAATTGTGACGCGACCCAATCTAGTAGGAGCATCGCAGCACAAAACACCAATATACAGTCCACATCAGCATCAAACTTCTCCATACCAAATATCACTTCCTTGACACTGCAAGAGAGCAAACATCTCGATCAATCTCCCAATGTTCTCATTGAGAGAGACCTTGTTATTTACTGCAATTGTACTGATCGAAAATAGAGGCGAAAAGTACCAGGAAAGAGCAATCATCGACCCTGGCTCACAATCAACTTTTATGTCAGAAAAGTTGAAAAATCGACTAAATTTGCCCACCAAACGAAATTTAGTTCATGTTACAGGCTTGAGTCAAACAGTTTCAGAGACTTCAACCAAACCATGTTTATTCAATCTTTGCTCCAAGGTGGATTCACAATTTAAATTAGAAGTCTGGGCGCCAGTCCTGAAGACTCTTCCATCTAATTTACCACCACAGACTTTAGATTTGCAACATTTCAATGAGACTGCTAAATTAGAACTTGCAGATCCTCAATTCAATCAAAGCGGACCCATCGACTTGCTTATAGGCCTCGACTTGGGCCACTCAATATATTGCATGGACACACCGATGAGGTCTATTGGATCCCTTTTGGCACAAAAAACAGTATTTGGCTGGATTGTGGGGGACCAATTTCAACAACGACACAACCTAGTACAACAGTGTCATTACTCAACACTACGTCCCTTGACCGAATCCTCACACGCTTTTGGGAGGTGGAGGAAACCCCAAAACGGGTTTTGAGGTCAGATGAGGACACATTTTGCGAGAACAAGTTCATGTCGACAACACGAAGAAACGACACAGGAAGGTATATCGTTACCCTACCCTTTAAAAATAGCGAAGAAATAGGAACTTCGAGAAACATAGCAATGGCACAGTTCTTGAGGATGGAACGCATACTTAATCAGAAACCCGAACTCAAAAAACAATACGACCAAGTAATTGTTGAGTACCTCCAGTTAGGACATATGAGGAAAATTTCTCCCCTGGAAATCAACACAAACCCAAATTATTACCTGCCACATCATGCAGTAATAAAACCCGAAAGGCTGACAACGAAACTTAGAGTAGTTTTCAACGCTTCGAGCCCGTTTCAAACAAGAAGAGTTTGAATGACATATTGTATCCAGGACCCATACTTCAACAGGACTTGGTGCTTCTGATATTGAAGTGGAGATTCTTCCGTTTTGTGTACAATGGAGATATCACAAAAATGTATCGACAGATACTCATTGATCCGAATCAAACCAAATATCAAAGGATATTATTTCGGCAATCAGAAAAGGACCCTATTGAGGATTACGAACTCCTAACAGTGACTTTTGGAGTCAATTACGCCCCGTTTCTGGCCATTAGAACCCTTCTTCAACTAGCTGAAGATGTAACATCAACTCACCCTCTCGCATCAAAAACTCTACAACAAAACATGTATGTGGATGATGTTTTAGCAGGTGGTCACACATTAAACGACGCCATCAAATCAAGAAAAGAACTTACAACAGTTCTAAAATCTGCTGGATTCGACCTGATGAAATGGACATCAAATGACCCACGAGTTATACAAGACTTACCAAATGAGACCCTACTACCTCTCGATTGGTTAAATCTGTCAGATAGCGCTGGAACAAAAACTCTTGGGATCAAATGGAACATTTCGTCAGACGCATTTACACTTACAGCACCAGATGTCAAATTAAAAGAAAACTACACGAAAAGAGAAGTTTTATCGACAATTGCCAAATTCTTTGACCCTTGTGGATGGATAGCTCCAATAATAGTTGAAGCAAAATTAATTATGCAACAGATTTGGTTGGATAAAGTCGACTGGGATGATATATTAAAACCCTTGACTTGTTTACAGTGGCAAAAATTCATAAAAAACTGCCCGGGAATAAACATATTGAAAATTCCCCGTTGGATCCAATTTAGCCCGAATTGTAATGTGGAAATTCACGGTTTCAGTGACGCTTCAGAAAAAGCCTATTCTGCGACTCTTTATGTTCGAATACAAGCAGAAAACTCAGTATTCACATTTCTTCTGGCTTCAAAGACCCGTGTAGCTCCCATTAAGCAAATATCTTTGCCCCGCTTAGAACTATGTGGATCCGTATTATTGGCAAATCTTGCATGTGGACTTATACCAAATCTTCAAATTCAAAATATCAAGGCATATTATTGGACCGACTCAACAATCGTGCTGTCCTGGTTAAAGAAACCACCTTGCTCATGGAACACTTTCGTTGGAAATCGTGTTTCTGAAATCCTGGATAAGGTTGGAAATCAAAATTGGCAACATATCGACTCAAAGGATAACCCAGCAGATGTAGCCAGCCGAGGATGTACTCCACAAGAACTGGAAAACCACAACTTATGGTGGTTTGGACCCTCCTGGTTAAAATTGCCTAAAAATCATGGCTTCATTACCACCAGAACGTACAACATTATCAAGACCCTTTGCTACAACTGGATTAGACTACGCAGGACCTTTTGACATCAAAAATTTTACAGGCCGAGCTTGTCTTATTACAAAAGGGTATATTTGTATATTTGTATGCTTCGCCACAAAAGCTGTACATCTTGAAGCAGCAAGTGATTTATCGACCCAATCGTTCTTAGCAGCATTTTCCCGCTTCATAGGAAGACGTGGATGTCCCGCACTCATTTACTCAGACAATGGAGGAAATTTCGTCGGAGCAGCAGAACTTCTAAGGAAAGACCATCTAGAATTCACAAAAACTCTTCAAAATCAAGTGACCCATCAAAATCAAGTGAGTCATCAAAATCTTAATTGGAAGTTTATCCCCCCAGGAGCCCCACACATGGGCGGCCTTTGGGAAGCCGGTGTAAAATCATTCAAAACGCACCTCAAAAAGATGATACCGAACATGAAATTCACATTTGAAGAGCTATCTACAATTCTTGCTCGTATAGAATCGTGCCTAAATTCTAGACCCTTAAGTCCTGCTAGCGATGACCCAAATGACCTTAATCCATTGACCCCTGGACACTTCCTTATTGGTAGTGCATTATTGACCCCAGCTGAACCAGATGTAAGCAACGAAAATCTGAATCTCATCAACCGCTGGAAACGCCTAAGGGTCATCTACCACTCATTTTGCCAAAGATGGAAGTCCGAATACTTGATTGAACTTCAACGCAGATATAAATGGAAGATTCAAAGGGACAACGTTAAAATCAACGATCTGGTAGTCATCAAAAACAACAACTTGCCACCCAATGAATGGCAAATGTGTCGAATCATCAAAACATATCTTGGACCTGACCAAAACTGTAGAGTTGTAGATATAAAAACCAAAAATGGAGTAATCACCAGACCAATTACAAAAATTGTGGTTTTGTTTGCAAATTAGTATAACTCCTAACCAATTACATACACTAATATTGTTCTAATTTTACACTTACAGGTATGGCATCCCAACAACAACAAAGACCCGAACACTGGCAATATTCATGTGGAGTTTGTCTCAAGGACCACCCCATACGCACTTGCAGAAAGTTCTTGAGCTTCAATCCATCAGAAAGATATGACCTCATGATCGTTAAAAAATATTGCCTGAACTGTCTTGCACGATCCCATAAAACAGAAGAGTGTAAAAATGAAAAAGGGTGTCATATCTGTAAAAGAAGCCACAACACACTGCTTCATGATGCAATGCAGTTGAACGAAACACAGCCATCAAGAAGAGCCGACCCACAGCCATCAAGACAAGCCGACCCACAGTCAACAAGACAAGCCAATCCACAGCCATCACGACGAGTAGACACAGAAATGCCTTTCTTAAAGTGGAATTTGGTTTTTGTTCCAACCGCCTCCATTAAGGTTTATACCGGTAGTCTTACTACCTGGACCAGCACACGGGCTATCATCAATAGATCCTTAACAACGTCCAGAGTGTCGAAATCATTCGTAGAAAAATATAAAATTAAAACAATCATGAGGTATGGGCATAAGTTTGCTGTCTTCGAGATACGATCGCACAATGACACCAATAAATGGTCTATCAAGATAACAGCCCTGGTAACAGATCTACTGCCAAAGAAGCCCTATTCTGGACCCATTTTAACCGACCCGACAGAGGATTTTTCACCTAATTCATTGGCTGACCTTGACCCTTGTTCCAATACTACTGTTGAAGTTGAAATTGGCAGTGACATTTATAGTGGTAAATTTCACCAAGTCATGGGGGCCGGAATGTTCAACGTTAACATCACTCTTTAGAACACCCTTTTAGATATATTAACGGTTCTTTTCCTTACATATGTACATATTCTCATCACTTTTTTATTCTTGATCTTTCTCATATTCATTGCTCTAACATAAAACTTTTTTTGCCTAAAAATCACTCTAGTTTTGACAGTCAAACAATTAACATTACACAGTGTGAACCAATACAAAAGAAAAGGACAAACATAAATTGAAATTAGACATAATCAAATAAAACCAAATATTTCTGTGAATAAAACAACAAATAAATAAAATATAAAAACTTTTCAAATTGAATTTCAAAATTAAAAATCAAACATTGTATTAAATAAACTAAATAAAATAAAATTACAAAAATATAAGACAAACCAAAATTTTGTAAAACAACATAAAAAACACATAAACATTAAACAGTGAATTTAATAAATAACACAAATTAAAATTTCAAAATTAAATAAAAGCATTTTATTTAAAACAAAATTAAAAGGAACAACAAAAAAAAACGAACCAGGACAACACATCAAACATTAAACAGTGGCAACTGCGGGCTTCTTTTTGTTGTTGTATTTGCGCATTTTGTTTATATTTGAAATTGCCATATTGAAAATAATATATAATATGGCAAATTCAAACATAAACTTAACTTTAAAAGTTACCAGTAGGATGATCCTCCTTTTAGCTTAACGCTCACTTCTACCATATTGTCCACTTATAATAACGAAAAACAATTTATCTGCCCTTTAAAATCCTCCCTTTAGTTGACGACAAGTTGTAATAATGGCCCTAAGTCGTTCCAATGAGAAATAATTTTAATTTATTAAGCCCTTGTCTAGATCAATGGACACGAATACAAAATTTGAAACGATACCAACCCACATGAGATCCAAGAGCGTTCAATCGTTCCCCAAAAATTTCTGTTTGTTGTATATTTTTGCCTGGCGTCTGTCTATACCAGAGATCAGCAATGAATCGTTTTTTCGCTACTCATAAGCACTCATGAAATTTGATTTGGAAGTACAGGTTGCAATGAGTATGAGTACAACGTTGACATCAAACTCATACTATTCGAAATATGTTTGATTCATAAGCCTACTCATTCAGATTCATAATTTTAGAAAAATACTTATAATGTTTATAATACTTATAAATGATTCAAGTGACTCGAAGCATTCATCAAAATTTACAGTCTTAGTTGTTGCTGCATTTACAAAAAAGAAAAAGGAAAAAGACAAAGACAGCAAGCAACGCAAGCACACAATCTTCTAGTGAGTATTGTGGTGTTCGTACGCGAATCATAGAGAGTCGAAAGCAATAACATCATACGTATTGTTAAGTATGAGTACGATGAGTACTCCAAATTTTGAATATGAGTAGTATGAGTATAAATTAAAATAAGTATGAATGCGTATAAGTATCAGAAATTATGAGTATGATTCGAGTCTAGTCATCTTTTTGAATACTCATTTCTGATCTCTACCGACGATGATTGCGTTACTTTTCACATATCTCACGTCAAACTGGATACTCTAAATGAGAAATTTGAATGTCTGTTCGCTTTATGAGGACGCCGTAAGACTTTTTCTAGTGGGTTTTTCTTAAGTCGCAGGTGCATATGTTCAACCCACAACAACAATAATTAAACAACGATCTCCAAGAGAGCGATCTCCAGAAGGCGAGACCACGAACATTCGCCTTCAAGAACATTCATCAGACTGACCATATAAAAGCCAAGCCAACGCAGGCAACGGAGTTAGTAAAAGTTCAGTCAGTCTTGTGTGAAAATGCGGTGTTTTTGAAGAGAGTAATCGTGGTTTGAGGATCGCCGTTACAAAGATCTGTCGAACAATTGTTCAGTAATTGTTATTGTTTATGCAAAGTGCGTAAACAGAGGAATAATAAACAAAGCAATTGTTGTTGTTTACATAAAGTTGTGAACAGTGGCTCACAGAATTGTGCGAATAATAAAGAATTTTAATTAAGTCGTGCATAAGCCTTGGTTTTGCAATTGCAATTTAAAGAAAAATAAAAAATAAAAAATAAAAAATAAAAAAATAAAAAAAGAAAGAGAAAAAGAAAAAGAAAAGAAAAAAAATAACAAATATATTTAAATATAAGGGTGCCCTGGTAGTCTAGTGGGTAGTGTGCTAGACTATTAGCGTGAGGGTCGTGGGTTCGATTCCCACCAGAGACTCTGGTCTGTGACACTACACCGAGCACATAGTCAAGTTACTTTGCTCGTATATAATTAGGATATGATTTGTAATTGTATTGTAATTAATAATAAATAAATATTTAAATATAAAAAAGTGTTAAAGCTAAATACAAAGGGATTAACATTCCCTAAAAACTTTCTGTAAAAAAACAACAATATTCAAAACATAAAAAAAAAATAAAAAGAATTTTGGTAATTAAAAAGCAACAATGCCTAATACAAGTGGAAATAGCGATGGTGTTTGGCAAAAAATACAAACAACATCTAACAAGCGAAGATTAACAAAATCACCAAAAATGCATTTGCATAAAAAATTTAACTGAAATGATAAGCACATCCAAACAAAACCGGTTTCAACTATTTGATGATACCACTAACAAAGAAGAATCAACGGAAAGCGAAGATAAATCGCCTAAGCCGCCACCGATCTTTATACCTAATGTATCAAATATTAGTAAAATGTTAAAAGATTTAAACAGTGTTATAAAATCTAGTGATTTTTATTATAAATCTATGAGAGAAGGACAAATAAGACTTATGATAAAAAAAGTTGATTCATATAGAAAGGTGATTAAGTACTTAGAAGCAAAATGTATTAGTTTTCATACATATCAATTAAAGCAAGAGCGTGCATATAGAATTGTTATTAAAGGTTTGCATTATTCAACACCTACTGAAGACATCAAGGCTGAGTTATTATTGTTAGTGCATAAAGTAAGGAAAGTTGTTAATGTTAGAAGTAGAATAACTAAATTGCCATTATCAATGTTTTTTGTTGATTTGGACCCAGATCAGAAAAACAAAGAGGTTTATAATATTAAAAGTATTAATAGTGCAATTGTTACCATAGAAGCTCCAAGAAAAGTTGATGATTTAGTTCAATGCTATCGCTGTCAGGAGTTTGGACACACTAAATCATACTGCAGAAATACTTACCGATGCGTAAAATGTGGGTTACACCATCAAACATCTGCGTGCACTATGGACACTAATATTTCACCAAAATGTGTGAATTGTTTGGATAACCATACCGCAAATTACAAGGGATGTAAGATTTATCAATAACTTTTAAAGAAGAAAAGACCTACAAATCCAGGAAATTCAAATGAGACAAAAAGAAATCACATATCCTCTAATCAACAATATACTGATATAAGTTCTCACAATTCAAATAACTTTAACGAGGCCAATAATAACTCAAATAGTCATGGTAGAATGTCATATTCACAGGCAGTTAAAAGTGCACCAACATGTGTAGAAAACAGATTTATGGAGAGACTTGAAAGAATGATGGATAAAATGTTTGAAATGATGACGCAAATTATGATGAAATTATGCAAATGAATTTAAGAATTGCAACATGGAATGCAAACGGTGCTTCCAATCACACGAAGGAAATAGAAATTTTTCTTAACGCTAATTATTTAGATTTGCTACTTATCTCAGAAACGCATTTTACGAGCAAGACATATTTTAAAATAAGAAACTACAAAACTGTGCAGGCTAATCATCCTGATGGTAGAGCACATGCTGGCTCAGCAATATTAGTTAAGTCTTCCATTAAGTTTGAAATTCTAGCCCCAATTGTACAACCACCAGTACAAGCCTGTGGCATTAAAATAAAATGCAATAATATGGATATTTCTGTTTTTTCCGTTTATTTTCCACCAAGACAGCATAACAGAAGCAAAATATGATGACTTCTTTAAAATGCTTGATCCTAGATTCATAATTGGCGGATATATTAATGCAAAACACCCTTGGTGGGGGTCAAGGTTAACGAACCCAAAGTTCTTTATAAGTGTATCCAAAAAAAAATAAAAAATAAATACAAAACGCTCTCTACTGGCAGACCTACTTATTGGCCTAGTGATCCAAACAAAATCCCCGACCTTTTGGACTTTTTTATTTATTCAGGCTTATCAAGTCAACTTTTAAGCATAATCGATACTGACGATCTAAGCTCTGACCGTACTCCTGTCATTGCTTGTTACAATGCTGCAGTTATTCGGAATATGACCATTTTCTCTTCCAAAACATATGTCAATATGTTTCAAACATGGATAGGTGAGAACATACAACTCAATACAAGTTTAAAATCAGGTGTTGAACTAGAAGACGCAGTAGAGAACTTTACGAAACTGATACATGAAGCCGCGTTTGTGTCTACCCCACAATCAATATCACATAATCATAACAACTATTACTTGTCTACGGAGATTAGAGTACTTTTAGCAGAGAAAAGCAGGCTTAGAAGAGTATGGCAGTTAAGCAGAAATGTAACCGATAAATCAAACTTTAATCGAGCGGCAAAACATTTAAAAAAACGCCTAAGTGAAATTAAAAATAAAGAGTTGTCCAACTTTCTAAAAAGCTTAGATGACTCAAGTAATAATGAGTTTAGGTTATGGAAAATCACTAGGTACCTTAAGAAACCTACTTCGAGAAACGTTCCCATTAAAGACTCTAATGGAAGATGGCACAGAAATAATAAAAGTAAGGCTAATGCATTTTCTACACATCTAGAGCAAACCGTTCAAACAAGTCCTGTTATGAACTGTTTAGAAGAAAGCAATATTATGAAATTTCTAGACTGTGCTTGCCCTATGGACCTTCCAATAAAACCATTTTCGCCAAGAGAAGTTCAGAAAGAAATAGCTAATTTAAATAATACAAAGTCTCCTGGGTATGATAAAATTCGACAGATAGTTGCTAAGTCGCTTTCAAAGAAATGTTTTATATTTTTAACGCTTTTATATAATGCAGTAATTAGATTATCGCATTTTCCTATACAGTGGAAATGCGCAGAAATTATAATGATTAACAAACCTAATAAGCCGGAAAATGAAATATCATCATACAGGCCAATAAGTTTGTTACCTATATTTTCGAAAATATTTGAAAGGTTATTTAAAAGCAGATTGCTTCCAATTCTGGAAAAAAAAACATAATACCTGATCACCAATTTGGTTTTAGACACAAGCATGGAACACCGGAGCAATGCCATCGAGTAGTTAATTTTATTACTCATTGGAAAAAAAAGTTATATTGTTGTGCACTGTTTTTAGATGTAAAACAGGCATTTGACAGAGTGTGGCATGAAGGACTCTTATTTAAATTAAAAACAATACTACCGACTCCTTATTATTTATTCCTAAAATCCGATTTAAATGTGCGACCGTTTTATGTTAAAATTGCTGATGAAAATTCTGACTTTTGTGATATAAAAGCTGGTGTGCCGCAAGGAAGTGTCTTGGGTCCTATTTTATACACTGCTTTTACTTATGATATACCTGTTAATAATAACATCACCTTAAATACTTATGCGGATGATACTGCAATATTATATTCTGATCAATCATCATATAATGCGTCTGTACTTGTTCAGAGAGAGCTGGATATATTACAAAAATGATTGGAGAAATGGAAAATTGAAATTAACACGCAAAAATGTAACCACGCCCCATTTACATTAAGAAGAGAAGAATGTCCTTCATTATATTTTAACGGAACTGCGCTACCAAAAACTGAAACTGTTAAATATCTTGGATTGCATCTTGACAAAAGATTGACATGGAAAAATCATATTATGGCAAAAAGAGAACATCTTGACAAAAAAACAAAAAGATTGTATTGGTTGCTAGGTGCTAAGTCAGAACTTAGTTTAGAAAATAAAATAAAGATTTATAAGGTAATACTAAAACCTGTATCCAACTTTGGGGCACCTCAAGCCACTCAAATATAGAAATTTTACAAAGGTACTAATCAAAAACCCTCAAATTCACAAGGATCTCGATATTCCCACAGTTAGTAGCGAAATAAATAGATTTAGTCAGCGGTACTTAGCTCGTCTGCACTGCAATATTCTTGCAATAACTCTTTTAGATGAAACGGAGGAAATTAGAAGACTGAAAAGGGCTCATATATTAGATCTTCCTTTCAGGAAATAATAACTTTAGAATTCAATCTCGATGATAATATTTGTATAAAATATTGAATTTAGTTTATTAAGCTTGCTGGAGTTTAATAACATATGTTAAATTATCTAGTTTGTTATCATATTTACTTATTAAGTAATAGTAATTAAAATAGATTGTAAATAAAGAAAAAATAATAATAAAAAAAAATATTTTAAACGTTTTAAAAAGGGTAAAAACAGTAACAATATGTACTATATGTATATGTATCTATACACGCTTACGTCTATTGGAATCGATAGTACGATTGTTGAACTCATTTGAAAATCGATTGACCCAAATCAATTTCAATTTCGATATTGCTCACTTCGAATCCAATTGATTATAAAAATAAATTTTAATTTTAATTCGACTAAAAAAAATTATTCTAAAAAATTTGAAGTCAAGAAAGAGAAGAACACAATAAAATTTGATCTTAAACGACTTTTTCATTGTGTAAGATTTATGCTTGGAAACTGATAAGAAAATAGAATAACGCTCAACTCTAAATTGAAGAAAAAGTAAATTAATGACTTTGGGTATATGTTCCGTCTGTCACCTTAATAAAATTGAATAATTTTTTAATTTTTTTTTTTTTTGGTTTTCTTACCACGATACATTTTTTTAATTTATATTCCAAACATTTCATTCATTTTTCATTTTTTTTATTAATTTCATTCTAATCCTTTTCACACTTTCTCAATCACACAGATAGGGACTAAAATTTATTTTCATTTAGTTTTTGTGAATTTTTGACATTCGCTAAAATAAAATAAGCAATATGTATCTGTTTATTATGTTTTTCTAGATTGAGTTACTTTATGAAATGAGCTTTACAGTTGGAAAAATGAGTTCATTTTTATGAGAGAATATGAAAAAAATAATTAAATTCCATCATATACCATTGCACTAATGGGAAAGTGATGCGTACAAAAGATAAAAAGATACGTACTTTTTCACATAGCCAATCCTTTTCAAATGTCAACCTCACCCACACTGAAGGGCATGGTATCCCCTGTCACGCTAACGAGGCTCTGACGACCGATCAATGGCGGTATAACCTTAATACTTGCACGGCTAAATCCCGGCACTTTGCATGCCTGGTGGGGATGTTGGCAACCCCAACACCAGGATCGGATGCTATAGGCTAATAAGCTGTACGTCTTAAATAACTATTATTACCGAACCGAAACCAGCGGTCCTATGCTTCCTAGAGGAGTAAAAGGAAAATATATTTACACCACCACAGCCTAGTATTTCATCTAAAAATATATGGAAAGAGAAAACATAATTAGTTAACTATGTTAAGAGGCGCTCCGGAACAATTGGATCGTATATGATCCAAAGCACGATCTTATGTGATCGGAAAGCTGTAAAAATATTGTTAGAAAGAGAACACAATCCTCTGTTCTTCAATGTGTAATAAATCGCACGGTATTTATATTTTTGCGAAATATTTTTTTCCGACCCGAATAATGTCTGTTCTATCTGAAGAACAGTGGAAAACTATTGGGAAATGATAGATGGATGTATAACTTCTTAAGGACTGCATTCAGAGTTTTACCTTAGGCTTTTAGACCATTGTCGTTCGCATACATTAGCGACTAAAACCTTAGGAAAAAGTCCAAACGGGTTCAAATTGCATGATCTTGGTGGCCAGCTTACATCATTTGTTCGCTGAAAGTTTCTCTGGATACTCAAAGCTGTTAATAACTATTTAACTTGCCAAATCAACTAACTCTGCATCTGAGCCTTTGAACACTAGAGTGTGTGCCATTCACAACGTTTATTTGTCAAATGATTTACGTAATTTTGATTTCGGTGCGGAAACAATCGTACTTAGAAATGTTCATAATAGGAACGATAATAAATCCGTTCTAAATATAAGGATAATCATTGTGAAGAAATGCCATATTACAGTGATACTGCAATCTATTGTACAACTCTCAAATTTTATTGCGTATCTATTGAAGCTATTGGCAGCACCTGATATGCTTCCAGACATTTTGCTTCTAAATCTAAGGTTTGATTGCCTCATACATTTGATTTGAAAAGAGATTGTACCTCTCAGTAGGTTTCCTTTTCGCAAGCATGTTGCCACTACACCAGCAGCGTGAGTTTGAAATAGTTCAACCCTTAAGTCGGGATAACGGCCTAGTTTCTCATACCACTTATGTTTTGTACGTTAATTTTTATACATGAGTTGTAGGACCTACAGCTTAAAGTCGGCTCCGTACAAGAGATTTTTGAGAAACTTTTCATGACAATTTTATTTACTCTCAGAGTTTTTTTTGCCAGAAATCTGCTGAGAGGAAGTCGCCGAAGATATATTTTTTCATATTTCGTTCAGTTGGAGACGCCTGACGTGGGGTTTGAACCGAGGCCTTCCGTCTAATAAGCCATATGATGCCATAGATGCATAACAGATTTCGAAATATCATGGATTTATGTACCCGCTCTCGCTATTCCGACACTGGAAGATGGCTTGAGGCGGGAAAAAACCTAAGTGTGTAGAATAAGGTTCACTTGGGTATGCATTGAAATCATCATTCATGTGGCCTACTTACATCGAGTTGGCCAGCTCTGGATATTTTAGGGATAAAAAATTAAATCTATATCTGCCTGATGGATATTTGTAGCAATGATATCAAAAATTTTGGTGAACCATTTATAAGATCTTAAAATTTCGCTAATTTCCTTATATTTAGTAGGATATCCTTTTAGGTGAGGAATTCTATTTAAGCTATTTGCCATCGAATGTATCATTTTAATTTAGCATTTTCTGTTGATATTGGCCACCATGAACTCATGAGCAAATTTTTCAGTTGACTTTTGTTTGCGGTTTGGCTACTACGTAACCGTTCTTCTAAATGATGTACGAAGTACTCTGTGGGAGTCATATAGGGACCTTGTGAAAGAGTAATACGGCTGTGAAGACAATGGTAGGCTGATTGTAGTATGATTGAGGTCATTAACTTCTTGGATGTAATAACCATTGCGAATGCTGAATTCTTTCGAACTTTCGTGAATTTCTTCTTTAGAATGTTTAAATACTCTCTCATATTCATTATTACCTCAATAAATTCCAAACTGGCCACAACTGGCTCCGTCGTGAATGGACAAAATATTAATTTTAAATCGCATAATTAATCCCGATACATATGAAAAACGTTAAATTTATTGTTTCTTATTCTTACTTCAATTATTATAGTTTAAATTTCTATGAATTAAAACTACTATTCTTTTATTCAATTGAATAATTTACTAATTTACTAATTTACTAAATTTTAATTCATTAACTTGTACTTGTACAGAGGACCATTGGTATTTAAATTACAATATTCGATAGCATACAAGTCCATTGCAATTTAATGGAAATGCATTTTCAAAGTAGCCAGGAGAACGATGATGATGATCTTTTATCAGTTTGTGTTATGTTATAATCAAGAAATAATTAATTTTGTGCTAATGAAAGGCAAATTAAACAAAGTCGGTTATGCTATATACTGAGCCACTCACAGTATCATTTACGTAAATTACAATGTAGTCATATATTTTAAAGTTCATATGAACGTATGTATGTATGTAGGCCTACGCATATAATTTAGAATGCTTTGCAATATGTACACATAATGTCATTGTAACCATACGTGCTGGTCTTGTGCTGTCATCCTAAGTAAGAATCCAATAGTGCGTATGTGGAATTTCTGTATTTAAGTAGTCTTCATAGCCAACATACTGCTATCATTATAACCCTTCAGCCTGCATTACGACCTATCTTATCACACCACTTATGTTGTACAGAAGGACCTAAGTTAAGTAATTCATTATTTTCATAAAATACAAAATTACGAATAAAACTTACTTATAATAAAATACGTACGATATGTATTTGGATAATAAGCTAGAGAATGACAACGCATTCATATTTGATTATAATTTCGCATAAAATTTATAAAAATTAATAACGCAGTTATTTGATTGTATTGAATTGTTTGCACTCTTTTTATTAAAAATTAATTAGTTGTTATATCTGCTGTTATTCCTGCTATGGATTAACGTTTCAAAAAGTATTCTAGTCATACAAATAACTTTCAATGCAAATAAAGTTTGTAAAAGTGTAATCGCCAAATATTTCATGGGCTGAATTTACTGCACATAGGTGCTGTATTGAATTCGCTGTAGTCCAATAGGCAGTGTGTTGGCTTATTGCATATGTGACCGTGGTTCGAACAAAAAATAATATTGTTACGTTTTTGCCTCTTTACAAACGTTTAAAATATAAGTTCGTTGATTGCAAACAAAACTAAAAACAAAAGAAATATGTGTTTAGTTTCAATTAAACTCTTTATTGTTCGCACTACTTTTGTGTGCCACCGTTTTCAACTTGATGACTCCAACAATAATTTGCTTTTTTCTTTATTCTTCTTTACACTTCTGTTTGCGTACACACTAAAAAATGTTTGGTAAATTCTTAAAATGACGATTTTTAAACCACGACTGTTTTCTTCACACTTAACGCGTCTTCACACAAGACTGACTGAAGTCTTACTCCTCGTTACCTGCTTTGTCTTGCCTTTTTCTTCAAGTCGAACGTTCAGAGTTTCGCCTTCTCGAGAAGCCTATTGCGACTTCATTTTTGTTTGTGTATTTTGTTCACATTGCTTGTAGTTACGTTCTCGCTTAGTTGTCTGTCCCCTTTTATTTCATACTGATGTTGTTGGCTTACTTGTAACAAGTTCGTTGTATTTGGTTGTGTAGCTTTTGCTTATTTTAATGTTAAACGTTGTTATACTATTTCCATTTTCGTAACAGTATGAAAAAAAATATTTCTTCGGCGACTTCGTCTGAGCAGTCTTCTAGCAAAAACTCTGAGAGTAAATAAAATTGTAACGTTTTTACGTTACTAAAATATCCACAATTATTTCAATATAATACAGAATCTTTAATTTAAATTGGATTGTAGCTCTCAAATAAAGACATAAGTCAGCATTAATATTTTTAATAATTTAATATCCAACAAAATAAAATATTCATTGCTTCCCGCACTCTCTACATTGTCATAACCCAGGGATTAAAAGTAAACTCTGCTTAATTAATTGTTTGTGGTAAAGTTTGCGTCTTCATAAGAGGGCTTTATTTTAGGGTTCATTTGAAATAAAGTTGTAAACTTTTCAGGTGGTATTCATATCAGATATACATAGTTTATGGTCACTTCGTACGTGTTAAGAATATGAAGTGCAAAGACAAAAGTAAATACTACACTCGCAAAAATATAAAAAATCCACTCCTATAGTATAGCAAATATTAGTTATAACTAAAAAAGATGAGAAGAATGCAAGGCTCTAGGTTTTATGATTTTAGTTCGAGAGTAAAGTAAAATTTATTCTAACTTGTGTTAAATCTACGTTTGGACTATCAGACTAGAAACCTTGAATTAATTTATTGACTTGGTTAAAATTTCAAATTTAATTTAAAAAAACAAATCATGTAAAAAGAGATTTCTAAAATAGAGTGACTTTTATCATTAAATAAATCAAACTTATCTTATTTTATCAGTTCTTTTTTTTATCAAGTTGGGGTGTATCTTTATAACTGTGGCCAGCGTTACCAGTAATTTTTTTTTAAACCTTTTTGTTTCTGGGAAAAAAATTTATTTACAGATGTAAATATTTTGCGTTATCGTTGATTTTATTGAAATTTTGAATTTTTCGAAAAAAATTGTTTTGTTAGAAAACAACTTTAATTAAAACTTTTTCGCATCTCAAAAAACTTCGATAAAAAGGGAAAACTTGGCAAATGGCAACGTTAACTGTGGCCCAAAATTGCTTACCTACTTGATTACCTAAATGATCATTACTAACACTTAGTCAGGATTACAGCATAGCTTCTTAACCCGCTCATGTTTTATGTGTTAATTTTATCCATGAGTGGCTTGACCTACAGTTTGAAGTCGACTCTGAATGACAGATTTTTGAGAATCTTTTTTATGAAAATTATATTTATTCTCAGAGGTTAATTTGAAAAGTTGAAAGTCATTAGTTTTGAGGTGGTCATGGATATGTATTCATAAAATGGTTTTCAAAATATTTCAAAGAATTTCGTTGTATCTTTCAAATATATCGTTACGTAAATGAAAAATCTAGATACTGGTGTTTTGCTTTTAGATCGTTTAACATTAAAATTGCAAGCAAAATCTACAAGAACAAAACGATGCAATAAACAACCCTGTTTACAAATTGTCGTGTAGCTTAATATAACAGCAAACACAAGCATAAAAAATGTTACACTAGTAAACAAAAATATACCAACAACACTAAAATAAAAAAACGTAAAAAACGATGTTTACATTTATAGAGATTTCGAGAAGGCGAAGTTATGAACGCTCGCCTTGAAGAACATTCATCAGACTTTTTACTTTGCTATCTGAAAGGCATGGCAAAACAGGCGACTGAGTTAGTGAAGTTCAGTCAGTCTTGTGTGAAGACGCGGTGCGTTTGAAGAGAGTAATCGTGGTTTTAAGATCTCCGTTACAAAGATCTGTCGAATAATTGTTTAATGATTGTCATTGCTTATGCAAAGGGTATAAACAGAGAAATAACTAAGAAAAGCAATTGTTGTTGTTTACATAAAGTTGTGAACAATGGCACAAAGAAATGTGCGAATAAAAAAAAAAATTAATTAAAACTAAACACAAAAATATTTTTATTTTATTTGCAATCTAGGAGCTCATATTTTAAGCGTTTTTAAAAGGTAAAAACGTAACAATATTTTATACGCATGTATCTATATCATGTATCCACAAGTGTTCCTCACTACTCGTATAACGCCTCCTTGTGCTCAAAAGGCCATTCAACAATGTTCAAGGAAGAAGAAACAAACAAGTGCCATGGGTACTACTGGCAGTTATATACATACATATATAATTGGTCATTACAACTTGTGTGTATTAATTTTAAATTTTAGTGGTGGGACCTACAGTTTCAAGTCGATTCTAAACGACAGATTTTTGAGGAACTTTTCATGGCAATTTTATTTACTCTCAGAGTTTTTGTCAGAAATCTGCTGAGATAAAGCCGCCGAAAAAATATTTTTTCATATTTATTTTGTTCGAGATGTCTGGCCTGCAGTTTAAACCGTGACCGCACGTTTGATAAGCCAACAATCTGCCTACCAGACTTGGACTTTGGCAGTTGACCTCAATTTTCAACCAAAAATTATTGATTTCATCGCGATTCTCTATGAATGCGTACATGAACAAACAAAATTGCCAAACTAGGAATTACACCAATTCATATGAGATCTACAAGCGTTCAATGCATTTAATAAAAGTCACATATTTGGTGTGGATTATGGGCTGCAGTCCATATTTCCTTAAGAACAACGTTAATCATGCCCGCACTGTCAACGGCGTGCTCTATATATCGGTGATTTCCAACTTCTTCTGTTCCATCTTGGATTACATAAACACCAATTATATGTGCTTTTCACAGCATGGAGCTACGTGCTACATAGCTCATGACACGTAGGATATTTTGCACTAGCGAATTGAAGTCATGGTCACATCAAGTTCAGATGATGTGAACTGGCAAACGAGATCATGCGTTTTGATTCATTATACTTTTCTTTGTAGGATTTTCTTGTGTATGCGAATAAGTCACAAATCACAGCAGTAGTGGTAATCAACATAACCCAATTAATCTCCTCCGAACCTATTTCCATGACAAACTGCTCGGTGTCAACACCGGGTAAAACCCCGGCAGCAAACATATGTGTACATTAATGTATGAGGAATATTTATTTATTTATTTATTAACAAAAATTGACTACAATTAAAATAAACAGCCAATTTACAATTTGAGGAGCAATAGCTACAAGGGCTTTCAGCTCGCTTAAATTTAAATATTTCTTTTAAATTAAATATAATACTTAAATATAATTTTAATAATTAAATATAGTTATAAATATTATTGATTTTTAGAAAAGTTATTATAGTATTTATATTGTCCAAGGTTGGGTTTGAAATTAAATCCAATGGATTTCTATTATTAAATATGTGTAGCCTGTTGTTATGGAATTGGGGACAGTAACAAAGAAAGTGTTCTGGAGTAGTGGGGTTGTTAATATTACAGTTACATGTGGGGATATTGTGTAGGTTAAGAAGAGTTCCATGGGTGAGACGAGTATGTCCAAGACGGATCCTTAAAAACTTTGTGGTGTCAACTCTATTCGGTTGTAATTTCAAATATCGGAATAGATTAATTCTGTTAGTGTTCACACTCCTGTACCAGACAGATGTCCTCGAAAAGGTGTCATCTCGTTCCAGGCAGAAATTTTTAATGTATCTGTCTATATCTCTAGGGTTGAAGTTGTCCGTGTTGATCAATGGTGCCCTAAGTGCGTACTTGGCAATTGAATCCGCATATCTCTGATGTTACAGTGGCCAGGAGTCCATATAAGTATAATACGGTTCCGTTCTTGTATAAGAATATTTCTTATGTATACTACATAAGGATTACGATTATTTATATTCCTGATCATTTTCAGCGCCGCCAAAGAGTCGGAGCAAATAGCGTATTTTCTCTTTTTCTTATCTAGATGCTTAACAGCTCTATATATAGCAATTAGTTCGGCTGATAGAACAGAACTGTAAGATGGTAAAGTAGAGACCGTGATTATATTTGACTCAGTTGTAACGCTAAAGCTTACAATATTATCCATCTTAGAACCATCAGTATACACAAAATTGTATTCGCACATATTCTCTCGTAGGCCTTGAAAAAGGGTACGGAAATGCGAGGGGTCATGCTGGTTCTTACGTAGCCAGTGAAGACTTGTGTTAACGCTTTCCATATTGAGTTCCCACGGTGGATCGACAACAGATTCAAGTTTAAAGGCGTTTGTTCTGAGTTGTAGAATATATATATATATATATATATACATGTTTGCTGAATTAAACATATGTATACATCAAGGTATGAGGAATAATAACATGATATCTTTCTTAAATATAAATAATCGTTATGTGAAATTGATTATGTGTCATTACCATATTCTATAATACATATCATTATGTTTCATCATCATTATAATTATTCGCTATCATATATTCCTTCTTTTTAATATTTTACTAACTTTAAATAAAACAATGCAGCCCTAAATGTATATAAATTTGGATTATAATTGCTTGCGACTGTAATAAAATCACAAATTTTAATGACTTTAATGACTATCACTCGGTAAGTCAAGAGTTTAACACAAACTATGTGTGTGCGTGTATATGAAAATAGCTCACTTGCATTTGCATATGAATATGAATTTATAATGAATGACAAACAGTTTGTTATTAATTGATTAAAATAAATTTTAAGCGGTAATTCTGATAACAACGCTGAAAGTTATTTTAGGCTTTTTTTGGTGCACTGGTAGTATAGTGGGTAGTGTGTTAGATTATTAGCGTAAGGGTCATGGGTTCGATTCCCACCCGAGACTCTGGTCTGTTACACTACACCAAGCATATGGTCGAAGTTACTCAGCTCGTATATAATTAAAATATAATTTGTAATTATATTCTAATTAATAAATAAATAAAATATATATTTTAGGCTTTAAAATAGCAAAAAATATTAAATTAAATTGGATTTGAGGAGTGTTGCAATTATTCCCTCTTATATCCTTTTATATCACTACCCCTGTTCAATGATTATAAAATTTTTTACCACTGCCATTGGATATAGTTGTACTGAGGTCAATAATGTCGATATATAATCGGTACAATTCAGTTCATACTAACCTACATACAACAAATAGTCATTACAACCTATAATTCCCTGGCTGAAGGGGATTACGACCTAGTTTCCCACACCACATATGTTGTGTGTGCTAATTTTTTACATGAGCGGCGGGATTTACAGTTTAAAGTCGATTCCGAAGACATATTTTTGAGGAACTTTTCATGGCCATTTAATTAAACTCTCAAAGTTTTTGCCAGAAATCTGCTGAGAGGAAGTCACCGAAGAAATATTTTCTCATTTTTTCGTTTTGTTATATATGTCTGACTACGGGTATGAACCGCGGCCTTTTGCCTAATAAGTCAACTCACTACCTACTAGACTACGACGACTTAGAGCTATTCAAACTCGCTGTCTTGATTAAGATGTTCTATTGGACCCTTAAGCACATCTTAATAATATCCAAAGAAATATCGATTTTCTAAAGAAATTATTAAATTACAGTTTAAGAGAATGTGTAGAAAGTGTTAAATTTATTCATTCTACAGCTGGTCATTTCAACTCTTCAGTCAGGATTCAAATTTTATTCTAAAACTATAAATTATGAACTTAATTTTAATACAATATTCACGTAATTTTGTTGCTCACTGTAAGTAACTAACAACAATTAAATCACACAACTTTAATTAAGTGATCCAATAACCTCATAAAGAAAGCAATTTAGTTCAGATGTTTTCGATAATTTTTTATGATTTTAAAAGATTTACAAATGACTCTCAAACTTAAGGTTTTTATTGATTTTATTTACTTTACTTTATATTCTGATAAAATCTATGTATGTAATTGTGTAAATGTGGTTATAAGAAGACAGACAATTTTATGAAAAGGCGTTTGTGAAAATATATGAAATATTTGAGTATGAATATAATAAATATGTTGATTACTAGGCCTATATACATAGCTGCTAGATTTGATGATTTATCGTTATTTTTACGATTTTTGGAAATTAAAAATTTGCGTCATATTCTTTACTTTAGTACATTAAAAACCACTGTCAGATTTTTATTTGCTTTGCAAATTTATGTTAGTAAAACAAGGAGTAAAGTATTATATTTTTAAGTTACTTTCGAATACCTGTGATGATTTTTCTGTACTTTATACCTTTTTAAGCCCTTAAAGGTCAAAAAACTACAAATCCTAAATAACCTCGTAGTTGAGAATAATTTATCACTTGTCGTTGTAGACAATTTTAAATTTTGGATTACTGCTTCTAATATTACCATCGGCAGAACAAAGGCAAGCGCAGTTATTTTTTTTTCGTATAACCAACACTCAGCGGATGGATGGCATTGTGTTTGGAACTATGAAAATATGTTATGGGAAGAAGGAAAGGGAGAACAGTGTTTATGGACACTAGGCTTGTATATTTTTATACCATAAGTAACTGGAAAGACCTCTACAGGAATTGAGTTCCACATACGAATAGTCCGACTAAAAAACCTATTTTTTCTGTAATGCAGTATGCGATCCACTTGCCAATCGACTCCATACCGATGTGCTGGCCGAGAAAGACGACCGTTACATACGAATTATTCATTAGATATTCAAAAAATATACTTTAAAACCAAATTAACAAAACAAATAATGACTTGTCCGTTTTTTCTTGGGACATATTATATATAACTTGTTATAAATTTTTTCTTTCGTTAAAATTAAGACAAATGTAATTGGTTTTAGTATTTTAGGAACATGCATTTTTTTAAAAAAAATTAAATATTTGCTACCGAAAAGTAATGTATATATATCGAATTCAGATAACCAGAACTCATTACATGATGTCCCTTAAATTTTATCATGTGCCCATCGATCAATGGCTGTTTGCTGTTTTTGAGAGCATCTGGAACATTTTCATTGTTGCTTAACATCTGATGTGCAGGGTATCCCATATCGATTTATGAAGACTAGTAATCTCTAAATTACGGCACAATTTGATAACCCATGGAGAATTCTCGACCATTTTTATTAGAATATCGAATTTAGTTTTCTATGACCAACTGGCGTTGGCGCGCAAGAAGCAGAGGCGCCTGGAAGAATGCGTTACGGAAGGCCGAATTTCGTTAATCGAGTTGTTAATGGCCAATTATGTAAGTAAGTAAACTATGTTTCGAATGTCTTCTTCATACACTTTTGCTGTGAGTCTGCAACATTTTTTCATCATCTTTTTTAAAATATAGTTTCTCTTAAGCAATATAACGTTTTAGTTTTTTACTTTCAATCGTTCGTTTTATTTCTCTTGTCTGTTATCAACTTTAAGTTTTAAATGGCAACATATTTTCAGCTGAAAGGTCGATCTATTTAAATTGTCTATGGTATCGTCAAGCTTTTTAGTGACCATTTCTTAAATACAAAATTATTTGATAGAAAACGATCAAAGCACTCTGCTGCTCTTCCAGCAACGGCTCCATAAACTTTACAAATTTATTCAACACCCTGCTATGCATTCTTAATTGTTCATCTAACAAAGTGGGAACATTGCTTTCATGCAAGGTTAAGCAATTAATATTTCAAATTAATATTCTTGTGAACACTATATTTTGAGAATAAACCTAAAAATATGCTTTAAATTTTTTATTTAGTTTTACTTATTCACTGCGTCAGTCACTGCGTATTAGTGATATTTGTTTATGTTTTCCATGAAAAATAACTTATGCGTCTGGTAAACGATATGCAAGATCTAGCGAAAACATGCGCTGTCCTTCAGAATGTGCAAAAGAATCCAAAACAGCTGATTTTGTGCCACTCACAAGAGCACCACCTTTTACAGACAACAATTTGACGAATTGGCCACCATGACTTAAGCAAGCACCCGTAAGAATTCTACATGAAAACGAAATATTTAAAAATATTACTTCGCCGACTTCCGCACAGAAGGTTTGTAAAAAATTTCTGAGAGTAAATAAAATGACCATGAAAAGATTCTGAAAAAAACTGCCGTTCGGTTGCGACAGCAGATACTGCCACTCATGTGACATACTTTCATCTCCCGGGAATTGCAGAAGAAGCTAGTTCTTCCAACCTGCATCTACTGCAACTATTGTGGGCCTTAATGGCGCAGTTGAAGCAAACTCTACAAATGTTTGTATTATTTCGCTAGGATCTCCTATTGATACTTACATACATACATACATACATAATTGACCAATACAAACTTTCAGTCAGGATTACGTGTGTTAATTTATACATAAAGTGGACTCCGAACGACAGATTTTTGAGAAACATTTCACGGCAATTATATTTACTCCCAGAGTTTTTGCCAGAAATCTGCTGAGAGGAAGTCGCCGAAGAAATATTTTTTCACATTTTGGTTTTTGATGTCTGACCTGGGTTTTGAACCGCGGCCTTACGTCTAATAAGCCAACACACTACGTACTAGACTACGGCGAAGACCACGATCTCCAATTGATCCATCGTTTAAATTGACCATGGAAGCGTATGTTATTGAAAAGCTCACTGGTCGGTTGCCCACATGCACGTCGGCGAAGTATGCTGATTTTGAGGCACTCGATCTCCCGGTAACAGATTTTAAATATGTCCATATGTATTTGCTATATACTCCCAGATAATGCTTCCTAGAGTTCGAAAATACCCCAAAAAACCCATTGATCCCCCAACGAATGTTTGGGATTGTAACTGGCAAAACACGTCAGTCATGTTCATTATCCCTTAAGTCCGAATACCCTACGGACTTAAGTCTTGGTCTATGTCGTAAAGGTACGTTTGCTCAAAATTTGAGTGTCAATTGCTGCAGAGCCCTGGGATTAAAACCTAATACGAGGAATTTATTACCCTTCCCTAGATCACACGCGTATCATGACTCTATTTAATTCTCTTCCTAACCAAGTTTATTATTTATCCCATCACATGCATCCACTAGATTCCGGATTATGAAATTTTCAGGCGGCACCGTCGTTAAAACTTACGTTTACGTTGAAATGCGAAAATTGAAATATTTTGCTTCAAGCCAGCTCCAACGCCCTATTCCTCAATAGTCACAAAAATAGTTTTGTCTCAAATAGCCAAAGCTAGCCAAAGCGAGTACCTGTCCTGTTCCATTGGAAACTAAACTAAGCTGCGTCGAAAATGTCATTGTCAAGTGTATTGGTTGGCACTCAAAGTGAGCTTTATTAAGGACGTAGAATTTTTAGGGCTTAACAACGAGCCACAATGAATGAACTTGAACTAATTTCACCGTTATAGTTGCGACTGTTATAGCAGTCAAATCTTGAAGGTCCCGCTTGGAAAACCATGTAGAGCAAATATCCTTTTGCGAATATAGTAAGTAATGAAATAGTGAAAAGAAAAATGCAAAAACTTTATAAACGAACCGTATCTACCCAAGTAAACTCAAATTACCATACATTTGTGGGTAAAGAAACATTTGTTGAAGAGACTTTGGGCAGAATCAAACTAATTAGTTAATGAATGTAATTTACACCGTTCTAAAGCTGGTATTCCTTGTTTAATTTTTTTGTTTTTTTAATCGCGGTCATTTGCTTGCTTTTATTTCTTTGAAATTGTTTGTAGTTCGAATGCTTGTTGTTCACCAATACTAAGATGCTTCAAGCATTCTCCTTATATTCGTTTGTTTGAAAACATTTGTAGAATTAAATTTTACTCGATTATGTACTGTTATTTTTGTTCACTCAGTAAATGAGACTTTTACGATAATTAAAAGCATAATTTTAAATTAATTTAAATAATAATGGTAACAATAAATTTCCATTAAGGTCTTGACATCCAGCATTTATTGGGTAAAATTAAAGTCTTTAAATAGTGTAGTCAGTGTTAATGAAAAGTTTGAAATTTAATACTTAACACTGTTTTGATTACTGTAACAAGGGTAAACGGTTATATTCAATTTGCATATCAAATTAATGCGTCAATCCCTTGTTAAATAAATCAAAAGAATAAACAATTTTTATTTCACTTACTAGCCCTTGATTTTTGAATATACTGCTTGTCAATATTTTCTCATCACATTTGAATACCTTTAAAAAGTCATGAATCTAATGTTGTAACCAAAGCAAAGTACATATAAATTCTCTTTCTACTCGTTTTTTTGCACGAATTTTATTTGACATGACTTAAAAAAAATAATGTTGTTACACAAATTGTTTTGATTTGATACGATTTTCAATATTTTATGAATTTTGACAGAACCATTTCCTCAAATCACTCGTGCAGAATGTCCATGAGCTGTGTGGTATGTAGTGCAGTCCTGGTGAAACCACCACATCTGATGCAGATTGATACCGTCCCAAATTCGAAAATTTTGTGTGTTCACATAGCCATATTTACAGTAATGGTTCTCATCATAGAAGATGATTTGTCGGTGAATATAAGGTACAGTTGGCAATTGCTCCAGAGAACATTCAACGTACTCACCTCGTTGTCAATGGCTGTGAATACATGACAAGTAATTTTACAGATAAGATTCAGCAAGTTGACCGTTATCAGGAGTCGAGGTTCGGAAATATTTGTTGAAAAACCCAACATAATTCTAGGACTATCGAATGATTAAAAGCAAAAATAGTTACGCAAATAATATAATACAATCATACTTAATTGATCGTTATAACCCCTCAGTCTGGATTACTACATACATAGCTTCTGGCACGACTTCTGTAGCGTGTGATAATTTTATACACGAGTGGCGGAACCTACTGTTTAAAGTCTAGATCAAACGACAGACTTTAAGAAACTTTTCAAGGCAATCAGCTGAAATGCAGTCACCGATTAAATATTTTGTTCATATTAAGTTTTGATTTTCTTTTAATTCGAGGTAAAGAATAGGGTCGCCGTAGTCTAGTAGGTAGTGTGTTGGCTTATTAGACGTAAAGCCAGGGTTCGAGCCCCAGGCCAGACATCAAAACAAACTACAAAAAGTATTTCTTTGGCGATTTTCTGAAAAACTGAAACTCTGAGAGTAAATAAAATTGCCATGAAAAGTCGTTCGGAGTCGACTTTAAACTGTAAAATTAACACACACAACATAAGTGGTGTATAAACTAGGTCGTAATTCTGACTGAAGGGTTGTAATGACCAATTATGTATGTATGTATGTAAATAATAAGAAATTAAATTTTAAATACCTTATTAGCTTAAAAAGATTGGAAGTCTCATACGATTTCAAATGTATCAAACACAGTGTGGGCTTCAGAATGTTCGTTTGGTACACAGATAATTTAAAAATCATTCATACATACATTACATAAACGGCTGGACCATTTCCTATCCATATTCTTGTGTTTCGTAAGGAATATATTGAAACTATAAAGAAAGTATCGTAATAAGTTGATAGTTTATGAAGATTGATATTCAACTTTTAGTTGTAAGGAAAAAAAATTATACGAGCCAAACATAAAATTGCAAAAAAAGAACAACAGTATGCTACGTTATTTAATACTAATATTACTCATACGCACGACTGGAGTTTTATTAATGATACAACCGATAGCATCTGTTTTAAATAATTTTTTTGCACTCATTTGAACGTAATTATAAATTGTGGTTTCACACATTACGTGATGTTTTAAACTTATACAAATTACAGTTCTTTTAAAGGCATGACAGCAAAAAATAATTACGTCGGAGCTTATTACTCATTTGATCATTAAAGACAAAAAAATAAAATAAAATCAAATTTATGAACTTCCCTTAACTGATGGCACACTAGCCATAAAAAAATAAAAAGCCCAAAATATTTCTGTTTTTTTTAATTCAAATACTTTCTGTTTATAGTATGAAATTTGACAAAAAACGTAAATTAAATTAAGTTTCTGGTGATAGCAAATAAAAAAAATTATATTAAAAACTTCACGAAAAAGTCGGATTTCAATTAAAAAAAAAATCATTTTTTAACATCTTTAACAGTTTTTTAACTCCTCTGCAAATCTTATTGGCATATAATGCACAAATTTGTAAGTGTATTCTTCAGTTACTTACTCAATTGCTCAATACAACCTTTTACAGTTTAACATCTAACACTACTCGTGTTGTGTTAGTTAGTTTCGTCCTTAAGTGGCGGGACATACACATTAATATTGAATCCAGACGATAGATTTGAGAAACTTTTCAAGGCATTTTACTATCAGAGTTTTTGCCAGAAGACTGCCTATAGAAAGTCGCCGAAAGAAATATTTTTTCATACTTCTTTCTGTTCAAGCCAGGAATTGAACAGAACCATTTATTCTCCGAGTTTTTGCCAGAAATCTGCTGAGAGGAAGTCAGCGAAGAAATATTTTTTCATATTTCGTTTTGATGAAGATGTTTGGCCTGGGGTTTGAACCGTGGCCTCACGTCTAATTAGCTAACACACTACCTGCTAGGCTACGATGACTTCTATTATATTTCGTTTTATTCGAGACTAGGACTTGAACCATTGGCTCTCCTTTGATACAACCTGCCAGTCTACGGCATACGACAATTCGGACAATGAGGCTTGTGAAATAACTCATACATTTATCTTCATTACTTAATTTCAAAACAAAACACTTACGAATGCCTCACTTACCAGGTACAAATACGGCCTTAGTTTATCGAATAGATTCACTATGTGCTCTAACTGACTAGACCCTAGGACATGTGGAAATTCGCAGTAATGACCAGGCAGATGAGCATATGAAGACGAAAGAAACCGCGTTGTAGATAGGCCCAGAGCCTACTTGTGGACTTGGAATATACGTTCGAAAGAATATAGAGAAAAGAATATAGAGAGAGGCACAGAATAAATGGGTTTGAATCTTAACTTTGATCTATTGTCATGATCAAGATTTGAGCCATGCAACAGACTGTCGAAGAATAACCTGAGATTAGTAATCAACATATTCATACGGAAAGGTAGATTAAGGAGCACTTGTTTAGAATGGAGATGTTATCGAATGATGAGAATAAACTATCAGAGCACATTCTTAGAACCCATAGGGCTCATAAAACGTTAATGTATTCGCGGGAGGTAGGTAATACTTGCGTGCATAATTAGTTGCTGGTCAGGGAATTGTTCTTGTTGATCAGCGACCAACCGCGCCTGTCAGAGCGAAAAGTTAAGAGAAAAATGCTATGATACCTCTACACGACGATAACAATGATAACAGGCTGCTAAAATTATATAATTGAAAACATTATAGCAATTCCAGGTCGCCGTAGTCTATTAGGTAGTGTGTTGGGTTACTGGACCAGAGCCTGAGGTTCAACTGATGGTTTCGAACATAACGAAATATTTTTTCTGGAAAAACTCCGAGAGTTTATTAAATTGTCCAACCTGTCATGGGGAATCTTGCTTCCTCGCCAATCTTTTTCGGTGGATAGGAGGCGTGCCAACCAACTACTCAAACTTGATCCCAATGTCATCTCGATCGCAGTGGCCATGCTTACAGTTCGTTGCGTTATAAAAAAACAAGCGGAAAGGTTGCAGATCCCATCAAACGACTCTTGACGACATTGTGGGTCTGCTAAGACAAAAATCTCTCGCGGGGTGTGCAGATTTAGGATATTTGCTCTCCATTTCTTGTTAGCTTGACAGAGTAATTATCCATTGATATCAAGGATATGGCTTCGTTTATAAAACTTTCTGGCTGATTTTCATCTTAGGGAGTACTGCTTTCGATGAGTTCGGTGAAATTCGGCTAGTACAGGGTATCACAACGAGTAGCTATGCATGCTCAAATGACCTTTAGTATCAAAGCGACCACTCCAACCTAACCATATAAAATTGTCATGAAAAGTTTCTCAAAAATCTGCAGTACGGAGCAATCTTTGAATTAAATTATAAAAATCAACACATTTAAGCAAGAATTTTCATTCAATTGAGCAGCAAATAAAACTCCACTTAATATTAGAAATTTCTAGCATTCATCTACTAAATCGCTGCAAGAACTTTTATTTTAAAATCTGTCATGATGAAAACATGTTCCGTTTAAAACAGTAGACGTGTGCACAAGACATTTTGCTAGCTTACCTTGCACTAAATGCAATACTGAATTGTTATCTTTTTTGTTGGTCTTGATTATACGAGTACACTGAAATGTGTATTTCTCTTTTATTCAAAGTATACAACAGCACTTATTTATCTGTGAAGTAATGAAAATATGCTTTGTGTTGTAAGAAGGTATTTCACTACTGAAACTAAATTTTTAATATTGTCAAATGAATTTCAATAGTGTCAACATTGAAAAATATGCGTATATACGTGTTTTTATACATTCTTTGCTTTTGCCATAAACTCTTTCAACAACAATCTTGCTTCAAATGGCTATGTTAATATTCGTTGATGTTCGTTTCCTATGTGTGTAAAAAGCCGAAGATGTTCGGCCCCGGGGCTATTGGTGCCGACGTCTGCTATTGAATAAATACTCTATCTTTATTATGAAAAAAAAAAGAAAAAAAAACATTTTTTCTTTCCCACTTACTGCAAAAAGAAATGCACGTTGTGACACTATGAAGTGTACAATATTTTTGCTGTCCTCTTCACATAACTCTCTTTTGTATTGTTGTACAATGGTTTATGAGTGCAGTTGTTTTTTTTTTGTTCTCTATCTATGCTTCACTCTTATTTATATTTGCATCTACAGTAAATATTCGCTCATGAGAAAAATACAATACTGTACACTTTTTAATGTCTTGTGCCCCGTTTTGTTTTATTTGCGCATTTTCTTCCAAAGACGTTTTGTTTTTAATATGATATCCATACATACATATGTAGGTAAACAAGAAAATGCTTGGAACTCAGAAATCACTTTGATGCAGAATAGCGAAAAGAAAATGTCGTGAAAACCAAATACATGAATGCAGTCCAACGTGACAAAGAAAATTTTGTTTCATCATGTCTTCTTTGTTTCTGCTGCGTAAAAAAATGAAACGAATTACATGTTTGCTTTGAAATGCGGCAAATTTATGTCGTCTTTTCATGTACAGAGTTTCTCAATTTCAGTTACCGTTCCAAGTATATTGTATTTTAAATTTGTGTCATAAATTAGAAACATTACTCGATTAAGATTAGAGTTAGACGCTAGAAGACCTTGCATAATCCTTAGACGTGACTCAAGTAGCCATTTTAAAGTGCTTAAGAGCAGCAGCATTTATTCAGAAGTTAGTAAAATGCGTGCCCAAAGAACTGAAACTGAGATACATTCAAAAACGATTTTACTTGTCCGAAATACTATTTGATCGCAACGAGCAAAATCTATTGTCAGACTGAACATCCATTGAGCCGAGGTAATGCTCTGTGTTTATTAGGATCAAACGATTGTGGTTCATATACATACATACATACATAATTGGCCATTACAACCCTTCATTCAGATTAGCTTCTCACACCACTCTTGTTGTGTGTGTTATTTTATGCATGAGTAGCGGGACCTACAGTTTAAAGTCAACTCCGAACGATAGATTTTTTTTGAGAAACTTTTCATGGCAATTTTATTTACTTCTCAGAGTGTTTGCCAGAAATCTGCTGAGAGGAAGTCGCCGAAGAACTATTTTTTCATATTTCGTTTTGATATCTGACCTAGGGTGTGAACCTTACTTCTAATAAGCCAACACACTACCTACTAGTCTACGGCGACTTCATATAACCTACTAAAACTTGGCCAATTTATCACTGTGGACAATTACAGACAACTCTGTATTCGTCTGAAGCGAGAATTTACCAATAAATGCCCTAAATATGCAACCAGATTTGAGCCCGTAATTTTCCGTCATGACAATGCTCGGTTATATATTGTAGCGTCGGTCAAAGACTGTTTGTAAAACAGGAGGTAAAAGTAAGTTTTACCTCAACCGTCGAATAGCGTAGATTGTTACCCCGACGATTTAATCGTATATGAAAGGTATTGTATGCATTAACCCTGGACGGTAACTCTTCATTTTTGTACATTAAGATTACTCATCGTTGAATCGATGAACAATTTAACCCTGAATGGTTACTGTTCGTCGAATCGACGAACCTCATTTACTATTTCTCATATAATTCTTATATGTTTGGCCAAATTTCGCTCTTTTTTCAACAACTTTAGTTGATAACGAAAGTCTGCAGCCAAATTTGTAACCCTGGTTGGTCCTTTTTGTACAGTAAGGTTACCCTTCGTTAAATCGACGTACAACTTTACGTCTGCTCACTGAAAGCTTTCGTTATCAACTCACACTATGTTCACATATGCACTTTTATTGAGTACAATATTTTAAGTGTTCAGACATAATATTATACGCAGTTCAGCTTCTTATTCAATATCCATTTGACAGCTGGTAAACAAAACAGCTGGTTGTGCCAACAAAAATTTTTTTTTTATTTTTGTCGTTGCTGACATTTGAGTTGTCAAATATCAACAGAAAGTGCTCGGATAATTGTAATATGCGCACTGAACATACTTATGACAGTGCTGCATTTTAAGTGTTACTCAATATTATAACAATTTGCGTATTTATTGCGCAATCATTAATTGAAACTTTACATGAAATATTGAGCTCAATAATGGCTTTTATTGCGATTTATGCAATAAAGGTGCATATCTGAACACTGTGTAACGTTGTTGAAAAAGAGAGCGAAATTTGGTTAAGAGTTATATTGTAAAGAGTGAATGAACTTCGTCGATTCGACGAACAGTTCTGCCCAGCGTTAAACTACACGCTTCAATGAAGTTCAAAAATTATGAACTGATAGGATCAGCAGGGTAATAAATTGTAATCAGAAATGGAAAACTAAAGAAAATTTAAACACTGTAAATTTTTATATTCCCAAAATTTTAAAAAATTTCTCAATAAACCATTCAGAAAAACTAAAATCTTCTTTCAATTCAGACTTATCCCATTGGTTTGAAATGGTTTTATAATTCCAGTCTCAGTCTTACACTATCAAAACAGTAACTGCCATATGCGGGAATTTTAATTTTCAATTTTGAAGACCCTGTAGTCTAGTAGGCATCTCCAATAAAAGGAAATCGGAAAAACATATTTCTTTCGGCAACTTCCTCTCAGCATACTTCTGACAAAGTGTCTGAGGGTAAGTAAATATGAAATGTAAAGTTTCTCTAGTCTGCCGTTCAGAGTCGATATTACCATAAGTACAGCACAGTAAGTTCTGCCACTAATGGATTAAATTAACAAGCACAACATGCGTGATGTAAGGTAGGTTGTAATCCTGACTTTTATAATGACCAATTAAGTAAGTAAGTAAAAGCCGTTATTTGTTCTGCTGACTAATACTGTCGTTAAAAATAAAATAAAGATATAATTGAAAAAAATTGAATATTTATTGACAACAGAAACTGAATACCATAACAAATTTTTCACACAAATCATTAAAGAGTTTTCTGATGTAACCTGATTTGAGTTGAATTGAATATTACTAACAGCAACAAAATGCGTTACTTGTTACTAAAGTTCACTTCATATCATATTTAATTTCCGTTCAGAAGTATCATTTAAAATTTAAACTCGAATTTGAAATACCTTGTAATATCTTTGATATTTTTTTGTAATTTCTTGTGATGTGGTATATACTGCAAGCATTTTATTTCTTAGTTATTGCCTTACTAATCGAAGTGACACACTTACAGATTCCATTGAGCACATATACATACATACATAGGTACGTGGGTTGTGCTTTAAGTGTGAGTATTAACGCTTATAAACGCAACCATCATTTTTCAAAATTATTTGAAGAAAAATTCATTGAAGTATTAGTTGCCCTATCAAGCAACAACTAATGTCTTATCGTTGAATATTCTGATGCGAAAAAACTAAAAAAATTTATGAACGTCTAGCGTAAATCGTAATCTAGTCAAGATGCAAAACGTCACGATCGATATCATCCTATAAATTAGTAGCAAGAAAATCCTTCGGAATATTGAAAAACCCTCAATCAAATAATGCTGAAAAAAAAATCGATGTTTAATAACACACGGTGGACAGCAAAACCCCAATTTATTTTAGATATTTGATGAATTTCATATATTTGTTTTATTAATTTATTTTTGTTTTATTATAAAACAAATTTTATCAAGTTTTTCACAAACCAAAAAAAAAAAAAATAGGGAAAAGTGTCTTGTAACTCCATATTTTTGCACATTAAAAGTGTAGGTACAACCAAGAAGTCCTCATACTAAATTGAAAATTCAATGCTTAATATATTAAAATTTTTGTCGCTATTCTTAGTAGGATATCATTTAACGTCAAGCACTCCTTTTAACCTATATGGCACTGAATGTACTACTTCACAAGTTCTTTAGTAGAATTTTGTTTGTAGTTTTGGGACTACGTAACCATTCTTTCATATGATAGCCTAACTACTCTCTTGGGATGATATCCGCACTTTGTTCAAGAGTATTGTTATGTTTACCTTTTTAAAAAACGTTTAAAATATGAGTTCGTAGACCTCAAATAAAAATAAATTTATGTTTAGTTTTAGATAAATTCTTTATTGTTCGCACAATTCCGTGTGCCACTGATTGCAACTCGATCTGAACAACAACAATTTCCTGTATTTGTTATTCTTCTTTAAACTCTTCCGCGTACACACTAACACTTGTTCGTTAGATCTTTACAACGGAGATCTTCAAACCACGATTATTCTCTTCACATGCAACGCATCTTCACACAAGACTGACTGAATTTTTACTCATCCCGTTGCCTGCTTTATCTTGTCTTTTATATCGTAAACAGTCTGATGAATGCTTTTGAAGGTGATTGACTTTGCCTTCGCGAAGTCTCTATAAATATAAACATGTCGCTTACGTTATTGTTGTTTGTGTATTTTGTTTACGTTTGTCCTTGCAGTGTTGTTGTTGCTTCTTCTTTACTTGTTTATCCTTTTTTATGCTGACGTTGTTGCTATATTTTTGTTTATTCGTTGATCGTGTAACCAAGTCCATTGTTTTCGTTTTCGTAGCTTTTGTTTATTATTTTAATGTTAAACGATAACACCATTTCCATTTTCGTAACAGTATGAAGCACGTGGGAACTTTGATATACAAATCACATCATCACATGAGTAGAAGAATGTTTTTGGGTCATTGACTTGTTAGAAGTAATGACCAATGTTTAAAAATCCCTCTTATTCATTATTTCCTCAATAAATTCGAAACTGCCCACACCTAGTGCCGAAACATAACCCCGCAGTATTGTATCTCAAACCTTTAGTTTATCACTTCAGCAAGCATTTGAAAATGCTTATGATTTAATACTTATGATATGAAGATAAAATTATGCTTTTTAGAATGCCAGTTACTTGTATTGTTGAATATGGATTGCAACTACGTACTTTTTTATTCTGCCGAACATGTTTATATACACGATATGTGTGTCTGAAAACGAATCATATACTTTTTAATATGCTGAAGAAAGTGGTAAACAAAATCTTTGTAAATATGTTGGTATGCTCATATGCATATTTGCATTACAACCCTTCATTCAGATTAGCTTCTCACACCACTCTTGTTGTGTGTGTTATTTTATGCATGAGTAGCGGGACCTACAGTTTAAAGTCAACTCCGAACGATAGATTTTTTTTGAGAAACTTTTCATGGCAATTTTATTTACTTCTCAGAGTGTTTGCCAGAAATCTGCTGAGAGGAAGTCGCCGAAGAACTATTTTTTCATATTTCGTTTTGATATCTGACCTAGGGTGTGAACCTTACTTCTAATAAGCCAACACACTACCTACTAGTCTACGGCGACTTCATATAACCTACTAAAACTTGGCCAATTTATCACTGTGGACAATTACAGACAACTCTGTATTCGTCTGAAGCGAGAATTTACCAATAAATGCCCTAAATATGCAACCAGATTTGAGCCCGTAATTTTCCGTCATGACAATGCTCGGTTATATATTGTAGCGTCGGTCAAAGACTGTTTGTAAAACAGGAGGTAAAAGTAAGTTTTACCTCAACCGTCGAATAGCGTAGATTGTTACCCCGACGATTTAATCGTATATGAAAGGTATTGTATGCATTAACCCTGGACGGTAACTCTTCATTTTTGTACATTAAGATTACTCATCGTTGAATCGATGAACAATTTAACCCTGAATGGTTACTGTTCGTCGAATCGACGAACCTCATTTACTATTTCTCATATAATTCTTATATGTTTGGCCAAATTTCGCTCTTTTTTCAACAACTTTAGTTGATAACGAAAGTCTGCAGCCAAATTTGTAACCCTGGTTGGTCCTTTTTGTACAGTAAGGTTACCCTTCGTTAAATCGACGTACAACTTTACGTCTGCTCACTGAAAGCTTTCGTTATCAACTCACACTATGTTCACATATGCACTTTTATTGAGTACAATATTTTAAGTGTTCAGACATAATATTATACGCAGTTCAGCTTCTTATTCAATATCCATTTGACAGCTGGTAAACAAAACAGCTGGTTGTGCCAACAAAAATTTTTTTTTTATTTTTGTCGTTGCTGACATTTGAGTTGTCAAATATCAACAGAAAGTGCTCGGATAATTGTAATATGCGCACTGAACATACTTATGACAGTGCTGCATTTTAAGTGTTACTCAATATTATAACAATTTGCGTATTTATTGCGCAATCATTAATTGAAACTTTACATGAAATATTGAGCTCAATAATGGCTTTTATTGCGATTTATGCAATAAAGGTGCATATCTGAACACTGTGTAACGTTGTTGAAAAAGAGAGCGAAATTTGGTTAAGAGTTATATTGTAAAGAGTGAATGAACTTCGTCGATTCGACGAACAGTTCTGCCCAGCGTTAAACTACACGCTTCAATGAAGTTCAAAAATTATGAACTGATAGGATCAGCAGGGTAATAAATTGTAATCAGAAATGGAAAACTAAAGAAAATTTAAACACTGTAAATTTTTATATTCCCAAAATTTTAAAAAATTTCTCAATAAACCATTCAGAAAAACTAAAATCTTCTTTCAATTCAGACTTATCCCATTGGTTTGAAATGGTTTTATAATTCCAGTCTCAGTCTTACACTATCAAAACAGTAACTGCCATATGCGGGAATTTTAATTTTCAATTTTGAAGACCCTGTAGTCTAGTAGGCATCTCCAATAAAAGGAAATCGGAAAAACATATTTCTTTCGGCAACTTCCTCTCAGCATACTTCTGACAAAGTGTCTGAGGGTAAGTAAATATGAAATGTAAAGTTTCTCTAGTCTGCCGTTCAGAGTCGATATTACCATAAGTACAGCACAGTAAGTTCTGCCACTAATGGATTAAATTAACAAGCACAACATGCGTGATGTAAGGTAGGTTGTAATCCTGACTTTTATAATGACCAATTAAGTAAGTAAGTAAAAGCCGTTATTTGTTCTGCTGACTAATACTGTCGTTAAAAATAAAATAAAGATATAATTGAAAAAAATTGAATATTTATTGACAACAGAAACTGAATACCATAACAAATTTTTCACACAAATCATTAAAGAGTTTTCTGATGTAACCTGATTTGAGTTGAATTGAATATTACTAACAGCAACAAAATGCGTTACTTGTTACTAAAGTTCACTTCATATCATATTTAATTTCCGTTCAGAAGTATCATTTAAAATTTAAACTCGAATTTGAAATACCTTGTAATATCTTTGATATTTTTTTGTAATTTCTTGTGATGTGGTATATACTGCAAGCATTTTATTTCTTAGTTATTGCCTTACTAATCGAAGTGACACACTTACAGATTCCATTGAGCACATATACATACATACATAGGTACGTGGGTTGTGCTTTAAGTGTGAGTATTAACGCTTATAAACGCAACCATCATTTTTCAAAATTATTTGAAGAAAAATTCATTGAAGTATTAGTTGCCCTATCAAGCAACAACTAATGTCTTATCGTTGAATATTCTGATGCGAAAAAACTAAAAAAATTTATGAACGTCTAGCGTAAATCGTAATCTAGTCAAGATGCAAAACGTCACGATCGATATCATCCTATAAATTAGTAGCAAGAAAATCCTTCGGAATATTGAAAAACCCTCAATCAAATAATGCTGAAAAAAAAATCGATGTTTAATAACACACGGTGGACAGCAAAACCCCAATTTATTTTAGATATTTGATGAATTTCATATATTTGTTTTATTAATTTATTTTTGTTTTATTATAAAACAAATTTTATCAAGTTTTTCACAAACCAAAAAAAAAAAAAATAGGGAAAAGTGTCTTGTAACTCCATATTTTTGCACATTAAAAGTGTAGGTACAACCAAGAAGTCCTCATACTAAATTGAAAATTCAATGCTTAATATATTAAAATTTTTGTCGCTATTCTTAGTAGGATATCATTTAACGTCAAGCACTCCTTTTAACCTATATGGCACTGAATGTACTACTTCACAAGTTCTTTAGTAGAATTTTGTTTGTAGTTTTGGGACTACGTAACCATTCTTTCATATGATAGCCTAACTACTCTCTTGGGATGATATCCGCACTTTGTTCAAGAGTATTGTTATGTTTACCTTTTTAAAAAACGTTTAAAATATGAGTTCGTAGACCTCAAATAAAAATAAATTTATGTTTAGTTTTAGATAAATTCTTTATTGTTCGCACAATTCCGTATGCCACTGATTGCAACTCGATCTGAACAACAACAATTTCCTGTATTTGTTATTCTTCTTTAAACTCTTCCGCGTACACACTAACACTTGTTCGTTAGATCTTTACAACGGAGATCTTCAAACCACGATTATTCTCTTCACATGCAACGCATCTTCACACAAGACTGACTGAATTTTTACTCATCCCGTTGCCTGCTTTATCTTGTCTTTTATATCGTAAACAGTCTGATGAATGCTTTTGAAGGTGATTGACTTTGCCTTCGCGAAGTCTCTATAAATATAAACATGTCGCTTACGTTATTGTTGTTTGTGTATTTTGTTTACGTTTGTCCTTGCAGTGTTGTTGTTGCTTCTTCTTTACTTGTTTATCCTTTTTTATGCTGAAGTTGTTGCTATATTTTTGTTTATTCGTTGATCGTGTAACCAAGTCCATTGTTTTCGTTTTCGTAGCTTTTGTTTATTATTTTAATGTTAAACGATAACACCATTTCCATTTTCGTAACAGTATGAAGCACGTGGGAACTTTGATATACAAATCACATCATCACATGAGTAGAAGAATGTTTTTGGGTCATTGACTTGTTAGAAGTAATGACCAATGTTTAAAAATCCCTCTTATTCATTATTTCCTCAATAAATTCGAAACTGCCCACACCTAGTGCCGAAACATAACCCCGCAGTATTGTATCTCAAACCTTTAGTTTATCACTTCAGCAAGCATTTGAAAATGCTTATGATTTAATACTTATGATATGAAGATAAAATTATGCTTTTTAGAATGCCAGTTACTTGTATTGTTGAATATGGATTGCAACTACGTACTTTTTTATTCTGCCGAACATGTTTATATACACGATATGTGTGTCTGAAAACGAATCATATACTTTTTAATATGCTGAAGAAAGTGGTAAACAAAATCTTTGTAAATATGTTCGTATGCTCATATGCATATTTGGTTTTGTGCAAATGTTTACCAGCAGTTCAGTTTTCCTTATAACCCAATAAAGGATTTGGAAAAAACAGCGATTTCGTGGTTGCTAATGAATTGGCTTGTAAACAAGTAGACAACAGGAAACGTACTATTTTTTATCTTTACCAAGAGTTGAAAGAAAGAGTAGTAGTAGAAACAATAGTAAAAAGAGAATTTGGCAAAATAATTGTATGAATTCGTATATCGTACAAATAAATGCAGCATATATCCGGAGCATCTTTAAAAAATATTAGAATATTTTTAGTTTTCTTTATAAATATAGGGTCTTTCAATAGGGACTTTTGAACTTTGATGGTTGATAACAGCCATCTTGTTGAAGCTACAGCTGTGAAATTAGCTTTGGAGTTGGCAGCTGACAGTAATTTTCATCGAAAAATTATCATAAGCGAAGAAGCCTATTTCTGGATGAATGGCTACGTAAACACACAAAATTGTCGAATTATGAACGTGTTGATTGGTAACACGAGATCCAAAGGTTTTAATGCACAATGAGAAAAATCATTGGCATTGAATAAGAATGTGCGTATTATTTAATCTTATCATAAAAAAGTTTATTACACGTGAATTCTATTACTTGGTCTTAATCTAACAAAAGGTTAATTCTGCAAAGAATCAATTAATTGTGATGAAACATATTGTCGTAGTGTACAGCTTCCATAGTACTGTCACCATACTATCTGCTACACAATCTACAATGTCTTCGCTAGAATTATTACCCCGAAAAACTTCAAAATGCTTTAAGGAATAAGCAATGTCAATTCTGTACTCAGTACCTGTTTGTGGGATGCATTAACACCACACAGGTTCACATAATCAAAATATCTTCATAATTTTTTCATGACAAACCCCATTCTTAACTAGTGGCTTTTCTGTTTGCAGTGGCCAATGAAAACGAAGGTCACTGACCACTGGATAGGCTGATACGTGATTCAAGTCTCCTTACAGTGCAATTATCTAACAAAGGTTAACACATTGGGTTACAACTTCATTTTATCTTTTGGTGCGTATTCTCTTACAAACATCTCTTCCATATGCACTGGAAAGTTCTAATACATCAGCGCACCATGAGCACGGTAATCTGTAAAAATAAAGCCGACGCACTTGTAAGGATTGCCACCAGGGAAAGTTCAACTGAATTCCTACATGAGATTGTCGTTTTCCTGCTGAGAGGCTCCAGTTTATGGCAAAGTTGATACGGTATAATGAACCCATTTATAGAGACACTAGAACAGTATGTGCATAGAACCTATCAAGATTCCAGCTCAAGATCTTAGTAGCAGTTACAAGTGGACACTGGCCTCAGAGATTCACCACAGGAGGCTTGGAATACCTGGTAATCATTTCTGCAGAAGCTGCAATGACAAGGAATAAGGGGAACCGCACAACATCTGCGTTGTTATGGTCGACGCTTGGGAACCTATGGAGAAGAATTCTTGAACCATCAGAATTTAGTGACAAAGTGTCTAACTAAAGGCGATTTGATTAAAATTCCTTCCTTAGTAACACTCTCGTGAAGTCACTATAGTTTAGAAGGTAGTGTGTTGGCCTATTAGACGCGAAGCCACGGTTCAAACTCCAGGTCAGACATCTCCAACATATCAATAAATATTACTTCGGCGACTTCCACTCAGCAGATTTTTGGCAAAAACGCTGAAAGTAAATAAAATTGCCATGAAACGTTTGTCCTTCGGAGTCGACTTTAAACTGTATTTCCCGTCAATTATGAATAAAATTAACGTACACAATATGTAATCCTCACTAGTTGGTTGTAATAGGCAATTAAGTAAGCCATAAGACTCTCGGTATGGTTGAGAGTTGACTCCCAGTCGCTATAATTATATGACGAAATAGGGAATATCGGACCCTAGTAAGATGTGCCAACTGAGACGGCTGCCAGTTTAACGCAAACTCACTTCACCAACTGATTTTATTTTAATCATTTAAAGACTGATGCATATCTTTGTATCATAACGTGTAGAAACTAGAGTTGAGATGTAGAAAATTAATCAATTTATTATAAAAAATAATTTGTTTTTGTATTAATTTATTCATTAATTTTGCAAAGAAATAAGTATTGTGTTCTATATTCACATATATTTGTTTTAGTTTTAGTTTTAAATGCAATTAATTACACTTTGTAGAGGCATTCAAATTTGTTAACAACGTTTGTTTAATTTATATTGAATAATAAAATGCTATTAATTTCGACAATTTGATTATGCATTTAACAAAACAATAATAAATTTTAATTAAAGTAAACGATACGATTTAATAACAATATTTTATTTACACAATAGAACGTGTTCTCGAGTGGACCAGAGTGGTGACAGGTAAATAATGATTAAAATTGTACTTGACGACAAATGTTTATTTATTTTTGTTTTGGGGCAACCATGGAATTAAAAATTAAAAATGACATGAGGAGGCAGATTAAACAATAACGGCATTAAGTACAACTGACTAGCACACTGTTTATGAGCCTACCAAGGCATGGAACTTATTACGTTTGTTTTCGCATTAAAAATGTTTTAGAATTAAAAAGTAATTTATCGGTAGCGACGATAACAAATGGTCAATTTGAATCATGCATTGATCGAAAAACGACAAGAATGCGCCACAAGGCACGGCAATATGGAAAACATGTGTAGCCAGCAATGCCCAACACTACGAATTAGGTGTTTTTTACTTTCTCATTAAACGTTAGTGTTATATTTTCACAAAAGGGTGCCCTGGTAGTCTAGTGGGTAGTGTGCGTGAGGGTCGTGGGTTCGATTCCCACCAGAGACTCTGGTCTGTGACACTACACCGAACATATGATCAAGTTACTCCGCTCGTATATAATTAGAAAATAATTTGTAATTGTATTATAATTAATACATAAATATTTTCACAAAAAATTCACATTTTTTAGCGATACTTTGAGATTTATTGTTATTCTTATTGTTATTAAAAATTAATATTGTTACGAAAATGAAAAATCTAGATACTGGTGTTTTGCTTATACATCGTTGAACATTATATATCAGGCTGAATTTGACCTATGGTATGCGTTATGTTGGCTTTAAAGCATAGTTTACCATTTCATAGCACAGTTGTGCAAGGAGAACTCACACGAATTCTTGTGTTTTTTCATTTAGTTGTCGATCAGACTGCGGCAAGGACACATGTGCGGCGGATGCTTTATCATTTTATTTCAGCATAACACTCAAAAAATATTTTATGTTAAAAATGTTCTATGTTATTAGCTCGGCGTATTTCATTTTTTTATTTTGTCGCATAGTATATTTTTTTTAAATGCTTTGGAATGCCCGCTTTTTTGTATTTTAATAAAAAATGGGATTTTTATTCTTTTAATTTTTATTTATCTAAAAAACATGGCCTAATTTTTAAGCCAAAGATGGATAGCTTTATGTTCTTTTAATAAAAAATGGATTTTTTTATTTTATTTTTATTTATCTAAAATTATTATGCCAAAGTTATATAGCTTTACATATGTATGCTGATGAAATGAAAATAAAAATAGCGTATATTATTAACACTTTTCTATGGCTGTAAATAAATAAATTCTCTCAACTTATTTTCTCTCTCTTACTCACTAACACATAACCAAAAATTTTTTGACGAACCCTGCTTTAAAGACTGCTGTGGTTTGAAAACATCACAAGAATAAGTCTAACGGAGTTAAATTGCACGATCTCGCATATCACCCTCACATGAGATGAGACTGACCTCAAATCGCTGATGCAGAATATCTAAAGTGACATGAGTTGTATGGCACTTAGTGACGTTCTATTGATGTCCAGATCATCTAATTCAGACTAAAAGTAGTTGATAGTCATCGATGTATAGTACTCGCCATTTGCAATGAGGGCTTTACTAAGGCCGTTCTGAACGAAATATAGACCGCTGACACCACCAGCCTAAAATCCAAAATACTGATATCATCAGAATTTTTTTTTCGTATTCGTTCATCCTCAAATGGGCACCTTTACTGAGAATGGTTTCTCGATGAAAATTATAGCAACCAACTGCACCACAGACCATTCAGACAACACAAGTCCTTGCCTACGGCCGTCAATGCTGATTTGGCAAAAGAAATGTAGCTCCAACAAGATGACCAGTGTCAACTGTCAAAGTCAATGTTGGATTCATTCAATAATTAAAATAAATCATCTCTTGTATAAGAACAGATCTTCAGCTTTTGTGTTTTTACGAGCATTAGTATACTCACCATATGATTTGTTGAAGTTCTATAATTAAAATAGTGGGCATAAATAAATAACATAATAATAAATAAATAACAAATAGTGGGTAATTTTCTGAAACGATTTTAAAAGCGTTTAACTTCATTATCTGAAACATATACAAATGAAATTATAAATATGTTTTAATGTAGGTATTTCCCGGTTAATGTAGATTAAAGAATACATACAATTCAAACTATATATTATAACTTGTTCAAATTCGCAAAAGTTATCGACACTGCTCCGGCACTACCACATTTTTGTAAAATTTTACTTTATTTCATCTTTAGGTTGTTATAACGAAAAGAATTTAAAGGTGACTTTAAAGTTCGCTTTAGCTAAAGTTACCTTTAACTAAACCCAACTTTAACGGCAAGTTGTAAGAAAAGCCCTTAAATGTTCAAATTTCAATTCAGTAACTAAATTTCAACTAAAAAATAATAATTGGGCACTGTTCGTCGAATTGACGAACCGTATTTACTCTTTATCATATGATTCTTTTATGTTTGACCAAATTTCGCTCTTTTTGGTTGGTGGATAACGAAAGCTTGTAGTGAGTAAACGTACCCTGGCCACCCATTTTTTAATCCTGGATGGTCATTTTTGTACAGTAAGGTTACTCTTCGTTGAATCGACGAACGAAAAAAAAATTGTTTTATCTACTGACTGCAAGCTTTCATTATCAACTAACGTTGTTGAAAAAAGAGAGAAATTTGGTCAAATATAAAAAAGTTATATGATAAAGAGTAAATGATCTTCGTCGATTCGACGAACAGTAACCGCCCAGGATTAACTGATTCAACTGCGTTATCAATTTTATTTACTTATCGATCTTTCATACCAATTTGCTTAATACGCACTTCTTTACGTAACTGTCGGTTACAGACTCACGTCACTGCATCATTCTTCGCTCTATTTATACTCCTTTTTTATTTATAAAATATAAAATATATTTAGCATGAATACATGGCAGCGCGACAAAAAGCAACGATTTTTCTGGTTTTTATTCCCAGCAAGAAGAGAGTTAATGATAACTGTTGGAGAATTTGTGCTGGCAACACATCGAGTACAGCAATTTTGCAATTGAAGCCTCATTAATTATAATAAAGAAAGCATAAGTAATTCAAGTAGACAATAAGCAGTTCATTTATTCACTAAGAATGGTGCCACCAAAAGGCATTATATTTCAAACATAGATTTTTAAAACTTCTATTTCATGCATGTTATTGAATTGACAGCATAAATCCACTTATAGCCAACACATATCCTCTCACCGTGAGAACTCATTGCTGCTAATAAAAATAGAAAGCAAAGCAGCAGCATCTTTTGCTGTTGTCGAGTTGGCTTTAAGATAACACGGTACGACGGTGAAAATACACCCGAATAACTACATAGTATAAGTTATTCACTAGGTTGAGTAGAACTCATAATTTTTTTTTTATTATTTGGAACCCTCTAAACATTTTTTATTTGGCAAAAACGGTTTTTTGATCTTTTCACAAAAAGTTATTGAATGCACAAATGTGTTTGAATCCGATTTTATAAAACGAATATATTTGGGTAATCAATAATTTTGTGTGAAAATATCAAAAAAACCGTTTTTGTCAAATAAAAGAAGTTTGGAGGGTTGGAGAAATATAAAAAAAGTATTTTTGAGTTCTACACAACTAACTTAACAACTTAGACTAGGTAGTTACTCGGATGTATTTAATTTTTTGTGTTTTGTCGCATAACGTAATCACTTCCATATACACCCATGTTTTCTATTTTTCCGAAATTCCTACGTTTGCTGCGTTGCTTTTATGAATAATAGAATTATAGTCATAGAAATCAAACGCTTTTGTCAAAATAAAGAAAGCAACTGAAGCTCCCCTGTATCTATTGTCCAGCCCATTACAAACATACTCAATTATTATTTACTATTGTTTTTTTGGCGATTAAATAAAATTTTTAATGCTTACCTTTTCTAAGATCTTATCAACTGCAGAAAGAATAGAAATTGGATGAAAATTCTAAATATTATTTATTCATGAAGATTATGAAATCAGAATTATTTTATGAGTTTTGAGTACATCTGGGTATTTCAATCCAATTACGATTTTTTTTGTTCTAGAACGTACACATTCGTTTTAAAACGTACATAATATATCAGCAAGATAAAAATGAATTAAAAATAAGTTTTTCTTTATCAAAAGAACGTGCTCAATAAAATAATATAGTTAAATAGCTTCATAATGAATTTTAAGAACAAACTTTATACAAGGAAATTGGAATTCTTAATGTTAAAAAGCTACAAACAAGAGTTGTTATAATATTGTATGCTCTTCTGATTTCTAGAGATACAAATGTATTCAGACAGTGCATAATTATTACAAATTAGTTGGCTGTTTAAATATTTATCGAAATTATAAACATGACCCTATAATTATCCTTATGTTTGTAGTATGTATAGGTCGTAAAAAGAAGTTACAATAACATTAGACAGTTTCAATCATATTGTTACGAAAATGGAAATGGTGTTTCATCATTTAACATTAAAATAATAAACAAAAACTACAAAAAAAAAAACAATGGACTTGTTTACTTGACCAACAAGTAAACAAAAATATAACAACGACATCAATATTAAAAAAGGGGATAAACAAGTAAACAAGAAGCAACAACAAACATTACCGAATAAATGTAAACAAAATACGCAAACAACAATGAAGTAACGGCATTTATATTTATGAAGATCTCGAGAAGGCGAAGCCACGAACATTCGACCTCAAGACTGTTTACGTCACAATATAAAAAGGCAAGGCAAAGCAGGCAACGGATTCAGAAAAAATTCAATGAGTATTGTGTGAAGACGCGTTGCGCGTGAAGAGAATAATTGTGATTTGAAGATCTCCGTTGTAAAGATCGATCGAGCAATTGTTATTGTTTACGCAAATGAGTGTAAAGCAGTATAAGAAACAAAGCAATTGTTACGTCAAGTTGTGAACAGTGGCACACTGAATTGTGCGAACAATAAAGAAATTAATTAAAACTGAACACAAATTTATTTTTATTGCAGTCTACGAACTCATATTTCAAACTTTTTAACAGGTAAAAACGTAACTATCATCCAATTTGTGTTTTTCATCCTCTGCTCGAATGTATCTTAATAATAATGGCCCTGCGTGCGTTCACCAAGCCTTATGGATCTTCCATCAATTACGTAGCATTTGATGCCTTCTGAAGCACACTTGATGCAATTTTAATGAAGTGTAGAAAAAAAATGTAATGTTACTTCCAAACGATAATTATAACTTTATCAGCAATATAAACAGTTATAATTATTATCAAAAATTTTATTCGATACCTTGCAAAGGTATTCAATTAAAACAATTAATCATTAAATTTTTCCAACCACCAACGCATAAAATAACCAGGAAACCATATGGACCAGTAGTTATTCAACGAATGTAATTAAATTCAAATAATTATGCCATTTCATTAAGTTTTCAATTGTATCATTAAATTGACAAATTGTCGGGCAAGTGAAACTTAATCCTTAAGAGTTTGAAATTTCTGTTTGTCTACCTTTATTACATAAACACAATAACTGTGGTGCTTAAATTTATTAACAGAGAGGGTTAAGTTAATTACACGGTGCTACAGTGAAAGTACACTCGAATCAACGATCAAACAGCACCATATTTTATCATCGTATTATAGCTCGTGAATTTAGTACCAGAAAAAATTATGATTTGCGGAAAGCATTAATTTTAATTGTTTCAATGGTTCAGAATGCGGAAGACCACCAAAAAAGGTTGAAAACTCCGAATTGGAAAAAACGATATTGGATGAAGATGAAACTTTGAGTCAAAAACAAATGTTAAATGTTCCACAACAAACAACTTCTGACCAATAAAAACTATGGGTAAGATCAGAAAACATAAGAGAAAACAAATAAAAACTGGTACACTTAATGCCTAATAAGGTAAATGGAATGTTTGGCCTTTAGTGATATTCTACTAAGTACTGGGAATAACATTTTAATTTGATTTTTATATTTACTCTGATTTCTTCTTGGTGGTACCTACACTTTTGCGGTTCAAAAATTTGTAATCACGCAAAACTTTTTTAATTTTCGTTTGGTTTGTTATAATAAAATAGAAATAAGCAAATAAAATAAAAATAGAAGGCATCAATTATTGCTAAAATATATTGGGCTACCAACAATTTTGCTGTCCACTGTATATTAAAGAGAGACAAGTATATAATTGCATAAGAAAATAACTTTACATTACACTTCAGCTTTCAAATAATTCTTAATCGTATTGGGATTAGAATATAGACAGTTTTATATCTCTTAAGATCCTTTGTACACATATGTGCACCTTATGGTACATATGCTTACTTTTACCAGGTACTAATTTCTTGGTCCAATAAGGTTGTAGTAAGGTTGTGACCTGATCAGTCTCCTGATATTAATCCTATTGATCACCTATAGGAAGACGTTAAAAGTAAGTTACAGAAACAATGCCGTCAAATTCAAGCGACTTATGAAACATTGTTTAAAAAACGTGAAAACAAATAACTTTAAAGCTATGTGAGGAGGTTTAATATGGGTAATGAATTAACTGTTCTTTAAATAATTTTAATTCGTATACATTTTGCAGTTCGTTAAAGCTTCTAATATTTTGAACACTGAATTTGTTTTTGAATTTATTTCTTTCCTTAAAAAAAATAAAATAAATTTAGAAATTTTATAAACATTAGCAGACATATTAGTGAGTAAATCTAATATAAAAACAAGGATTCTTTCTCACAAGCTGAAACTTTGGATTTTATTGTATTGCACTCCTAACTTTTTGAACACAACTGTGTTTAATGTTTGATGTGTTGCTGGTTCGTTTTTTAATTGTTCCTTTAATTTTGTTTGAAATAAAATGTTTTTGGTTTTGTTGTTTTTGTAATTTTAATTTGTCTAATTTATTAAATTCAATATGTTATTTTATTTACAAAATTGTTTTGTTTTAATTGTTGTTTTTGTTTTGATTGTATTTAATTTCAATTTATGTTTGTCTTTTTCTTTTGTCTTTGTTCACACTGTTTAATGTTCACTTTTTGATTGTCGAAACTAGAGTGACTTTTAGGCAAAAAAAGTTTTATGTTAGAGCAATGAATATGAGAAAGATCAAGAATAAAAAAGTGATGAGAATATGTACATATGTAAGGAAAAGAACCGTTAATATATCTAAAAGGGTGTTCTAAAGAGTGATGTTAACGTTGAACAAACTGTACTTAATATATATTGTACACATACAAATTTGTATAGGATTCAATGATATTGCAAAAAAAATTTAATAAAAATACAAATATGTATGAACCTTCTTACATTAAGAAGTGATTTCAAATATATTACATAAATATGCTCATGTAATACGCATACAAGCTATACAGTTGTTCATATTTAATGAGATTTTATTGCTTTTAATTTATGCAGGGTTTTTAAATTGATAGTATTTGTCAGAGTTTATGGCTGTAAATCTTTAGTGTTCGGCACTAAAAGGAGTTAAATTTCTATCACTTATTATATAAAAATAAATAAAATTTTATTCGACAAGTGAGGTTCAAGACATAAAAACCTCTTGTTGAACGAAAAATATTATTAGCCTTTACATTGTTTAAATTGTAAACAAAAGTTACAAAAACAAAAACAAAAACAATGAACTGTTATGATAAACAAGTAAACACAAATATACCAACAAAACACCAGCATAAACAAAAGTGATAAACAAGTAAACAAAAATGCAACAACAAACACTGCAATAATAAATGTAAACAAAAATACAACAACAAACAAGAATAAATGTAAACATGTTTACATTTATAAAGATTTAGAGAAGGCGGAGTTATTCGCCTTCAAATGTATTCATGAGACTATTTACCGTGCCATATAAAAGGCAAGGCAAATCAGGCAACGGAGTTAGAAAAAGTTCAGTCAGTCTTGTCTGAAGACGCGGGTGCTTAAAGAGAATAATGATGTTTCGAAGATCTCTATTACAAAGATCTGTCGAACAATTGTTGCTGTTTACAGAAAAGAGTGCAAAAAGGAATAACAAACAAAGCAATTGTTGTTGTTTACATCGAGCTGTGGATAGTGGCACACAAAATTGTGCGAACAATAAATAATTTAATTAAAACTGAACACAAATTTATTTTTGTTTTATTTGCAATCTATGAGCTCATATTTTAAACGTTTTTTAAAGGTTGAAAGGTAACAATATTTAAATTGTTAAGAATAGCATTGAAAATATTAAAAATTGCTTTATTAATTCAACGATGCTCTTACTTTCTTACTAAATTGGTCATTAGAATCCTTTTGGCAGGATTACGACCTAGCTTCTCACACCACCCATGTTGTTTGTGTGTTAATTTTATGCATGAGCGGCGGGACCTAGAGTTTAAAGTCCATTCCAAACGATAGATTTTTGAGAAAATTTTTCGTAGCAATCTGCTGAGAGGAAATCGCCGAAAAAATATTTTCTCATCTTTCTTCTATTCGAGATATCAGAACGAAGGTTTGAACCACGGGCTAATGTCTAATGAGCTAACACAGTACCTACTAGAGTATAATGAATTCATTTAAAAACTGCGATGAATTCTATTACAATCAACATAAGCAAAATTTGTTATAAGTTCTGGTTCTTTAGCATTGAAACGATCATTAACATCTACAACTATTTGAACTTGACTAAAGTACAGTTCATGGTTTCACTCGGAAATATATAAAATTTTCTCCTACGTAGCTGAATTTACAAATATGAGACACCTTTTTGTCTTGGATGGTTCTAATGCTCCACTGTAGGATATAAATATTGTCCTGGACTGAATAAATAAGGATTAATAGAAAAAGTTTTGTCAATAACAGAAATGTGTTCTAATTTTTGTAGGTGAAAAAAAACAAAAACAACAACATTTAATGTGAACTCAGGGGGAATAGACAATTTTTATTTTTCCCATCGAAATCTGTTTCATATGTTTGTTATTGTTGTTAAGGCACATACTTTCAGGTTAGTAATATCTACTAAAGTCGACTATACATACACTTTGTCTGCTACCATTTTAAATGCCCATATACCTGCAGCACCATTTCTGTCGAAGCCGGTTGAGTTACCACACACCTTAACAACATACATACAAACATAAATTAAATATAAAATTCTTTGTTTTTTTCCTCATTCTCAACAAACATTGAGAAAAACTTTTCATATATCAGGTGAAAAAAGCGTTAGGTTTTTATGGTTTCACTATTTTCCGTATAGTATGAAGACGTTATAGATAAGATTCCATTGAAATTCACACTTAAAGAAGCAAATGGCGACTACACACATAAATATTACTACCTTCCTAAAATAGTTTCTAAGCATATTCATATAGCATATATGTTCAAAAGTAGTACAGTGGTGTAGAAATGGTTCAATTTCCTATTAAATTTTCGTAGGTGTTCATATCTTTCACAACCCATTTTATAGTGTCGAGCTTTTGGTGTTGATAACGGCTGCCTAGTTGAAGCTACATCTGTCAATTTAGTTGTAATTTTTTCAGTCTGTTTTGTCAATTCACTATGGACGGATATATTATTTATTTATTTATTCAGGCGTAAATACAGTACAAAAAGACATTATCTTATTTAATAATCCTGCTAAGGATATACTATAGACATAACAAATTTTGAGAAATTGGAAAGATAATAACTTTAAAAATAATTTAACATAATAAATATTATTAAATACAAAAATCTATAATTATATTAAAAAATATGAATAATTAATTACATTTGTAATTTATTTTTCATTCATACATAACATAACATACTGTTACATATTTACCTTTTTAAAAACGTTTAAATATGAGTTCGTTAATTGCAAACAAAGTAAAAACAAATATGTGTTTAATTTCAGTTAAACTTTGCTTATGTTGTCTATCCATTTTTATCACATACATGTTGTTGTTGGTACCACGTACATAGTGTGTGTGCAGTTTTAGATAATCAACACGTTCATTGTGTTCTTAGTGTTAGGGTGCATTTGTATCGCGTGGCTTTTGTTTATCGTTTTTGTTGTTAAACGATATTAGGTCGTTTCGATTTGCGTAACAATACATATTTGGTCATTACAACCCTTCAGTCAGGATTACGACCTAGTTTCTCACATCACTTACGTTGTGTGTGTTAATTTTATATTATATTTTTATGAGTGTCGGAACCTACAGTTTAAAGTCGACTCCGAACGACAGATTTTCGAGAAACTTTTCATGGCAATTTTATTTACTTACTCAGAGTTTTTGTCAGAAATCTGCTGAGAGGAAGCCGCCGAAGAAATATTTTTTTATATTTTCGTTTTGATGTCTGACCTGGGGTTTGAACCGTGGCCTTACGTCTAATAAGCCAACACACTACCTAATAGGCTACGGCGACTTCAAAGTTTTTCATTAAAAAATGTTTACGGTATCTAACGCTATTAATTTTCAAGCCGCTATTAGATCTGGAGAAAACTAATCTCTTGAACAAATAATGGGGTTTCCTAATATAGATGATTATATGTAGGTATACCAGAGTATGGCATTTTAAAAAATTTTATAAACACATCTAGCAATATTATTATAAGTGATTTTGAGTTTCCGCCTATCATCACAGTTTGTGAAAATTTCAGATCCATATAAAAGAACAGGAATCAAATATGTTTTAGCCAGTTGCATATGTATGGCAAAGGAAGTCGAATATATAACAGTCCATAAGTTTCTAATTACACTGTAAACTTTACTAATGATGACATTAATATGGTTAGGCCACGTTAGCCTATCATTAAACATAATACCCAGATAGGATGCTTATTCAACAAAATCAATTTTATTCTCCCTGATAATAATATCTGGCACAACAAGTGTTCTCTTAGTTCTGGAGAGTAGCAAACTTTTTGATTTAGAGGGATTTAAACAAAGTCCGTTAGCCTTAGCCCAGTTTTCAATTTTTTTTAAATCATCGTTGATCGAGTCTATATAGTTTGATATTCCCAATACGAGTGCACCTATAAAGCTGAACGTCATCAGCGTACATATGTACGCTGCAATTATTCAAAACATTAGGTAATATTGATCTGTGAGGAATACTACTTCCAACGTTTAGCGAATTCGAGATGTTGCCTTTTAGGTAAACTCGTTGTGATCTGTTCATAAGGTAAGAACGTATAAGAAGCTGAATTAGAAAAACGAAAGAAGGTCTGTAGCTTCTTCAGTAATATTTTGTAATCAACCGTATCGATTGTGATCCAAAAGAACTAAAAACGCTATGTGATTTTCATCTAGTTTCAGCCTAAAGTCCTCAAGTACATTGACTAAAGCAGCTCCTAGCTTTCATAAATCCCGACTGTTCATCAGATATGAAATTATTACTTACGAGATAATTATTTATTTGTCTAGCTATGAGGTTTTACTTTAGACAGGAATGGAAAAATAGCAAATGGCCTGAATTCGTTGTTGGATTTAGGAATGATTTTCGACTGTTTCCATTCATCAGGGAAGGATGACATAGTTAAACTGTGTTGAATAAATGGGTAAAATAAGGCAAAAAGCTTTTAAAAACGGAGGATCTAAGTCATCAGAACCAAACGCATTCGATTTCACCGAAGATAAAAAATTAAAGGGGTTTTCTGCGGGACAAAACAAAGGTCGTTATATATGTATATTACTATCAGGGGTGGGAACATTAATATTAAAAAATTTGTCATTGAGAGCGCTTACATCGACATCAGGAAAAGTATTATGACATGTTGTCCAATACCAATATCCCGGATTACCTTCCATTTAGGCTTATTATCCAATGCGGAAGCGAATTTTCTGTCGTAAAACAATGTTTTTGCAATTTTAATGTGTTTGCTAACTTCACTACGAGCGGATATATGAATGGCTTTCAGATCATCCTTTCTGAACCTATTCTATCGCCTGTAGGCAATGTCGCATTAATCCACGGTTGGTGTTTGGCTTTAACAAGTTTAGTTCTAACAGGAACACAACTGTCATTTACATTATCTAGTGAGTAGATCTGATCCCAACAGATATTATCAACGCTACTATTCAAATGTGTGTAGTTTTGCACCAGATTGTGATGTTCTTAAACGAATATATGATTCTTTACAGAGGAATACTATCAAACTAGGTAGGTATTTGGTAGCCTGTCGCTTGTTGTACGCTCACTCTTACAGGATATCAACCCTACTTCCTATAAGAACTCTGTATCTTGTACTACATCCATAAATTTAAGTCCGCTTAAATAATATATGGTAGGTAATAATTTTCTAAAACTTTATTGATTCATTAGAAAACTTTTGTTATTACTTTCTCAGATTGGTCTTCAATGCAGTACTTTATCATTACTAGCTAAAATATTTGTTTTCTTATTATATTACTTATTACAATAATCTTATTACATATAATGCGAACTGCTCCATACCTGCAGTGTGGATTGCTTATCACACTTTTACACTCTCAGCAAGGTTTTTGATATCTTAAACAGTTATTGTCAAAATTTTCAAACCAATTCGGCTAAAATACAACGATGATGCTTGTATCTAAGTTCGATTAGTCTAGTAGGTAGTGTGTTCGTTACGACTTCGTTACAACTCTTCAGTTAGAACCATTACGTTGTGTGTGTTAATTTGATACATGATTGGCGGGATTTACAGATCAAAACTCCATTCCGAACGACAGATTTTTACGAAACTTTTCATAGCAATTTTATTTAATCTTAGAGTTTTTGCCAGAAATCTACTGAGAGATAGGCACCGAAGTGTTTTTCATGTTTCGTTTTGTTGGAGATGTCTGACTTAGGGTTTGAACAGTGGTCCTACATCTCACTAGACCTCACTTCCCACTACACAACGGCTACTAGCTTAATTGGTTAATAAAAATTTGAAATTTAAATTAAAACAATTATCACTTAAAGACAAAAACTACTGTGGTCAAGCGAATGTCTTTGAATTTATTGTTCATTTTATATTTCATATCGTCTTAGTAGTTCTTTTTTAGTTTATTCTTCCACTTTTACGATTGTTTCGTAAGTAACGAGAACTTTTCGATGTTTTATTTACAACTTTTCATTTTACTTCTAAAGTCCACCCTGCTACAGTTTTTTATTATCCCGCCAATACCAATAAAAATCTTGTAAAATAAACGGGGTCTTATTTTAATTCCTTAAGATACACAATCTAAGTTGATTGATTGATGCCGGTGTATTTAAAGAATTGAAGTAAACTGTGGGAAAGATGGCTTGTTACAGGAATTACATGAAAACAGTTGCAATTACAATGAAATTATGGTTTTAAATAAGTGTACTTTAGAAAGTTTTCGTAAATCTTGTAAATGGTTTATTGCTCAATACTTCTTCGGCAAATAAGTTTTCTTAGGTTTGAGTGACAATATTGCGAATTCATTAGTAAAATAATAGAAGTAAATGGAAAATGTTGTATACATGTACTTAAGTTGTTGCAAACTGTGATTTTATTTTATAAATCAATCAAACGTTTCTTGTTTTTGTTTGTTTTCTTGATTGTTGATGAAAATCTTCTCTTATTCTTAGTGTCCATGTGTATTTTTATATCCTGAGTCATAATTAAATTCAAACGACATTAAAAGTAAATAAAAAATAAAACAAAGAGAAGAAAATAAGTAAATAAATAAATAAAAATAAAATACACAAAATAAACTTTAGAGAAATTAATTTTTTTAAATGAAAAACAAGGATATCTTCCTCAAGTAATTGAATTTAAACAAGCGTCCCAATGGCTCATTACATGATAACATTAAATATTACAACAAAAATATTAATTTGTAGTGGTACGTAAAATTAAAATGAAGTCGCCGTAGTCTAGTAGGTAGTGTGTTGAGTTATTAGACGTAAGGCTAAGATTCAAATCCCAGGTCAGACGACAAAACGAAATATGAAAAAAAAAATATTTCTTTGTGGACTTCCTCCCAGCAGATTTCCGGCAAATACTCTGAAAGTAAATAAAATAGCCATGAAAAGTTTCTCAAAAGAATTGTCGTTCGGAATCGACTTTAAACTGTAGGTCCCGCCACTCATGTATAAAATTAACACACACAACATGCGTGGTGTGAGAAGCTAGTCCATAATCCTGACTGAAGGGTTGTAATGACCAATTATGTATGTACATATGTATGTAAGTAAATACTGTGACTGTTGCCTGAATGTAATCGAACACATCCTTCCCATCAGTAACAATCTAATGTTCATTAACATTTCCTATCTAGATTTTCAGATATCCATTAAAAAGGTGGTTTTATTGTTACATTTTTACCTTTTTAAAAAGGTTTAAAATATGAGTTCGTTGTTAGCAAACAAAATAAAAACAATTGGTGTTCAGTTTCAAATAATTCTTCATCGATCGCACTATCTTTGTGTGCCACCGTATACAACTTGACGTATGAAACAATAATTTGCTTGTTCGTTATTCTCCTCTGCTCACACTCTTTGCATAAGCAACAACACTTGTTCGTTAGATCTGTATAGCGAAGATATTTAAACCACGATTGTTTTCTCCACACGCAACGCGTCTACACACAAGAATGCCTGAATTTTAACTGCCCGTTTCCTGCTTTCTCTTGCCTTTTTTATATACGCACGTAATCAATCTGATGAATGTTCTTGAAGTAGAATGTTCGTGTTTTCGCCTTTTCGAGAATTCTATGGCGACTTCATTGTTGTTTGTGTACTTTGTTCACATTGCTTGTTGTTACGTTGTTGTTGTTACCGATGTTGTTGGTTTACTTGTAACAAGTTCGTTGTATTTGTTAGTGTAGCTTTTGTTAATCATATTAATGTTAAACAATGTTTCCATTTTCATAACAATATTATTAAAGTCACGTTAGTCTAGTCTGTAATGTATTGGTCACTGTTCAAACTCCAAGTCAGACATCTCCAACAAATAGAAATAAAAAAAAGAATATTTTGTCGGTGACTTCCTCTCAGCGGATTTCCCATCCTGAGAGTAAATAAAATTGCCATGAAAAGTCACTCATGAACAAAATTAATACACATAACACAAGCATTTCATGTGACAAAGTGACATAATCTTCTTCTAATTCCAGGAATGTTAAATAAAATACTGAAATCTATTCTATCGACGGTTGCACTGTTATTCTAAGGCTATTGATGTGGTTGACAAATTATATAGCGCGTCAAACAGTTTTCTGCTCTTTTTTGATTTCATCATATATGAAAAGCAATGCAAATACTTGCTAAAATTATTTTACGGGTGAGTTTTTACCTTCTCAAAACGTTTAAAATAGAGCTCGTAGATTGCAATAAAAATAAAAATAAATTTGTGTTTAGTTTTAATTAAATCCTTTATTCTTCCCACAATTCTGGGTGCCACTGCTCACAACTTGATGTAAACAACAACAATTGCTTTGTTTGTTATTCCTCTTTGCACTCTTTTGCATAAATAATAACAACTGACTGAACTTTTACTGACTACATTGCCTGCTTTGTCTTGCATTTTATATGGCAACGTAAACAGTCTGATGAATGTTCTTGAAGGCGAATATTTGTGGCTTCGCCTTCTCGAGATCTCTATAAATTTAAACATCGTTGATTCATTATCGTTGTTTGTGTATTTTGTTTACAATTATTCTTGTAGTCTTTGTTGGTATATTTTTGTTTATTTGTTTATCATTTTTTTTGTTTATCATTTTTAATTTGTTATCAAGTTCATTGTTTTTGATTTTAATGTTAAACAATCTAAAATCAAAACACACGTATCTAGATTTTTTTCATTTTTGTATGTATGTTCCATTTCATGAAAGTTCGGCTATTTATATTTGAGTTGTGTTTTGTAGCATAAAGGTCCTTAAGCTATCGATAAATAAAAATCTTCATACTTCTGTTGAAATAAAAAACTAATTGTTTGTAGTTACTGCTGAAATATTTTATTTTCATTTTTTTGCAACATTTAAAACATTTTGGTAACAATTAATTAAATGCAATGCAACACATGCTTATAAAACGTGGAATAAATAAAGTGAAGTAAATAATATCTGTGGAGGCTTGAATGGAATATTGAAGAACCATCAGTTTTTCTTTATTGCCTTAAATACGCAACAACTATATTCTTTGTATTTTAAATGGCCATTATTATTTTTGTTAGATGCGTGGCATAAAAGTCGTTTAGACGGAAAGTTTCGCAATTAAATTATCATGTAAAACCAAAATTGGTTTTTATGATTTTGGGTGGAAACGTACTCATATTGTTATTGATTGCTCAGTTTATGTATTTTTTGTTAACAGAGTGTTCGTTGTTATTGAATATTAAAAATTATAAGTAAAGTAATCCCTCGATAGTCGCCGTAGTCTAGTAGGTAGTTTGTCGGTTCAAACCATAGATCACACATCTGTAAGGAAACGAAAGCAGATTTTTGGCAATTGCCATGAAAAGATTGTACAAAATCTGAGACGGCTTTAAACTGTAGCTCCCGCTGCTTATGGAAACAATTATCACACACAACATAAGTAATGTGTGAAGCTTGGTCGTAACTCTGACTGGAGGGTTGTTATGAGTTGTTAACAGCAACACTTCAAAATTAATTTCGAAAAAAAAATTCAAATTCGTTCATTTTACTTTCATTTCAATTATTATTAACCAGTTTCACACTAATTTTGGTGTTAAAATTCTTGCTTATAAATATGAACAAAAATGAGCATTTTAATCAAATACTTGTGTTACTGAGGTTAAATCATGTTCTTATTCTTATTCATTTTTATTTATACTGTACTTCAAACAATTCATTACTCATATAATGAGCGATTTGTTATTACTTTTTCCTATTTGATGTCCTCCCATAGCACTTTCGTTTATAAGATTATTATCTTGTTGTGCTATGATTAATAAATAAAATAAATAAATAAAATAGTAATGAAGCTTATATTTGACTATGGCTACGTCATTCAGCGATACTATCATATCTGGAGTGAAGACTTAACATTACATATGCTAAATATCAATGATATTTAGTCCCACTCGTTCGATTTAAAGCAGGGTTTACCAAAAATTTTTTGGTTATGTAAATAAGAGAGAGAAAATAAGTTATTTTATTATTATTTATAATTTATTTACAATCATAGAAAAATGTTAGTAATATACGCTATTTTTATTTTCACTTCATCAACATACATATGTAAAGCTATCTATCGTTGGATTAATAATTTTAGATAAATAAAAATAAAATAAAAAATCCATTTTTTTTATTAAAAGAACATAAAGCTACCAATCTTTAGCTTAAAAATTAGACCATGTATTTTAGATAAATAAAAATAAAAAGAATAAAAAACCCATTTTTTATTAAAAGCAAAAAGCGAGCATTCCAAAGCATTTAAAAAAATTATACTATGCAACAAAATAAAATACGCCCAGCTAATAACACCATTTTTTACACAAAATATTTTTTGAGTAATATTATATAATATTTTTTTTGTCGCAGTCTGATCGACAACTAAATACTCTCTCTCTCTGCACAACTGTGCTATGAAATGGTAAACGATGATTTAAAGCCGCTTGTCCGTTTTTTACGGGGCTCACAACATAAGTGGTTTGAGAAGTTATGTCGTAATTCTGCCTGAAGGGTTGTAATAACCAATTATGTATGTATGCATTATCCTTGGGTAAGTTCTCACTATTGGAATTGTATCTATCCTCGTTCCACTGTCTTTAAGGAAATGTGCGAAATATGTGCTTAGCGAAAGACAAGAACATCACTCGTACACTAACAGTCTGATAGATTAGGAGAACATTTGCAAAAGATTGTAGCCAAGCAACAAAAAGTTTGGGAGGACGGCAACAACAGACGACAGGCCTAAACATGCTGAAAACGACAAGACGAATTAAAAGTCGCATATTGAATATTGTGAGCTCTCTATGAGCTTCTTAATTATAACTTCCTCACTTAGTTGAAATGAAATAAAGTGGAATGACAAGAAACTAGCAATTGTATGACTATAAACCCAATAAACACAACGCAGCAAACACAGTAATATCTTAACACATTGAGTACCAAGCGGTTTTGACGAAAACCTTTCCAGGAGGGCAAAATTTTTTTGTTAATTGAGAGTTTTGTTAATTAATTAGTGATAAAAACCGATTTTTGAGATATCCCTAGTACATTCTGCCCCTTTGCTTTTTATTTTATATAGGCTTTTTTGTGTCGTACATTTCTGTGCTATTCTGCATTATATAGTGAATTTTCACGACTTTAAGTTGAGATTTGTAGATTTGAGACGATGTCAGTCAGGAAAGTGAAGAAAATTAAATGCGTTTTAGGTTTTTTTTTGAAATTTTAATTATTTTTTTAGGTTTATATGATATTATTAATTTAGGTTTATATGATATTTTTTTGTGGCTAAACGAATATTGATGTTTTTTTTATTTGAAAGGTATGAGCAACTGCTGCTTTCAATTTTATATATATATATATCATATATTAATGTTAAAATTATTCGTTCAAAATTTAAAAATAATAAAAATTTAACATTTTTTTACTTCCCTAAAAAATAGGTAAGGATTTTAAAAGTGAAAGTAGTTTAATGTTATATACCACAAGAAAATATGAACTCTACATTCAGGAACAAAAAAAGTTTGCGCAAATATTTTTGGCGATTTTTTGAAAATTTTACTTTTTTTGAAAAATTAAAAAAATTAGACGCAGTGTATGAGAAATAAAACTATATGGCTTTATTTCCAACACCCAAGTGCAATAACGCCATAATTGTGTGGAAATAACGCCATAACAGAGTAATGTTGAGCTCGGCTGATCTTGTTTGGCGGGCGAATCGGCGCTCTCATCTTTATGACTTTATTGCCTAAGGCTATATTTCACTACACCAAAAATTACCCTTTTTCTACCAAAAAACGAAACACACAATTGTTATATACCGCAATAAAATATGTCAAATATATATGTCCCAGGTAAGTAAAAAATAAATGGGCCACTTATGTGCCTCGTTATTGAAACATATATATTTGTGGGTGAATACAACATTTTTTATCAGTGTTTCGAAACTTCAAGATATAAGATGGAAAATGTTTATACACGATATTCCAAATTGTGAAGGAATTGAATGCCAGAACCATTGACGAGAAATTGCAGCTTTTAGTCAGAAAATTGTGCGATATTTCAAAATGTCAAGGGATGGCGATATATTAGCAGTAAAGCTATGTTTAACTAATTTCAACAATTATTTTAGAAGATACTGGAGTTTAGCACAACGAAAAGAGGACCAATTTTTAACAACATATGCTAAATGGCTAGAAGGGACTGTGGCAATACCAGTATTTGGCAGTTCGTCTTCAGGACGACCACAAAAAGAATTTAATGAAGCAAGTGAAAGAACAAAACGAAGAAAAACGGAAATAATTCGTCATCAATCAACAACAGAGGAGATTACATTTGCTGCATCCATGAGTCAAAGGGCAGCGGGAAATAATGATGCGGCTAAATTAATAATCGATGTAACCCGATCTCCACGGAAACCAAGAATTTGTAAGCGATCATCAACAACGTCTGAGGTCAAAAGTCGCTGTCGTATAAAAACGTACGGCGCTTTTTTCTTGTTTTTTAATTATTATTTTTTTTTTGTATATATTCTTTTTTAGTTTACAATCATTTCGCATTTGTGGAAACGAAAGTTAAGCGAAAAGAAAATAATATATATATAATAATAAATGGAAGGCTTGGCGGAGAGCGTTGAAGATTTTCCAAATTATGATGATTTTGATTAGATACCAGAGGTTTCTGATTCTGACTCTGAGGCTGACATAGATCAAGTGGAAATCGATGACATGCTGTTCGAAGATGGTATCAATACGGAAGACGAAGCTGAAGAAGATAGCTCAATAGCAGACGCAGAAATGTTGAATACCAAAGTCAATTGGACTGAATTTTCATCACATCAAAAGAATTTTACAATTACTGGAAAATGTGGTATCCAGCAAAATATTTCATCAGATATTTCCTGTTTGTAGACAATGATATAATTGATTTAATTGTCAAAGAAACCAACCAATACGCACAACAGATTTTGTACAAAAACGCCGTAACTAGACCTTCGAAAAAAAAACAAACTTGTCAACTTAGGAATGCCACTTACCTCGTTCAAGCTGGCCATTGCGCGGAAATTCTTCCGAGATGCCAACCTATCCTGGATCAATGACGAGTCCTGCGCCACCGCTAGGCTCACATGGCCCTGAATGGATAGAAGGCGCACCAACCAGTTACTTGGACTTGGTCGTAACATCATCTCGATCACAGTGGCCATGCTTACAGGTCACTGTGCTATGGGTAGACACGCGGAAAGAATTCGGCTCCTAATTAAACAACTTCTGCCGTGGGAGCAAATCCGCTGAGGAAGACTGTTATACACTTTCTTTGTCAATGCCCATCTCTTGCGAGGTGCAGATATAGGTTATTTGGCTCTCCAAACCTTGTCAGCTTGACGGAGCTATCGTCCATTGATGTCAAGGATATAGCCTCGTTTATCAAGCTTTCTGGCTGGTTTTCCAGTGTGCTTTAAGAATGTGCAGCCTTTGCGCTGCCCAACTTCTCCCTCCTTGTTTCGCAGGAACTTGGTCCGTCCTGCGGCGTCATGCCGCTATGAGAGCTCAAGTGAGCTTTTGGTATGGAAGCTACCACACTAACCTAACCTAACCTAACCTAACCTAACCTAACCTAACCGACAACAAACCTTGTAATTAAAAAGTTTCATTGACTTCTTTTATGAATGGGTTTGGAGAGTTGGGTTTCTTTCAGAAGATGGTCAAGAGATAACGTAATTAACTTTAACATTCCTGAAAAAAAGATGTCCCGAAATCGTTTTCAGTTGCTACTGAGCTTCATGCACTTTGCAGATAACAGTTGCATTATTCCAGGTGATCAACTTAGAAAAATCCAACCATTGTTAGATATGCTCCAGATGCGGTACCAAAAAGTTTATGTACCAGGAAAAAATATCGTTATTGATGAAACACTGATTCCTTGCAGACAATATATTCCCAATAAAGCTCATCCATATGATATAAAACTGTTTAGACTTTGCTCTACTGAAGGATTTATACCTGGTCAGTGAAAACATATTCTTGTAAATATTGGGGTAAGAGAAGTTGGCTTAGCAAAAAATGTTTGTGAATATTTAATCACTGAATTGAATGGAGAAGGTTGTACATTATACGTTGACAAATTTTATACCAGCTACGAACTCGCTCGCTCAATGCTAAATAAGCAGCAATCTCCGCTCCAAGAAGTAATATTTGCCGAAAGAAGTGATGAATTCTTCAGTTAAAAAAGGTGGCCCAAGAAGATGAAAACGGAATAGTAGTACTAAAATGGAAGGATAAGCGAGATGTCAGCAAGCTCCAGTGATGATATCCGATTCATATCAAGAATATGATCCAAATATGCCATCAACTAGTATAGCAAAAACACGCAAAAGTAAAGTTAAGGCAAAAGCGTTAGCTATCATCAAATATAATAAAGGAAAATCTTTAGCGGACCAAATGGTCTCGTATAGTAGCACCATGCGCAAAGGTTTGAAGTCGTATAGGAAATTGAATTATTACTTGGCATTTCAATAGTAAATGCCCATATTGTTAATAAGGAACCTACAAAGCAGAACATCAGTATATGCAAATTCCGTCAACGTGTAGCTAATGGCCTTTTGGATCTAACATCTCCGCAATTTAATTATTCTACTATATGAGAGAATGGATACATATTTATTTAACAGTGTAGTTAGTAAGTACGACAGGGCTTCTAGTTCTTATCAGGCCAGCTTATCTTGCACATGTCAAGGGAGAGTAGGTTGTATTTCGTTTTTGTATAAATATGTAGCAAATCTTGACAGATTGGGAAATGTTTTAGATTTCTGATATATGTTATTATTTGAGATTATTTGATAGCTTTTAATTCTGTTATGGCAATTGAGATACCTAAATTCAAGTGCTAATGATTGTTTACTTTGTTCACTTTCAGCAACTCAAATAAAATTTTAACTTTGGATAATACCCAACAAAGAATTTAAAAAACTATTTTTTCTGAGCATAACATAAATATTTTATCATCTTTAATTGGCCTTTAGGGTTTTATATAAAAAACACAGACGAAAACTATTTTAAAACCTATTTGAAATCAAAAAATTTCAAAAACATTAATTTGAGTTATGAAATAATTAATTTCCTTTCATTAAAGGAATTCATATATGACAGCTTTGAACAAAGAATTTTACACAGATTGGACATACCCTAAACAATCGCATTTACTACATAAATAGTATATATAGTGGTGGCCATATAATTAAACTAATCGCAATGATTTTAATTTAATAATTTAATTGCTTTTATTTTCAATATTAAAAACGAAAATTAAATTTATTTTTCAATCCTTAAATTTAAACCTATTTACCTTTAATTTAAGTAATATAATTAAGTTAAATAAAAATGTGTCTAACAATAAGCTAGGTGCTGACATAGAAAGAATTAGGAATAGCCGTTCAACACATTTCCATTTTTGCCTACCATTCTCTTTTCAACTTTAGTTCACAAAGTTTCAATTGGATTAAGGTCAGAAAATTGAGCTGGCCACGTTAAAACATTAATGTTTTATTCATCCAGCAGCCTCTCACAAGTATGCTTAAATTTAAATTCGTCTCCGCTTATGGTTGCACTGTGTTTTATCTGAAGTTTTTGTAAATATGTCCATTCCTGAACTGTCCCATAAGATTGGTGCGATACCACGCCAACAAGAAGCACCCATACCATAATGTTCCCACAGTCATATTGACTTGTTCTGATGGTCGCCGAAGTCTAGTAAGTAGTATGTTGGCTTAATAGACGTGAGGCCACGGTTCAAGCCCCAGGTCAATCATGTCCAACAATCGGCGATTTCCTCTTAGCAGATTTCTGTCACAATCTCTGAGAGTAAAAAAAATTGCCATAAAAACTTTCTTAAAAATCTGTCACTCGGAGACGAGTTTAAACTGTAGATACCGCCACTCACGTATAAAATCAACACTCACAACATGAGTGGTGTGAGAAATTAGGTCTCGTAATCCTTCCTGAAGGATTATAGTATATTGTATGATAGTATATTTAGAACTAACTATTTTTTTTCAAGAATTCATTTGTTTCTTCAGTTTTTTTTTCAATCTAATTTGGATTAATTTTTTTTTTTCACTATGCCATGCATCTGCGTTAAGAAGCTATTGTAAGTCTTCGGCTAATAGTTCTAGTTGATATATTAATACCATATGATGATGCATCATCAGACATCTCCAACAAAATAATGTATGAAGAAACATTTCTTCGTCGACTTTCTCTTAGATTTCTGGCAAAATCTATAAGAGTAAATAAAATTGCCACGAACATTTTCTCAAAAACCTTAAATACGAAGTCGACTTTAAACTGATATGTAAAATTAATAAACACAACATAAATGCCTCGAGAAACTAGGTCTTGCAATCCTAACGGAAGAGTTGTAAGGACCATTTATGTATGTATGAAGTTATATCTGGAACTATTAAATGTTGGTCAACAATAAATTTTGGATTCGTCGTACGATTAAATATTTATTGTTATTACATGTTTTGTTTGTCACAATCTAAACCTATTTTTTTTAACTAAAGGGCTCTTCTAGTAGTTCTGGTTTATATATTAACTAGCTGTACCCAGCGCGTGTTGCTGCGCCACCAACTAAAATAAATTTGAAGGAAAGACATTACACAAATATCCAATTACTTTTGAATCATTTTATTGATTTTGTTTCCCGTTGTCCTGATGATTCAGATGAACGCATTCGAATAGAAGATTTTTCAGCCTAAATGCTCGTCTGATTCTGAGGCTCGTAAAGCTCTTTTCTTCCGCGCTTGAGGTGTTGTTCGACCAACTGATTGTCATTCATTTTAAATAATTTTCAGTGACGCCATCCATCGGAAATTAATCGCAGCAACCTCCGTCGACTCATGCGCAACAACTTTGTTAAATAATGCACAGTAATTTTCAGTGGCACCGCCTGTGTGAAATTGGTCATACCAACTTAGAAACCTTCGTCGGCTCATGCGCATCAACTTTGCTAAAGATCATAACAATATCAAATGCACAGTTTACGATTTAATTTACTTTGAGTAATTTTCAGTGGCACCACGTTGGAAATTGGTCATACTAACTTAGAAACCTTCGTCGGCTCATGCGCAACAACTTTGCTAAAGATCATAACATGATCAAATGCACAGTTTACGATTTAATTGATTTTAAGTAATTTTCAGTGGCGCCACCTGCCGGAAATTAGTCATACCAACTTAGAAACCTTCCCCGGCTTAGCGCAACGACTTTAATAAAGATCATAACATGATCAAATGCATAGTTTGCGATTCTATAAGGTACCTACAAACAAACATTCATTTTTATATATATAGACTATGGTAGTATAGTGGGCGTGTCACCACTATAGCCAATCCGCCCATTTTGTTCATACATATATACGTCAAAGTCGTCCATACAAAATTTGAGGACTCTAGCTGCGACATTGAATACTTATTGGGTATGTGGGCGTGGCACCTCGCCTACTTGAAATTTTAAAATACGAAGTAGCCTATACATACAGGACATACAGGAAGGTACTGTTAAAATTTCAAGAAAATCCGTCCTGCCGTTTAGCCGTCTTCAAACAAATAAACACACATTCATTTTTATATATAAGATTTTTATATATAAGATACCATATTTTGATGCTGCTTAGAGCTTAGATAGATCAAGTTTAGACACTCTTATGATTATTACAACTTTTCTGGCTGTGGCTTTACATATTTTGGGGCTCTGAGTACATTATTTGGGGCTCAAAATGCATCAAAATGCATTCGACCTCCGGGTACTGTACTTGTCTTAATTGACAAGTACACGTCCTCTAACCTAACCTAACCTAACCTGGTTCACGGCTCTTCTGAGTTTGAGAATTAATTTCCCTCCTTCATCGGAACAATTGGGCCGTTTCCCATACCTTATGATTAATTTTTGTACATATTCATTCTAATACCACACACTTACTTTACAATAAGCTACCAAAATCAGATGATAAAAATACATTCTGAAAGTAACAAAACTAAAACTGTTTCACTTGAAAAACAACGCTTTCACTAAATAATGACTTATTCGGTAAAAATATTGAACAGAATAAAAAATAATGAAAATATCAAGTGTTGAAGTGATCGAACTTATCTCTCCTGTGGAAAAGATCTGATCAAATATCAAGAAATCATAAAAAACAGAACAAATGAGTTGTCATATTTATGTTTCAATTATATGTCCACCACTGTATTTACAATAACTTTAGTTGAAGAAGCGAACCTTACTCTCTCATATTTCCCACTTCTTAATTTATTATTTCAATGCAACAGATTATTTATAAAATCTTTACCATAAATATAAAACTCTGTACCCTTTTCACATACAGATTTGACATTTGTTTGCAAAACTTTATTTCCGTTTTACTGGCATTTATCATATAGTTTTGTTTAGAGATAAAAGCATGAACTTTTGTTCTAATACGAAATGGGTTTAGGTGCGAATTTTGACTTTTGTTTACCCTTCAAAGTCAATTTCTAATCCTTCCATACATTTATGACTTCAAAGCTATTTATTTTTCGGTATTCCATGTGAGTATAGGAATAGACGAATGGATTGAAACAGAAAAGGATAAAAGAAATAAAGATGTATGTACATATGTATGTGATATGCATTAAATAACAAATTAACTTTGAAATCTTTTCACACACATAATCATAGTCGTTTCACAGGCAATTCCAAGCAAATAAATGAATGGACACTCCCATACAATACATGTATCACATATTGTTTCACTATATTACAGACTTTACAAGTTAATTTAACGAAAACATAAACTAGAGTATACAGTGGTGGACATATAATTTAAATATAAGTATGATATTTCATTTGTTCGGTTTTGTAAATGATTTCTTGATATTTCAAAGGACTTTTGCACATAAACATACATAAACTAGAGTATACAGTGGTGGACATATACACCTAATTCTGTTTTTACACGGTAGATTGGTTCCAGAAAAAACCGTGTAAAAAAAAAACCGTGTAAAAAAAGACACTGATCGTATGCAAAAATAGGTGATTGGTTCCTAATCTCTAAAACCTATTAAAATTGGTGAAAAACAAGGATTTTTTAAGAAGTTTTGTATTTGACATTTTCTTTTAGGGATTCATAAAATATTTAACAAAATTAAAAGTATAAATAACTTAATAAATATAAAATATTTTTTGGCTTACCTTTCATCTTAATGCGTTAAATTTAATGTAACGATAGAAAAACAAATTTGCCAATAAAAAATTTCTTTACCAAACACAAAATATTAACACATTTCAATTGCTCTGACCTTTGTGCTTGTATGCACAAAAGGGAATTCCCCTAAATTTGTGCCATTCACATTTGCTTTGACCAGTAAATTTGCTTGTCGCGCAAAAAGGGAAATCCCTTAAATTTGTGATATGAACATACTTTGCAAAAATTAAATTTGACAAAAAAATTTAAGCACAAAAAATTTTAAATCGTGCTAAATGGAATAAAATCGTTTAACAAAAATTAAAAATATTTTATTTTCAAACCGTGTTATATCAAAACCGTGTAAAAAAAGACCGTGTAAAAACAGAATTAGGTGTAATTTAAATATAAGTATGATATTTCATTTGTTCGGTTTTGTAAATGATTTCTTGATATTTCAAAGGACTTTTGCACTGGAAAGATAAGTTTGATTCCCGCCTTATAATTATACTCCTTTCAATTTTCTAAAAAAATAAGTTAGTATCTGATTTAAGATGCTTTTTGTAATTCTATTGGAAAGTACATACACAGATAACACGGTGCAACAGTCAAAAAACACCCAGCTAATGACATAGTGTAGGTTGTGAGTTTTGTTGAGTAGAAAAAATTTTTTTATATTTCTCGAACCTCCAAACTTGTTTTATTTATTTGACAAATGCGGAATTCTTGATCTTTTTACACAAAATTATTGATTATACAAATATTTTTTCACCTATTATTAAAATCCAAAGTTTTTTGAAAAGGCGACAGATAAGCCTTTAAAATGGTATACACATACATATGGTTCAAGCATACATTTTATGAGTTTTGATTGATTGATTTTTTCCCTCATTTTTCAAGTTTAGTTATTCTTAATTGCAAAATTTAATTAAAATATATAAAACAGATGATAACATTCTGAAAGTCCATTATGTTGTGAAGAGATTTGCATTTCGTTTGATCAAATCGGACAAAAATTACCGTAGCTATTACTTAAGTAGTATATTTTTTATATATGTTATCTTATCAAATGAAGTTTCAGTTCACAAATTTTGAAAGTTTTGACGGATCTTGATTGTTTACCGCAAAATGTGTCAATTTCATGTTTGCACGACTGCCATAAGTCAGCTAATATTTGTGTTTTTTGCAAATATTGCTATTTCTCTTTGCGCAAGCATTGGCCAACTTCTGGTGGTCGCTCAAACGTGACATATTTTGCGATAAAAAATCAAGATCCATCAAAAATTATGAAAATTTTTTAACGAAAAGTTCGTTTGAAAAAATACATATATATGAAAAATATAACTCAACCGTTAAATAATAATTACGGTAATTTTAGTCCGATTTGACCAAATGAAGTGTCAATCTATTCACAAGATAATGCACTTTCTGAATATCATCACTTATTGCATACTTTTTTAATTAAAGTTTGCCGCTATGAACGGACAAACTTGAAAAAATATTAAAAAAATCGCACTTGTCAAGTTTACCTTATCAAGCCTCATGGAATATTAAGTCAAGTACCTTTCTAAAAAGGTTTAAATTTTGGACATCGGTTCGGAAATATTTGTGTAATCAATAAATTTGTGTGTAAAGACCAAAAAACAACTGTTTGTGTCAATAAAACGAGTTTGGAGGGTTCAAGAAATATATAAAAAAATATTTTTTAATTTCCACGCAACAAAACTCGCAACTTACACTATGTCATTAGCTGGGTGTACTTCATTTTTTAATTTTGTCGCATAGTGTAATTGGGTACTACAACCCCTTAGTCAGTAGATTTTCACACCACTAGTGTTGTGTGGGAATTTAACTCAGGAGCGGGTCCTACGGCTCAAAGTCGGCTTCTAACGACAGATTTATTAGAAACTTTTCATGGCAAATTTATGTAGTCCCAGAGATTCTGCCTAAAATCGGCTGAGACGGAGTCACCGAAAAATATTTTTTCCTGGGGCTTTAATTGAGGAATCACTTCTAATAAGCCAACACGCTACCTTCTAGACCACGGCGGCTTCATATACTAGATTACGATGACTTAAATGGTGATTATTACGTTCTAAGGGAGACCAGAAAAAATTTGTATAAAAATTAACCACAAGGTGTTGGAAAGTGGTCCTGGTGTACCGACGAAGAAAGGAAAGTAATACTTAGCCTCAAAGGAATCGCTAAGACAGTAAATGAAATTTCCCAGTTATTTGGTTCCTCTAGAGGAAAAATTTATAATATAATGAAACATTATAATACATTTGAGACATCAAATAATGTACTCAGAGCCACAAACTCTGTAAAACCATAGCTAGAGAAGTTGCAATAATTATAAGAGAGTCTAAAAGCTGACCTACCTAAAGGCTTTAAGCAGCTAAAAGTTGAATTAGCATCATCATCATATGGTATTAATATATCCACTAGAACTACTAGACAAAGGCTTAATGAAGCTTACTTACATGGATGCATCACACAACGAAAACCTTTAGTAACCAAAAACAAAACAAAAAAAAATTAAAGCCAGGATTGTGCCAAACAAAGCATGAAGAAATAAATTAATTTTTGAAAAATATTTTTATCGGCTGGCAAATCTAAATTTCGTTGACCAAATCAAAATAAAATAAAAATGGTATGTATGACGTTCCACTTATCCACAGCTAATGAACATCATAACTCCGGATTGACCATTAAAACAGTTAAGTACGATGGCATGAATATTATAGTGTGGTGAGCCTCTTCTCAGCATGGTATTGAACCAATTTCGTTAGTCAGTTCAAGAGTAGACCTAACATTAATGTGAAACGTTAATGAACGTCAATAACCCTAAGAACACTCTAACACTTGTGAAAAGCTTCTTAGAGGAATATAACATACAATGGACAGCAGAACATATTTTAGCAATTTCGGGAATTTTTAGAAATGATTTGTAAAAATATTTTATATTTATTTTGTTATGCTCAAAATTTATAAAGCAACACACAAGTCATTTATATTAGGCTGCAAAAGTCTAGGTATCTTGATTTGTGTACGCAATCCTATGAATTTTAAGTCATAATTTATAAAAGTAATTTGTTTATGTCTGACAGTCCAAACATCCCATCCTTGCCTACATAAACAGGATTGTTTAAACGAATCACCAACAGAGGGCGTTGCAATATTAATTTAAGCTTTTATCTTAATGTAATTTTATCTAAACTTTGGGGGTTTTAAATGTTGGGCTGTAATTGTATGTAATTTAGGCCTCCTGTTTTGTATAAGCTGAACTTAAAATTCATTTGTTTGTTAACCGGCATGAGCTAATAGTGATCATTATTAATATTGCTTAGTCAAAGAAATTACTTACTTGCTTTAATTTATTCTACAATTTAATTTAAATTCACTGTCTTAAGTCATAAATAATAATACTCTATGTAAATCAAAATTAGTGTTGAACAAAATGTTACACATTTTTTTATGTGAAATAAAAATAAACGAAAAAAAGGAACGTATATACAACAGAGAGAAAAGTTTGATCACCAAGAGTCCCCTCAACCACCAAACCCAACAACAGCCAACTCATCAGGTGAACTATTTGATACCTTTTTTTTGGTATTTGCTTTCCCCCATACGGTCCACGGAATTAACATAATTGATATTTTTTATATTAATTTTATTAATTTTATTAATATAAAAAAGGTAGTAGGTAGTGTGTTGGCTTATTAGACGAAAAGCCAGGGTTCGAGCCCCAGGCCAGACAGCAAAATAAAATACAAAAAAAAGTTTTTCTTCGGCGGCTTCCTCTCAGCAGGTTTCTGGCAAAAACTCTGAGAGTAAAATAAAATTGCCATGAAAAAGTTTCTCAAAAAATCTATCATTTGGAGTCGACTTTAAACTGTAGGTCGCACCATTCATGTATAAAATTAACACACACAACATAAGTGGTGTGAGAAACTAGGTCGTAATCCTGACTGAAGGCTTGTAATGACCAATTATGTATGTATGTTTTATTAATATTGTTATGAAAATTGAAATGAATAAATTTAAATTATAAACAAAAGCTACAAAAACAAAAGGAATGAATTTGTTTACATGATAAACAAGTAAACAAAAATATACATACCAACAAACACCAGTATAAAAAGGATAAACAAGTAAACAAAAATACAACAACAAATATTACAAGAATAAATGTAAACAAAATACACAAACAACAATGAAATAATAATGTTTACATTTATAAAGATCTCAAGAAGGTGAGGCCACGAACATTAGACTTCAAGAACATTCATCAGACTTTTTACGTTGCCATATAAAAGGCAAGGCAAAGCAGGTAACAAGTCAGTAAAAGTTCAGTCAGCCTTGTGTGAAGACGCGGTGTGATTGAAGAAACTTATCGTGGTTTGAAAATCTCCGTAATAAAGATCTATCGAACGGATTGCCCAATAATTGTTATTGTTTACGCAAAAGAGGGCAAAGAGGAATAACAAACTTAGCAATTGTTGTTGTTTACATCAAGTTGTGAACAGTGGCACACATTATTGTGCGAACAGTAGATAATTTATTTAAAACTAAATACAAATTTAATTTTATTTAATTTTCAATCTACGAGCTGATGTTTTAAACGTTTTTAAAAGTTAAAAACCTAACAATATATATCAATTTTATAATAAACCAAAACGATATTTAAGGTTGGTTTTTCACAAACCAAAAGAAAACTGAGGAAAAGTTTCTGGTGCCTCCATATTTTTGCACCGAAAAAGTGTTGGTACCTCCGAGAAAAACTCAGATTAAATTTTAAACTCAAAGACTCAAAATATTGAAATGTTATGCCCAATATTTAGTAGGATACTGCTTAAGGTCAAGCACTACATTTAACCCATTTAGCATTCAATGTATCAGTTTTGTTTAGTGTTTTCTGGTAAAATGGTAAATAAATAAAATAAAAATAAAAATAAATAAATAAAATATTTGCAGCCATTTACTCATGCGCAAGTTTTTCGTTTGACTTTTGTTTCAGGTTAAATGACTACGTAGCCGTTCTTCCAAACGATCTCTTAAATACTCTCTTGAAGTTATATCGGGACTGTGCAAGAGCATTAAGCATGTAGGGGTGACTTTGGTAGGTTAATAACATCTTCACGTTAGCAGCAGTATGGTTGGGTTCATTGACATGTTAGAAGTAATAATCACTACGAATTCTTAACTCATTCGCACTTTGGGCGAATTTGTTCTTTAGATTGTTTAAATATTCTGTCTAATTCATTATTTCCTCAATAAATAGCAAATTGCCCACTGCTGGTGCCGACAAACATCGCCACATCATTGTATTACGGTTTCTTGAGAACATGAACGAGTATTTTCAATCCATCGAAGATCCTAAGGCAATACAGTTTTATGTCTACATAGAATTGTTTTAATCACTTGAACGCCTCTCTCTTTTAATAAAAATACGGCATGTGTTTTTAGGTAACACCAATTTTGCACTCGAAAAATAAAACTTATTGGGATTCTGTATTTAAAATATCAAATTTAGAATTCAGATAACCTAACATTTTTGGCAATAATTTTGCTTTTTTGTACTAATTTTTCTACTGGTAGTTATAGCTACTTTAGTGAATATATAAGTGTATTGCAAAGTTAGTAACGCATAAACAAAATGCTAGAAAATACGTTTTTAATATTCAGGTGGGTTTATGCCTTTCCCGAAAGGATAAGCCAAAAACCACTTCAATCGTATTAATACATTTCATATACAGTGGCGGAAGAAATAATTAGAACACTCAAATTTAAACAAAATTATCTATTCTTGTAAGATCTACACGAGGGCTAATTGATTTTATGCACTTTTTTAATTCCTTTTATATCTTTGTTACTTTATTTACAACCGTTCAGTCAGGATTACGATCTAGCTTCTCACACTGCTCACGTTGTGTGTGTTAATTTTATATATGAGTGGCGGGACCTACAGTTTAATTAAAGTCGACTCCGAACGACAGATTTTTGAGAAACTTTTCGTGGCAATTTTATTTACTCTCAGAGTTTTTGCCGGAAATCTGCTGAGAGGAAGTTGCCGAAGAAATACTTTTTGTATTTTATTTGATGTCTGACCTTGGGTTTGAACGGTGGCCCTACGTCTAATAAGCCAACACACTACCTACTAGACTACGGTGACTTCTAGGGCATAGCAGGTGAAAACAAAATGAGAAGAAACTAACGTCACGTTTATCATTTCGCGAGGAAACCATTAGTCGATCACATAAGTCAAACGCCATCTACGTGTGCAGGATCAGATATTTAAATTCAAATTTTCACGGATATAAGCGGGGAACTCTTATATCTAAATACCGCATCTGATAGCTAATAGCCCTGTGTCGTTCCAGCTGTCTCATTGCTGTCAATGGCTTTGTATTCGATGGAATGTCGGTTGGTCGGAAAGGGCTTTGATCATACCCTACAGCTCGGTGTGGTGAAAGAATTTCTAATTTGGCGGGCAAAGAAATTGCTGACGGAGATGATCCGCAGCAGACTTTATAGACATATCAAGAATCCTATTGTAAGCATTAACGAGACAGAGAAACAGGCAGATAATGGGCCCAAGACTTGCACCAGATCAGATTAGTAAAAGAAGACCTGTACTAATTGCGAAAGGTGAATGTTTTGGGATTTTCGGTTTTTTGTCAGGAGTCAATTATCTTAGTTGGTTGTATTGTCTGGATGGGACAGAATGCGTCAAGGAGAATCAAACTTTCCAAGGCAATTAAATTTACTCTCAGAGTTTTTGCCAGAAATCTGCTGAGAGGAAGTCGTCGATGAAATATTTTTCATTTTTTGTTTTGTTGATGATGTTTGACCTGGGGTTTGAACCATAGCCTCACGTCTAATAAGGCAACACAACTAGCCTACGGTAACAACCATTAATCCAGAATAACATTAATTTTCTAAGAATTCGAATGTGAGTTGGATCACTGAAAGCTCGGTATACAAAATTTTTTGATGTGTTATTTAAGAATTCACATTTTGTTGTATCCAACACTGTATGCAATAAACAGAAAAGTTTGCGACTGCCCTAAAGTAAGTTTAAAAATTAAACAACAAAACTTAGGAACGTGTTAGCGAAAAACTCTGCCTGTGTAAAAACGCTGACAAGGGATAATAGATTTGAATAAAAAATTAATACGTTACCGTAGTAAGTAGTTATATCGGGACTGTGCAAGAGCATTAAGCATGTAGGGGTGACTTTGGTAGGTAAATAACATCTTCACGTTAGCAGCAGTATGGTTGGGTTCATTGACATGTTAGAAGTAATAATCACTACGAATTCTTAACTCATTCGCACTTTGGGCGAATTTGTTCTTTAGATTGTTTAAATATTCTGTCTAATTCATTATTTCCTCAATAAATAGCAAATTGCCCACTGCTGGTGCCGACAAACATCGCCACATCATTGTATTACGGTTTCTTGAGAACATGAACGAGTATTTTCAATCCATCGAAGATCCTAAGGCAATACAGTTTTATGTCTACATAGAATTGTTTTAATCACTTGAACGCCTCTCTCTTTTAATAAAAATACGGCATGTGTTTTTAGGTAACACCAATTTTGCACTCGAAAAATAAAACTTATTGGGATTCTGTATTTAAAATATCAAATTTAGAATTCAGATAACCTAACATTTTTGGCAATAATTTTGCTTTTTTGTACTAATTTTTCTACTGGTAGTTATAGCTACTTTAGTGAATATATAAGTGTATTGCAAAGTTAGTAACGCATAAACAAAATGCTAGAAAATACGTTTTTAATATTCAGGTGGGTTTATGCCTTTCCCGAAAGGATAAGCCAAAAACCACTTCAATCGTATTAATACATTTCATATACAGTGGCGGAAGAAATAATTAGAACACTCAAATTTAAACAAAATTATCTATTCTTGTAAGATCTACACGAGGGCTAATTGATTTTATGCACTTTTTTAATTCCTTTTATATCTTTGTTACTTTATTTACAACCGTTCAGTCAGGATTACGATCTAGCTTCTCACACTGCTCACGTTGTGTGTGTTAATTTTATATATGAGTGGCGGGACCTACAGTTTAATTAAAGTCGACTCCGAACGACAGATTTTTGAGAAACTTTTCGTGGCAATTTTATTTACTCTCAGAGTTTTTGCCGGAAATCTGCTGAGAGGAAGTTGCCGAAGAAATACTTTTTGTATTTTATTTGATGTCTGACCTTGGGTTTGAACGGTGGCCCTACGTCTAATAAGCCAACACACTACCTACTAGACTACGGTGACTTCTAGGGCATAGCAGGTGAAAACAAAATGAGAAGAAACTAACGTCACGTTTATCATTTCGCGAGGAAACCATTAGTCGATCACATAAGTCAAACGCCATCTACGTGTGCAGGATCAGATATTTAAATTCAAATTTTCACGGATATAAGCGGGGAACTCTTATATCTAAATACCGCATCTGATAGCTAATAGCCCTGTGTCGTTCCAGCTGTCTCATTGCTGTCAATGGCTTTGTATTCGATGGAATGTCGGTTGGTCGGAAAGGGCTTTGATCATACCCTACAGCTCGGTGTGGTGAAAGAATTTCTAATTTGGCGGGCAAAGAAATTGCTGACGGAGATGATCCGCAGCAGACTTTATAGACATATCAAGAATCCTATTGTAAGCATTAACGAGACAGAGAAACAGGCAGATAATGGGCCCAAGACTTGCACCAGATCAGATTAGTAAAAGAAGACCTGTACTAATTGCGAAAGGTGAATGTTTTGGGATTTTCGGTTTTTTGTCAGGAGTCAATTATCTTAGTTGGTTGTATTGTCTGGATGGGACAGAATGCGTCAAGGAGAATCAAACTTTCCAAGGCAATTAAATTTACTCTCAGAGTTTTTGCCAGAAATCTGCTGAGAGGAAGTCGTCGATGAAATATTTTTCATTTTTTGTTTTGTTGATGATGTTTGACCTGGGGTTTGAACCATAGCCTCACGTCTAATAAGGCAACACAACTAGCCTACGGTAACAACCATTAATCCAGAATAACATTAATTTTCTAAGAATTCGAATGTGAGTTGGATCACTGAAAGCTCGGTATACAAAATTTTTTGATGTGTTATTTAAGAATTCACATTTTGTTGTATCCAACACTGTATGCAATAAACAGAAAAGTTTGCGACTGCCCTAAAGTAAGTTTAAAAATTAAACAACAAAACTTAGGAACGTGTTAGCGAAAAACTCTGCCTGTGTAAAAACGCTGACAAGGGATAATAGATTTGAATGAAAAATTAATACGTTACCGTAGTTGTTAATTAAAAGTTGCCAAATAAAAAGTATTAAAATGAAGTAGTTTACGGAATCCAGGAAGCCAGCGTAAAAAAGTTTTGTTTTTTAATAGAAATTTTAATTAAAATTTTAATGTTTTTTGTGTTGCATTAGGAAATAATTTATTTATGAGTAATTTGATGTAAAAGTTTTTTTTTACTTTTTGTTCTTTATTCCATTTAAAAAATTATGAATACATTAGAATTAATGAAAAATACAATAAAAAACTAATTTGTATAATAAAAAGTCATGAAGCAATTTTAATATGAAAGACAGGATGTTAAAATAAAACATATTTAGGACCATTATTACAACTTCCCGTTAAAGTTGAGCTTAGTTAAAGGTAACTTTAGCTAAAGTGAACTTTAAAATCACGTTGCTTAAATTAATCACACTGCTCAAATTAAACAAATTTAATTTAAACGCAGTGGCAACGACGGGCATCTTTTTTAGTTGTATTTGCTCACTTTGTTTATATTTGAAGTTCCCATATTGGAAGTAATATATATAATGCCAAGTTCAAACATAGACTTAACTTTAAAAGTTACCAGTAGGATGATCCCTTTAGCTTAACGCTCACTTCTACTTTATTGTCCACTTATAATAATAAAAAACTATTTATCTTCCCATTAAAGTTCTCTCTGTAGTTAACGGCAGGTTGTAATAATGGCCCTAAGTATCCTTATACAAAAAATCCGATACGCTGCTTATACTAGTTTATGGTCTGACAGCATACCTAGCGTTCAAAATATAATCCTCTAACTTGTAATAAATCCTACTAACTGAATTGTAATAAGTTAAGAAACTAACAAGCGGCTTTTTACTTGATCTTCTGCTCAGAAAGCTTTTTTAGTGTGTTGGCTTATTAGACGTGAGGCCACGGTTCAAACCCCAGGCCAGATATCTCCAACAAAATGAAATATGAGAATATATTTCTCCCGCCGACTTCCTTTCAGCAGATTTCTAGCAAAAACTCGAGAGTAAATAAAATCGACATAAAAAGTTTCTTAAAAATCTGTCGTTCGGGGTCGACTTTAAACTGAAGGTCCCGCCACTCCTTTACCTTTTAAAAACTTTTAAAATATGAGTTCGTAGATTGCAAATAAAATAAAAATAAATTCGTGTTCAGTTTTAATTAAAATTCTTTATTATTCGCACAATTCTGTGTGCCACTGTTCACAACTTTATGTATACAACAACAATTGCTTTGTTTGTTATACCTCTGTTTACACCATTTGCATAAACAATAACAATAACTAGACAATTCTTCGACGATCTTCAAACCATTATTACTCTCTTCAGACACAATGCGTCTGCACACAGGACTTACTGAACTTTTACTAACTCCGTTGCCTGCTTTTCTTGCCTTTTATATGACAAAGTAAATAGTCTGATGAATGTTCATGAAGGCGATTGTTCGTAGCTTCGCTTTCTCCAGATCTCTATAAACGTAAACTTTGTTGTTTCATTATTGTGGTTTGTGTATTTTTGTTTACATTTGTTCTTGTAGTGTTTGTTGTTGTATTTTTGTTTACTTGTTTACCATTTTTTATGCTGGTATTTCTTGTCATATTACGCAGTACGATAATTTGTAAATAAGTTCATTGTTTTGTTTTTGTAGCTTTTGTTTATATTTTAATGTTAAACGATGCAAAACACTAGATTTTTTTCATTTTCGTAACAATAACAGACACAACATAAGTGGTGTGAGAAACTAGGCCGTAATGCTGACATTTGCCCATGACTGTATGTATTTGTATTTTATAAAGCTGTTATTCTTGTTTGATTTTAAATTACTTTATGAATAACCATGTGGCACAACTCGATTGAAACTTTGGAAAACTAAATCATTTTAATTTAAAAATTTCTTCATCTAAATTATTTTGTCAAAAAAATACCTACCAAGGAAATAGCAAGAAATCACAAAAACAAGAATATCGAAAGAAAAATCAAGATTTTGAAGAAGTGGCTCATCTGAATAACAAAAGAACTCTGATCAACACTTCAGTTTAGCAATAATAAAAGCAAAAACTTCAGTGTACATGTGTTTGTTTTAGCAAAAATGTGTTTACAATGTAGATGTACATGCACATACTTATTGGTACTTGTATTTAATTGAAAATGATTCAGTGTCTTCTTATCTACTTTTAAAGGGTTTTGTTTTTTCCTTTTTTTCTTTTTTTCCCCAAATTTTTCCTTTTTTATTTGTTCATAAAAGAAAAAAGTCATTGCATGCGTAGGAGTTTATGATTTCAACTACCGAAAAAAGAGCTGATGCTGGGGAATTTCAATAAACTGATGAGACGAATGGATGTGACAAGATGACAACAACATTTGATGCCTCATAAACAGCAAATAGTATTGAAGTATTCAAGATTTGATAGACACGAGGTTAAACAAGTGATACAAATATTGTGAAATATTTGTTATTTAGTTATGCTTCTGGTCTGAATATAAAACTTGTATTGGCATTCCCCAACATCTACATTATTTAGACGGAGAAGCTAGTGACCTGTGGAATTTTCGGTTTACACATGAAAACATCGACAGGGTCGAGCCAGCGCAGTCTCTGAATATTAATATGCTGCACAACGTCTATGTTGTTGAGGAGTTCATACAGCTCAGGTTGCATCGGATGCGGAAATCATCGCCATCTCGCACTGGACCGAAGATCTTACGTAGGACTTTTCTCTCGCATACTTTTAAGACTGCTGCATCAGTGGTTAATAGCGTCCATGCCTTTGCGCCATAAAGAGGGTCATCTACTTAGTGTTGGCCTCAAAAAAAGGTACTCTGCACAGATCCAGTCCTCCATGTAGCTTTGAATATCTGCCTTTTGCGGGATCATGGTTGTGCTCTTTCGCTCACTTTTTACAGGCAATTTTATAATCTTTTCCAGGGTTCTAGGGATTTTATCACCTTTTTGAAAAGAGCTTTGAATATTTTGCCACACCCGGACGACTATTTTCAAGAGTTCCGTTCTGGGCCTAGCTAGAGAATTTCTCTCTTTGCATCTCTTTTATACTTACATGTTTATTTACCTTATTGGGTATTACGACATTTTAGTTAGGATTACCATCCATATTGAGTGTTTTAATTTTATCCGTGAGAAGAAAGACATGAGAAATTTTCCCTGACAATCTACTGTGAGAGTTCTTACCACAAGATAGCTTAGAAAAAGACGCCGAAGGAATATTTTTCTATATTTTTTTGTTTTGTTCCAGATGTCTGAGCTGGGTTTGAACAACGGACTTGCGTCTAAGGCAGCACACTATGTACATACTATCTAGACGTGTAGATTAACATAAACATGCCTGTGCATGACACTAAAGTATATATATAAGCACATACATACATAGCTAGTTTGAGAAGTATGAATTAAGATAAGCATATCACAATGTTTTTTTTAGAATTCATAAGTAAATTTCAAATGTAGACTGTAACGTATGACGAATATTTTATATGTATATGAAATTAAATATTACTCATACGCTTATAAGTAATATTAATAAAATAAATAAAATGTAGCATATACCGAACGATTTGAAATTGAAAATAAATAAATAAAAAACTATTGAATACTTATATCGACACACGTAATACATTCTTTAGAGAGTTTATTTCGCTTTACAGTTTTATATTGTTACGAAAATGAAAAATCTAGATACTGGTGTTTTGCTTTTACATCGCTTAACATTAAAATTATAAACAAAAGCTTCAAAAACAAAACAATGCAGTAAACAAACCTGTTTACAAATTATCGTACTGCTTAATAAAACTACAAACACTAGCATAAAAAATGGGTAAAACAAGTAAACAAAAACTGGATCAACAACACTAGAATAATAAACAACGAGGTTTACATTTATAGAGATTGTGAGAAGGTGAAGTCATGAACGTTCGTATTCAGGAACATACATTAGACTTTGCCATAAAAAGCCAAGGCAAAACCGTTCAGTCAGTCTTGTGTGAAGACGCTGTGTGTTTGAAGAGAGTAATTGTGTTTTGAAGATCTCCGTTACAAAGATCTGTCGAATAATTGTCTAGTAATTGTTATTGGTTGGGTGTAAACAGAGGAATAACAAAGAAAAGCAATTGTTGTTGTTTACATAAAGTTGTGATTATATATGCTAATTGTGCGAATAATAAAGAATTTTATTTAAAACCAAACACAAATTTATTTTTATTTTATTTGCGGTCAACGAACTCATATTTTAAACGTTTTATGAGGTAAAAACGTAACAATATCAGTACTTTTGTATTATACACCGTAAAGCCTAGGCATTGCAATAAAATGTTGGTGTAACAAAATTGATGATAACAATTTAGTTTCTTTCATACAGGAAGTTACCGTAGTATAGTAAGAAGTATGTCGGCTTATTAGACGTAAGGTCGTGGTTCAAACAACGAACTAAACGAAAAATTAAAAATATGTACATTTCTTTCAGAAGGGTACCCTGGTAGCCTAGTGGGTAGAGTGCTAGACTATTAGCGTGAGGGTCGTGGGTTCGATTTCCAGCACTACACCGTGACACTACACCGAGCATATGGTCAAGTTACTCCGCTCGTATATAATTAAAATATAATTTGTAATTGTATTGCAATTAATAAATAAAAATTAAAAATTGACTTTCAACTTTAACTCCCACAACTCGTGGATAAAAATTAAAACACACAGCATATGTGATGTGAAAAGCTAGGTTGTAATCCTGACTAAAGTATTGTAATGACCAATTATGTAAGTATAAAAGTAATCCTCGTATCCGCCAGGAAATTTCCATTTTTCAAAGTTAAAACTGTAACAAAAGGTATTTTTTGTTAAGATGTTTTAGTTTTCACTACCACTGTATGACCTGCTTTACAGTCACATATTTTCAAATATCTTACCTCCTCCACAAATATTTTGCCAGTGTAGTAGAACTCGCGTCCTTATGTGACAGCAAATTGAAACTCAACGACAAAATAATGGTGGTAATAACAAAAAAATCTCAACATTTTTTATAACTCTCTTAAAATAACAACAAAAACAAAACGTTGAACTCATGGTTTTGTCTGAGAATAGAAGTGAAATAAAAAATGCTTTTCCTATTTCGATATTAGTATGGAATACGTATGCCATTCTGAGTAAGAATTTACTCAGTTGCCTAAAGATACGATAAACGAGTCAACAGAGATGTGAAATTCACGAATTTAAGGAATTACCCTTAAGGAATTATTTTTATTTATCTATTATTCAAACTGTGGTTCAAATTGTTGCAATTAAAATTTCTGTTTTCCCATAACTCTCACACCTTGACCTGAAGGCATTACCCTGCTGGCTGTCGTTGTAACAGTTGTTATCAGAGGTGGTGTCTTAAATAAATTAATTGTCAATTAATTAATTGTTGTTTAATGTATGTAAAATGAATGCAAGAATATCAGAAATAAAAGTTAATATTATAAATTGATTTCTGCAGCCCTTAAAAACTTATTATCCAAAAAAAAAAAAAAAATTATTTTAAATTGATTTGGATCAACCTACGCTAGTATTAGTATTCAAACATTTTGTCGATGTTAATATACTCTGGCTTAAATTGGTCTCCAACATAAGATTTCAAGAACTACTTACATAATGCATACATACATAATTGGTCAGGATTACGATCTAGCTCCTTACACCAGTTATGTTGTGTTTGTTAATTTTTGTTTACATGAGTGGCGGGACCTACAGTTTAAAGTCGATTCCGAACGACAGATTTTGGAGAAACTTATCATGGCAATTTTATTTACTCTCAGAGTTTTTGCCAGAAATCTGCTGAGAGGAAGTCGCCGAAGATATATTTTTACATATTTCGTTTAGTTGTAGATGCTCGACCTGGGAGTTGAACCGAGGCCTCACGTGTAATAAGCCAACACACTACTAGAGCAGGGCGACTTCAAGAACTACTTACCAGACTTAAATATAATAAAATTGTTTTAAAAGCTCAATTTGTAATTATGATTATAATAACACGATGTGACAGTCAAAATACACCCAACTAATGACATAGTATAAGTTGTGAGTTTTGTTGAGTAGAACTCAAAAATATTTTATTTATATTTCTTGAACCCGCCAAACTTGGTTTATTTGACAAAAACTGTTTTTTGGACAAATTTATTGATTACACAAACATTTCTGAACCGATATCTAAAATTTAAACCTTAATAGAAAGGAGAGGTATGGGCCTATATATATACGACATATATACAAATATATATAATTTGATATAATATGCTATGGGGTTTGAAGAGGTAAACTTGACAAACGCGAATTTTTTTCATATTTTTTCAAAGTTGTCCGTTCATAATAGCAAACTTTAAATAAAAAATATGAAATAAGTGATGCCATTCTGAAAGTGCATTATCTTGTGAAGAGATTGACACTTGGTTTGATCAAACCGGACAAGAATTACCGTAGTTATTATTTAAATAGTCTAACAGTCGAGTTATATTTTTCATATACTAGTATACATATATTTTTTCAAATTAACTTTTAGTTCAAAAATTTTCAACATTTTTGATGGATATTGATTGTTTATCGCAAAATGTGTCAATTTCACGTTTGCACGACTGCCAGAAGTCGGTTAAACGGTTAATGCACTTTTAGAATGTCATCACATATATTATATTTTTTAATTAAATTTTGCAATTAATAATAGTTAAACTAAAAAAAAATTAGAAAAAAACATATTTTCCAAGATTACCCTATCAAAACTCATAACATGTAAGTTTAAACCATATGTATACCATTTTAAAGGCTCATCTGTCCCCTTTTCAAAAACTTTAGATTTGGAAACAGATTAAAAAATATTTGGGTAATCAATAATTTTGGGTGAAAAGATCAAACATAGCGTTTTTTGTCAAATAAAACAAGTTTGGAGTGTTCGAGAAATATAAAAAAAAATATTTTTGAGTTCTACTCAACGAAACTCACAACCTACATAGTGTCATTAGCTGGGTGTATTTTCACTGTCGCACCGTGAGCACAAATATAGCTTTTAAAACAATTTTATTTTATTCAAATCCGGAAGGCAGTTTTTGAAATATTGTGCAAATTGTCTTCGCCTGCTTGGTGTACGAAGACTTATTTGAGCCAATGTATATAATTTTGTATATGTATCTATGCCCAGTGAATAAAAAAAGCTATAATAATAGAAATTAAGAAGATTGCTTATTGTCCCAAAGGGCAATAGTCAATATGCAGTGGAAATCCAAATCTAATAAATTTTAGATTAGAAAACATAATGAAATTATGGGGATCCTATTTGCTATGGCACACATTTCCATTTTTATTCTAGACACTTTTATTGTCCTTATATAAATAGATGTCGCAAAAGATGGCGAGTTTAAGGAACAGAATCTGTAAATTAAAAAAATTTGTATAGAAAAATATAAAAAATTGCCATCTTAATATCTACTCCTCCCCAGCAATTATGGGAATGGATAAATTAAAAATAAATACATTAAGTGTTGTTATACAGCCTGCTCTTTTATATTTATTTCATTCAATTACTTTTCCTAGAAAATGTTATTTGGCAGATTGATATGGTTTTCACGTAAAATCGAAGATTCATACAATTGATGTTCATTTGGCATGTTGAGCAATCAAATTAATGTCCAAGATTCTACAAATAATGTTTATACGTCTACGTTTATAACACGTATTAAGAAAGCTGAAAAAATGATTACAATTTAATTAAATAAAACAAAATTCCACGTTAATTAGTAAAACAATCCATTAATGCTACGGGACGTACATTGTTGCTTAAAATATTTTGGAAAAAAATTGACTTGTAATTAATCTACTACACAAAAATAAAAACCACTTAATCAATTCAAATTATGTTTGAAAAGTGGTTAAATTCCCAGTATTATAAGAACAAATTTTAATTATACTGTTACGAAAATAAAAAAATCTAGATCCTGGTGTTTTGCTTTTACATCGGTTAACACTAAAATTATAAACGAAACAATGAACTAATTTACAAATTATCTCACTGCGCAATGTAACGACAAACACTAGCATAAAAAAGGTAAAAAGTAAACAAAAATATACCAACAAACACCACCATAAAAAACGGTAAACAAGTAAACAAAAATATACCAACAACACTACAAGAATAAATTAAAAAACGATATTTACATTTATACATATTGCCAGAAGGCGAACCCATGCACGTTGGCCTTCAAGTACATTCATCAGACTGTTTATTTTGCCATATAAAAGGCAAGGCAAAACAAAGCAGGCGACTGAGTTAGTAAAAGTTCAATCAACCTTGTGTGAAGACGCGGTGTGTTTGAAGATAGTAATCGTGGTGAAGATCTCCATAATAAAGATCAGTCGAACAATTGTCTAGTAATAGTTATTGTTTATGCAAAGGGTGTAAGCAGAGGAATAACAAACAACGCAATTGTTGTTGTATACATAAAGCCGTAAACAGCGGCACACAGAATCGTGTGAATAATAAAGAATTTTTATTACATCTAAACACAGATTTATTTTATTTGCAATCTACGAGCTCATATTTTAAACGTTGTTAAAAGGTAAAAACGTAACAATACATACACATAGCCACAGAAGTATACATACAGATAACAAATTTCAGAAATTATTTAACCAAGTTAAAAAAATTTCTGAAATTTGTTAACCAATCCGTTTCTTTGAAAATATTTGTAATAGTCTGACATCTTTCTTCGATTTTAAGACGGTCTTTTGCTTTAGTTCAGAAACTTGTGAAATTTGTGGGCCTGTGCCAATGCAAAAGACCGTCTTAACACCAAGAAAACTATAAAGATTTTCAACGAAAACGGATTAGTTAAAAAATTTCGGCAATTTTTTAACCGTACGTATAATTTAGTAACTGTGTGTAAATAGAAAACATCACAGCTAATATATATTTGAGAAGCTATTTTTAGTTTATAAAAAAACATCAACACTTACAACGCGTCAAACTGATGCTGAAGCAATACATTTAAAAATCATTAAAAATACTGTTACGTTTTTACCTTTTTAAAAACGTTTAAATATGAGTTCGTTAATTGCAACCAAAGTAAAAACAAATGCGTCTTTAGTTTTTTTTAACTCTCTTTATTATTTACACTACTTTTGCGTGCCACCGTATAGAACTTAACGATACAACAATAATAATCTGCTTATTCACTGTACTAGTTCACACAAGTATTCACTGGATCTTTACAACCACGACTTATTTAATTCACACGCAACTTCACACAAGGCTGACTGAATTAACTCTGACTGCTTCTTCCTTTGTCCAGCCCTTTTATAGTCCGCACAACCAGTCAATCGAACATTCTTGAGGTGGAAGGTTCGTGATCTCGCCTTCTCGAGAACTCTATTGCTAGTACATTGTTGTTTGTGTACTGTGCTTATGTTGTCCGTTACATATTTGTCGTAGCTGGTTTACTTTATGTTGTTGGTGCTACTATGACGAACCAGGTTCGTCATACATATGTGTGTGTGCAGCTTTAGATAATCCACGCGTTCATTGTATTCCTTGTGTTGGTGTGTATTTGTGTCGTGTGTATTGTGTTGGAGTAGCTGGTAGCTTTTGTTTATAGTTTTTGTTGTTAAACGATATTAGGTCGTTTCGATTTATGTAACAATACTATTGGCAATCTGAAGTAAAATTGCTCTAAAATTTTTATTCTAATCAATACAGGCGCAACCTTTAAATAAATGTGATGACAAATATCACTGGTAATGTATGCATGCGTGTAATCTAATAATTTAGATTTTATCCGAAAACACGTGTCAAATAGACAAAGTTTGCCAGGCAATAAAATTTTATTATTCAAAAACGAAATAAACAGGAAATAATCAATAAAAAAGTAATAATAAATAAATAAATTATGTTCGAAATAAGCATAACATTGCGTTTTCAGCATAACAAATTTTTCAAAACGTGCTTCCCAAATTCATGGAGATTCCTGGTAATTACGTTTGATTGTATGTGTACATTGTTTTGTTTCTAACAAAATTGTAAAAAAATATTTTTTTTTCTTACCTCTAAAATTTAATTCAAAGTTTATTACAATCTGAAGTCGCCGTAGTCTAGTAGCTAGTGTATTGGCTTATTAGACGCAAAAACCTGGGTTCGAGCCCCAGGCCAGGCATCAAAGGCAAAATACAAAAAGTATTTTTTCCGCGACTTCCTCTCAGTAGATTTCTGGCAAAAACTCTGAGAGTAAATAAAAATTGACATGAAAAGTTTCTCAATAAATAAAAATCTGTCGTTCGGAGTCGACTTTAAACTGTAGCTCCCACCACTCATGTATAAAATTAACACACACAACATAAGTGGTGTGAGAAACTAGGACGTTGTACAATGGGTCAAATCGACCTCCGGGTACTGTACTTGTCTTAACTGACAAGTACACGTCCTCTAACCTAACCTAACATTATTACAATCTGATAGCCTGAACTTTAAAGTCATTATTTAAATAATATTTATGAGAGCGGGAAGAAAGAAAGAATATAAGATTTAAAACAGTGAAATCGCCGTAGTAAGCACTAACAACTTTTCGTTAGATCTTTACAACAGAGATTTTCGAACCACGATTATTCTCTTCACACGCAACGCGTTTTCACACAAGACTGACTGAATTTTTACTGATGATGTTGCCTGCTTTGCCTTGCCTTTTATATAGCAGGGTAAACAGTCTGATGAATGCTCTTGAAGGCGAATGACTTTGCCTTCGCGAAATCTCTATGAATGTCAATATGTTGTTTATGTTATTGTTGTTTGTGTATTTTATTTACGTTTGTCCTTGCAGTGTTGTTGTTGCCTGTTTGTTTACTTGTTTATCCCTTTGTTTATACTGATGTTGTTGCTATATTTCTTGTTTATTTATTGATCACGTAACCAAGTCCATGGTTTTTGTTTTTGTATGTTTTATTTATCATTTTAGGATTAAACAATGTAACATCATTTCCATTTTCGTAACAATATACGAATATATTCTATGTTGCACTGTATAAAAATTCTTTCTTCATACCTAGATTTCTCAAAATTATAATAAATGTGCACTGAAATGGGAAAAAACACTTCTGAAATTGCAAATACTAGTCGTAGACACCTAAAAATTGTCCAATAATACTGTCCTATCAAAAATATTACAAAACAACTGCGGCCAGAAGAAAGCCTCGACCCAGAAGCACTACTACGAAGAGGAACTCCTTCATAATGTCTTCAGAAATGCAGAAATTCGTTATGGAGGAACACAACATATTAATTTTAACCAAAAATAATACCGCAGATCGTCTAATAAGTACTCATGCGGAAAAGAATCTCTTTATAAAGTTGTTGTTATGGAGGAAATGGAGGAACAGACTGCAGGGCAAGACAAAGCAGGCGACGGAGTTAGTAAAAGTCTGTGACGCAGTGTGGTTGAAGAGAGTAATCGTGGTTTGAAAATCTTCTTTACAAAGATCAGTCGAACAATTGTCTAGACATTGTTATTGTTTATACAAATGGTGTAAATAGAGAAATCACAAACAAAGCAACTGTTGTTGTATACATAAAGTTGTGAACAGTGGCACACACAATTTATAAACACAGATTTATTTTTATTTTTTTTGCAATCTACGAGCTCATATTTTAAACGTTTTAAAAGGTAAAAACGTAACAATATACAACACAAATTTTTAATGGATGAGTGTGTTAATTATAAAGCAACCACTATTTTAAAATTAGTTTAAAAACTTTTTCGACATTTGATAATGTTCAAAAACATTTAAGGGTTATTCAAAACTATTTAAATTTCTAAATTAGAACTTTCGCCATTCCTTATAGTACAAAATTTTAGGTGTTCTAGTAAAAAACTTGGTAACAATTTTTGTATAAAATATCTGTTGTTTAAGAAATAGGAATTAATCTTTGTCGCCTAGTGTAATTAAAAATAAAATTTTACTGTCTCCATCACGTTCTATTTTGTAAATAATGTATCATTATTAAAACGTGTCGTTTATTTTAATTTAAATTTTTATTATTTTTTATTTGTATATAATAAATTATATAAATATTGTGCCGCTTAAAATACACAATACATACATACATTACATTACATTACATTCCCTCCAGTCAGGATTACGACCTAGTTTCTCACACCACTTATGTTGTGTGTGTTAATTTTATACATTAGTGGCGGGACCTACAGTTTAAAGTCGACTCCGAACGACAGATTTTGAGAAACTTTTCATGGCAATTTTATTTACTCTCAGAGTTTTTGCCAGAAATCTGCTGAGAGGAAGACGCCGAAAAAATAATTTTTGTATTTTATTTTGATGTCTGGCCTGGGGCTCGAACCCTGGCTTTTCGTCTAATAAGCCAACACACTACCTACTAGACCACGGCGACTTCATACACAATACACAATACATATGTATGTTAATTATTGGGACATAAATTAATTGTAATTCAATAATAAAATATGAAATAAATTTTCAGTATTTAACAGTGTTTTGCCGCCATAACCGGTATTGAATGGAATTAAAAATAACGAATTGTGAAAACTTTTTTTAAAATTATGAATAAAAATCCAGATTTATAAAAATCTTCTTACTGATTTAATCAGCTCCCGGTCTTTTCTTTAAGTTGGGTTGAACTATAGTTTTCCGTTCTTTTTTTGAACTTTAAAGTGGGGCTGTGGATTCGGTGCATGCATGTTGCATGTTGTTACGCTGACTTCTCAATCATATGCAAACAATGTATGAGTATTGTTGACGGAGTTATACGGGGCGTTGCGAGACCCATTGGTCTTCGACACCCCACGAATGATTTCTATAGAAGCTGTAGAAATTAGGAGGAGGGAGAGACTGGCTTTATGCCTAAGTAAAAAGAGCCATCTGGATAAATTATCATGCATTGATATTGACAGTCTGAGCTGCAGTCATCGGAAGCTCTGAATAGCTTCTGAACTACGAGAAAAATTTTAAACTGTTGCATAACAATGGGCCCCATGTGGCCTAAATGTATCCATACATCTACATAATACATCTGTTATTTCGAATCTGGCATTCTATTCAGTATATTATCTCCACTGAATGTTATGAATCGATTTACGCTTGAGCAACGTTGGGATTTATTAGGCCAACGAGAAACTGCACGCTGATGTCGATTTTACCAAAAAAGTCATCTTTTCGAATGAAACTTATTTTCATCTTGGTGGATACACTAATAAGAAAAATTGCCGTATTTGGGGCTTAGAAAACTTGGTTTACAGAAGCCAATGCACGAGTAGTGTTTTGTGCTGCTTGTGGGGCGGACGCATCACTATGGAGACACCTGTCGCACCAAGGTAACCGATTTTTTGTACCCGCTCTTCAAGGTTTGATGTGAACGATATTTGGTTTCAACAAGTCACACATATCATGGCACAATCAATTTATTCCAGCAAACGTTCGATGGCGGTTTAATTAGTCGAAATGGTGATGTCAATTAGTCGCAAAGAAAGTGCAAATTGATAACGTTGGACTATTTTCTGTAGGGCGCCGTTAAAGAAAAGTGCTATGCGGACAAGCCAGAGACAATTGAGCATTTGAAGGCTAACATTCCTGATGCCGTTGCCTAGATACAGTAGAAAAAGTGCGCGAAAATTGGTTCGATCGAATGAGGTACTGTGAGGCCAGCCGTGGCAGTCATATGAATGAGATAACATTCGGTTTTTAACCGGAAAAATTGTACTTCACAACAAAAAAAATTTTTTTTAATTTAAACTTTTAAATTTCCCACAGCATACATACACTGTCGGCCGCAATAAAGTGCGGTTTGAAATATTTTTTGTTTTTTGATTAAAGCATATGTTTATTGCTTACAAATGTTTATAAATCATAGTTTCATTTTTAATTCGGTTAATATTTTATCTAAAAAGTATCTTAACATTGAATTCTTTCTTTATATTTTCTATTTATAATAGAAATTTCAAGTGACAAAATAAAGTAACACTTCACTAGAAAATATTATAAATAATTAAATAACTTCAAAATTTAGTACGAAGTTGCTCCTCTTTTTTATTTATGACTTCTCTTAATCTTTTCGTCACACTTAGCGCAAGGTTCTTCAAAGTACTTGTAGGAATTGCCCTCCATGCACTTTGCAGTTTTTCTCAAAATGTATGAATATTTGTTCTGGACTCTATAGGGATTTTGTCATCTGAGGTAGCCCAAAGATGCTCTATGGGGTTTAAATCTGGGCTTTGAGCAGGCCATTCGAATTTTTCAACATTAATTTCTTCAAAATATGTTTTAGCGACCTTACTCGTTTGCTTGGGTTCGTTGTCTTGTCGAAAGATAAACTCCCCCAAGCCCATTTCCTCCTAACTGCTGTAAATATTTTCTTCCAAAATATTTACATAGTGCTCTCCAGTCATTTTGGAATCAATTTTAATGCATCTACCTACTCCTGAAGAGGAAAAACATCCCCACACCATGAGTCTGCCTCCACCATGTTTTCTAGTATGGATAAGGGTTTTCGATTTAAGCCTTTGTGTTGGTTCACAGCACACTCTTTTCCGAGTTTTGCAATTTTTAAGTTCATATTTTGACTCGTATGTTCAAATAATTTTGTTCCAAAATGATTCAGACATATTCATGTAAATATTTATTTATGTAAATATTTAAGGTGGAGGCAGCCTCATGGTGTGGGGATGTTTTTCCTTTAATCAAAAAACAAAAAATATTTCAAACCGCACTTTATTTTGTCCGACAGTGTACATACATTTTCACTACATACGGTTTACCATGTTCTCAATTATTCCATAAAAAAGTGATAAAAATATTTTAGTGTGCTTACGTACTCATTGAAAATATTGTACTATATGCGGAGTGGGTTTACCATAGACGTCAAGACCTTGAAATTTACTTTCTTTCTGTCGTCTCTTTTTCACATTTTTATTTTTTTGCACTTATTGCAGATGAATCGTTGTATTATTTATGAGTCCTTCAAAAGATGACATTTAATCAACTCAACCGTAATATTTTTCATTCCTATTTTCCTGTTTTTGGTTTGATTTCAAGATTTTTATACTAAAAAAGAAAGAATACAAAATAGAACTGTGAAAAGAAAGCATTCAGAAATATTTATGGTCAGCAGTTTCTTTTTTTTTTGGTGGCTGATAAGAAAAAAATCTTTTTTATTTCGTTTTGTTTTTTACACCTTAAAGTTGTAAAAATATTTTTGTGATAAAAATTAACATGGAAATATTATGGAGGGGGGGGTTAGGTTATGTCATTAAGACATTTTTTATTTCTTAGGTAGTAAGAATTGTACATTTATTTCATTCTCAGTAATAAATTATAACAATTGATTTCACCCTTCCTTAGATGGTTTTTCGAAACAGTCAGACAACCTTCTTTTTGAATTCCCCCTAGCATTTGTGAATTTTATTTATTCATTTATTTTTAATTTTTTTTTGTGTTGCTTTTTACAAATTTATTGCTATTACAGTCACTGTATTGTTGCCATTGTTGGCAAAAAACAATTTTTTATAAAAATAAAGAAGGGGAATCAGTTGTATGAATAAAAGACAATATTTACGAAAGAATAAATCAAAAAATAAAAGTAACAAGATAAACAGATTGTAACGAATTTGTGTAATTGATTAGAAAAATTAACCGGAAACAGATGAATGAAAATGAGTGAAAGTAGGGAGATAGAAAGTGGGATTGCAAAAATAAAGCAACATACATACGTACATAATTGGCCATTACAACCCTTCAGTCAGGATTATGGCCTAGCTTCTCAACACCACTCATGTTGTGTGTGTTAATTTTTAGCAGAGATCAGCAATGATTCGCTTTTTCGCTACTCATAAGTACTCATGAAATTTTGAGTATAAGTGAGTAAACAATATTGAAATTTAACCACTCTGATTCATTCGTACTCAGTACAACATTGATTTATAAGTACAAGTTGCAATGAGTATGAGTACAACGTTGACATCAAACTCATAACATTCGAACTATGTTTGATTCATACGCCTACTCATTCAGATTCATAACTTTAGAAAAAATACTTATAATACTTATAAATGATTCGAGTGATTCGAATCATTCGTCAAAATTTACAGTCTTAGTTGTTGTTGCATTTACAAAGAAAGAAGAAAGGCACATAAACAAAAAAGAAAAAGACAGCAAGTAGAGCAAACACACAACCTTCTTGTGAGTATTGTAGTGTTCGTACGCGAATCATACTTATTTTGTGATTCGTGTATACGATGAGTCATGGAGGTTCGAAATTGATAACATCATGCGTATTGTTAAGTATGAGTACCATGAGTACTTCAAACTTTGAATATGAGTAGTATGAGTATGACATTAAAATAAGTATGAATGCGTATAAGTATCAGAAATCATAAGTATGATTCGAATCTACTCATCGTTTTGAATACTCGTTGCTGACCTCTGATTTTTATGCCTGATTGTCAGGACCTACAGCTTAAAGTCGACTCCGTACGACAGATTTTTGCGAAACTTTTTCATGGCAATTTTTTTTACTCTCAGGGCCATTACTACAACTTGTCCTTAACTAAAGGGAGGAATTTAACGGGCAGATCAATTGTTTTTCATTATTATACGTGAATAATATGGTAGAAGTGAGCGTTAACTTTTAAAGTTAAGTTTGTGTTTGAACTTGCCATATTATATATTATTTTCAATATGGAAACTTAAAAAATAAACAAAATGAGCATATACAACAAAAAACGAATCCCGTCGTTGTCACTGCGTTATAAAAAAACTTGTTGAATTGCTAACTTGGCTGAGTCTCGTTAAAAACTGATATATTCACCTTTATTTTAATTTTTTTGTTGGTTCTTATTGGCCTGCTGGCAATAAGCTTCCTGGTGATTTCTAATGATATTTCATACCAAGTTTTTTGAACAAAATTCCATAACTGATTATTTTTAAAAACCTCTTTTCGAATTCTTTGTTGGAACTCTCTCCAAAGATATTCGATTGGATTTAGGTCCGCAGATTGACTTGGCCAACCAAGAAGGGCAACATTATTATTTTGGAACCAATCCTTTAATAAGTTAGAAGTATGCTTCGTTAGTGCTGAAATGTCAATCTAAGAAGCATACTTGCCTCAGCATAGGGGAACATATCCAAGATATTTTTGTAGTGCAAACTGGTCATACAAAAAAACTTGTTTAATTGAGCAGTGTTATGGAGATTGCTCCAGCACTGCCATATTTTTGAAAAAGTTAACTTTATTTTATCATTAGGTTGTAATAACGAAAAGAATATAAAGGTGACTTTAAAGTTCACTTTAGCTAAAGTTACCTTTAACTAAACCCCACTTTAACGGAAGTTGTAATACTGGCCCTAAGTTATTCAGTTAATTGAGTAGAGCTCAAAAATACTTCTTCTTGAACCCCACAAATTTGATTTATTTGACAATGTTTCAACAAAATATTGATTACTCACATATTTGTGAACCGATTCTCAAAAATTAATGTGTTTTGTTTAAAACGGTGTACATAAACATATGGTTAAAATGTATATGTTTTGAGTTTTGATCGGCTAAACCTGATAAATATATATTTTTTTGTTCTTACAAGTTAAACCATTCTTAATTGCAAAAATTTAATTAAAAACTATAAAATATGTTGTGATATTTTTTAAGTGCATTCTCTTGTGGACAGATTGACGCTTACCTTGATACAATCGAACAATAATTTCCGTAGTTATTATTTAAAGAGTACAACAGTCATGTCATATATTTTATATAAGATTATTCATCAAATCTTGAGTGCTCATCGGAAAATATGCTCTTTCCACTATTTGCGAAAAACACAAAGAGAATTTGCATGCTCACTTAATTTTAACGCTACAAAAAATGTCTTTCGTATTATGACTAATTTAATAATAGTGTAGGTTATAATATAATGTTACGAAAATGGAAATGGTGTTTTGGTTTTACATCGTTTAACATTAAAATTACAAACAAAAACTACAAAAACAAAAACAATGAACTTGTTTACATGATAAAAAAATAAACAAAAATGCAACAGCCAACACTGCAAGAATAAATGTAAACAAAAATACACAAACAACAATAATGAAAGAACGATGTTTACATTTATAGAGATTTCGAGAAGGCGAAGCAACGAACATTTGACTTCAAAACCATTATAATTATTATTATTTTATTTGCAATCTACGAACTCATATTTTAAACGTTTTTGTAAGGTAAAAACGTAACAATAATATCGTTTTCATTTTCTTTTGTGAAGCTGTAAGAACTTGACCACATTTTAAGGAACATTTTTCTTTTTCTATTAAATAGAAGGAAACGAAGAGACGTGTTGAATAGCTCTCTTGCAACCAGCCGACCATAAAGTTTCATGTGCTTTTTCCAACAACGCGGGAAAATAAAACACCACATTGAGTTGAGTAGAGAAGAGTAGACTTAAAACATATTATAAATGAATGTACAGTAAAGCTTAATACATTTGTGACATTTAGAACAATTTATTATTTATTAAAGAAAAATGCTTTAAGCACGTCCATACATATGAAATAAATATATCCGGAAAATTTTCACTCTTAAATATTTATTAAAAATTTTTTATAAAAAAAGTAAATATGTAATGTTTATTTCCTTTTATTTTTTTCCTGCTGTCAAAATTGAAATTGAATTGAAGTTGTTGTTCCCTCTAAGCCTCCCTTTCATCCTCTCAATTTCGTTTTGCTATACATATAAATGAATTAATGGTGTTCAAAATGTTTAAACCAAAGCACATAGCTTAGGTCAGGTTAGTGGGAAGGTTGCATTTTACAGCAAATTATCTAGGTAGTCCATTGTGTTACCCAGTGTGAGGTAAGCTCCCTTTTCATTATATGTGAGCTGGGGATTTTAACTATCCCGAAATCCGGAGGAAACTAATAAGTTCCCTTGTAGCACGTTCGCCGCCATGCCCAAATCTTCAAACGTTCTGTCACAAAAAAAGATGTTGGTGATGATCTTCGCAGCTTCTGCAGTAATCCTGGTGTGGCAAACCGAACTTGTCAGCAAAACTGCCAATAGTGCGTTGTCCCGTTAGAGTTCCTGTTGGAGTGCGTACCGTTCTCTTGTATAACTTAAGTAGTCCCCTGGTTTTTCTGCTGTCCATTGCTGGACACATCCGTTTTGTAATTCGGCAATCAGGTATGGTTTGTTGAATTCCATGCTGCTTTTTCCAAGAGTAATATAAGAGATTCAAAAGGACGAAATACCAGAAAAAGTTTTTGTAGAATATAATAAAAACTTTCGCGGAATGCCTCTTAACAGATTTTTGGCAAAAACTTTTGAGAATAAATAAAATTGCCATGAAAGAGTTTCTCAAAAATCTGTCGTTCGTTTGTTTAGAAAATTGTCAAACTTAATGCGTATTATACTATGTTCAGATATGTACTTTTATCAATATGTTGTCAATATTCGGTTAATAGAGTACAATATTTTAAGTGTTCAGGCATAATATAAGCAGTTCAGCTTATTCAATATGCATTGGACAGCAGGTAAACAAAACAGCTGGTTGTTTCAACAGCATTGTTTTTATTTTGGTCGACATTATTTGTTTTTAGTTATTGACATTTGAGTTGTCAAATATCAACAGAAAGTGTTCGGTTAATTGTAATATGCTCACTAAACATACTTATGGCAGTGCTGCTGCTTAAGTTTTATTAATAAAAGATTAATATTATAAAAATTTTCGTATTTATTGCGCAATAATTAATTGAAACTTTATATAAAATATTGAACTCAATAATGGTATTTATTGCGATTGAATACCGTCATGTGCAGCTTATTAAACAATAAGTGGGCAACCTGGCATTTGTATATTCATAATTAATTAATTTGTATTGTATTTCTTCTTCCAAAGAAAGGACTGTAATTGTTCACAATGTTCACAAAGCAATTCATTTGTATCAATATATGATATGTGTATTAGCTTTGTCTCTTTAGTTTAATTATTGGACACGTGTGTATGCATATTTATTTATAATAATCGAAATTTTATATTAAAGCCTTTCGAAAAATTTGCATAATTTCTTTTTTAATACTCAACAATCAGTAACACAAGGGGCTTAAGTATTTCGGATTTTACACTACGTGTCCTTTTATTCCACTCGTCCTTTTGCTTTTTTCACAATTTTATTTTAAATCCAACATGGAAACAAAGACAAGTTAACATTCCTTTTAAAAAAATTCTAACGTTATATAAATTTGTAACGTGTCTTTCAACAAAGACTTCCGAACTTTGGTAGTTAAAGTTACATCTGCATAATTAGTTGTTCAGTTGTTGTTAGTTCAGTCAGTTTTGTCCAATCACTATGGGCGGATATAGAATTCAACGAAATGCGTGTCTAACCCTTTCATCGAAAAATCTTCAGCTACGAGGAGGAATGGTTATGCGTACAATCAAAATTTTCTAATTTTAACGACACTAATCCATATGCGTTTCAATATCCAAGACTTTTATTAAAATGGGTAGACTGTTAATAAAGCCACTGTTTGATGTGGATTTCCTAGAAAACAAGCACTATAAATCCATATTTTTTGGGTGCCCTGGTAGTCTAGTGGGTAGTGTGTTAGACTATTAGCGTGAGGGTCGTAGGTTCGATTTCCACCAGAGACTCTGGTCGAATATAATTTATAACTGTATTGTAATCTATATATATATATATATAAATGAATGTTTTTTTGTATGTAATTAATAGATTCGTAAACTATGCATTTGATCATGCTATGATCTTTAGCAAAGTTGATGCGCATGAGCCGACGAAGGTTTATAATTTGGTATGACCAATTTAAGACAGCTGGTGTCACTGAAAACTACTCAAAATGAATTAAATCGTAAAATGTGCGTTTGATCATGATATGATATTTAGTCAAGTTGTTGCGTATAAGCCGACGGAGGTTTCTAAGTTGGTGCGATTAATTTTCGATAGATGGCGCCACTAAGAATTATTCGAAATGAATTGAATCGTAAACTATGAATTTGATAATGTGTTGATCGGGCAAAAACCAGACATTTTAGCATTTATCATTTATGATTGTTGTTCATGTGACCCATTACTTTTGTCACTGATGGTTGATTTTAACGAAAAACATCTCTCATAATTAGAAGAGAGGTTTTAACGAAAAACATCTCTCATAATTAGAAGAGAGGTTTTAACGAAAAACATCTCTCATAATTAGAAGAGATGTTTTAACGAAAAACATCTCTCATAAGTAGAAGAGATGTCTTAACGAAGAATATTTCTCACTGATATTGTTCATTATGTTCTAAAAATGTAAATATGAATATTATTGCTTATTTTTAGTCAGTTATTCGAAAACCATCAAGCAGGTAATTACCCCCGCATGAAGTATTAATAAAGTTTATTTTATTAACCCCATTCTTTTTTTTCCCCTCTTTATTATTTTATAATAATTTTTTTTCTTCTGGAGTTCGGATTCCTGAGGAACCCTCATCCACCCCATCATTTGCTGGTCCTTCGAGCCGGATCCACAGATTTTTTATATAAAGTGAAGTGTTCTTGAATCCCAGCATTTAATATTATCTTCAACCATCCAACCCCAAATAAGTAAAATCAGCATATAAAGGTATGAAATTATAATTTAAAAAGAAGAAAGGTTTTTTTTTAATAAAACGGAAAGGAATGGTGAAATGAAATTTCTATATACATATATACATTAGATGAAAACAAAATAAATTTGAAAAGTGTCTTGAAAGTCAAAAAAATATAAAAATAAATCATACACGGCCCATTGTGCAAACGGTATTCGCATAAGCAAAGTGCATTAAAATTCTAAAGTGAGTTTCGTTTTGAAAAAAAAGATAAAGAAAAGATAAAAAAAACCACCAAATCAAGTGGCGATCCGTTATCTTTTTTTCTTGTTTACAAAATTCACTTAACTGTAATAAATAAATTTTACAGAGTTTGATAATAAAAAGTTTGCTTGAAAAAGGTTGCAATCGAACGTGTGGAACCTAAAGTTGTTTCAAAAAGGTTGCAATCGAACTTTTATATATGCAATATAAGAAATAGAATAAAGAATAGCAAATAGAAATAAAAACAAAGGATTATAATAGTGATCGGAAAAAATAAGATCCTATCAATTTTAAGTCGTGATATTGGTTTTTATTATTGCGAAAAAAAAAATTTGTTCTCCTTATTGAAGAAAAGTGTTTTGGGCATTATTTTGATTTTTTATCGTCACATTGAACCATGTCTCTGTTGGAAAAATTCATTCGTTCCTCGGACCGCGTTGTTGAATTTAGTGCGTACTTTTCTTCCATCCCTCAAGAAGACCATACGTCTCATAGCTTGGAGGTGCAAAAGGATGAAATGATCCACTTATGGACTGGATTGAGGTCAGCTTATGATGACGTTCTGTCTAAAAGGTCGGCTTTAAAGGAAGAAGTTAGCGCAGAGACTATTAAGAATAAATACTTTTCCGCGTATAATGCCCATCTCAAGTGTCTCTCCAAGGCCAATCAGCTTTTAAATTCTTTTAAACTTAACCCAACTGGCTCCTCGAATGAAACTAAACCCCATACCACATCAGTGGACCGTTTTCATTTACCTCCTTGCGACATGGAGGCCTTTTATGGGGACTATAGCTCCTGGCCTACTTTTCGCGATCAATTCTCAGCCGTATATGGCGACCAAGCGCATATATCGCCAGTTGAGAAACTTTGTCATTTGATGAAGAAGACTAAAGGCGAAGCTCATGATATTGTCAAATCATGCCCATTTACAAATGCGGGTTTTTTTAATCGAATAATAAATAATAATTTAATCGAACGTTATGAGAACAAACGCGTCCTAGTAAACGCACAACTTAAGATTCTTTTAAGTCTTTCCCCTATTACCAAGGAATCTGGTCCCACTATAAAAGCGCTGCAACGAATAATTAATAATTGTGTATCAAACTTGACCTTGTTGAATATAGACACCAAAAATTGGGACGTTATTTTTGTCTACATCTGTTCAACATGCTTATCCGATGTTACACTCAATCTGTGGGAGCAATCAATTAAGGACGTTACTGGCTTACCAACCTGGAAGGAAATGGACGGGTTCTTATCCAGCCGCTTCCATACTTTGGAGTCCGTGAGCGATATTAGGACAACAAGTAACCCCACTAGCTATTCGAAAAATACTTCGCATTTCAAATCTGATAATCCCCGTGGTTCGCGAAAGGTAAATTCTTTTCATACTAATGTTTCGCAAAATAAAACAAGTAAGTGTACCTTGTGTCAAGATTGCCACCCTCTGCGATTATGTCCGCAGTTTCTAGTTATGTCTGTCGATGAGCGTTTTGCTTTAGTGAAAGATCAGGGTCGATGCACTAATTGTTTGGCCACTTCTCACGATTTCAGAAAATGCAAGAGTCAATTTGTTTGCTCTACTTGCAAACAAAAGCATCATTCACTTTTGCATCGCACCATATTATCGAATACTAACTCTAATCCCCTTTCAAGACCTCTGCCTGAAACTCAAACTCATGTTGCCGCTTCAACTTCAAATAACTTACCATTCTCACCCCCCATGAATACCCCTTCAACCTCTGCTGCTGCAAGAAATCATCAATCGTATTCGACGCTTTAGGGTTAGGATTTAGGGTTAGCCCCTAAATCGAATTTGACCCTATTAGGAACAGCTCTCGTGACTACCATGGTCGGTGACCTTTGCTGTACGGTTCGTGCTCTTATTGACCCTGCATCTGAGGCCTCGTTTATATCAAGTGGTTCTATTACTACTACTTCATCTCAAATTGGACAAATCGAAATTAAATCAACTTTGGACCCCCATTTCTCCACTCATGTTGACGTTTTTGTGGTTGAAAATCTTACTGGATCGTTACCTAGTTACCCCCCCCCTCTTCACTCGACAAATCTGATTTCTCCGACTTACCTTTGGCTGATTCTAATAACCAAGAAGGTTCACATGTGGACTTACTCCTGGGGGAGATATATACCCCAAGATTATTCGTGACGGTCTCCGATGGAATAAAAATCGAACTCTTGTCGCGCAACAGAGCGTATTCGGTTGGATTATTACTGGTCGACTCGATTATGGTTTAACTAACTCATCGGTATCATCTTTTTTTAACAAGCTTGATGTTAATTATTTGTTGAGCCGGTTTTGGGAACTCGAAGAAGTGCCTACTCGACCTACAGTCTCGGATGATGACAAATATTGTGAAGAATTATATCAACGAACTACGTACCGTAATTCCTCAGGTCGTTTTGTTGTTTCTCTACCCTTTATTAGAAATTTCCCCTATGAAAAGGCTCTTGGCCAATCTCGAAACATCGCTATGTCCCAATATGTACGCAATGAGACTCGTCTCAGTAAGGATATGGAGTCTAAATCAAAATACGATGAGGTTATTTTAGAATATTTAACCCTTAACCACATGAAGAGTGTAACCCCCGATTTAACCTCTAACCCGAAATCGTATTATTTACCCCATCATGCGGTCTTAAAACCCGACAATACTACCACTAAGCTACGAGTAGTATTCAATGCATCATGCCCATCATCCAATGGAGTTAGCTTGAATGATATTCTTTACCCCGGGCCAGTTTTACAGGCCGATTTACCAACCCTTATAATCAGATGGCGTTTTTTTAAATACGTTTTGAATGCTGACATAGAGAAAATGTATCGTCAGATACTTGTTAACCCCCAAGATACCCCGTTTCAGCGGATTTTATTCCGTAACTCCCCCCGTGAAAACGTCACTGATTTTGAATTAAAGACAGTCACCTTTGGTGTCAATTGTGCTCCTTATTTGGCAATAAGGACTTTATTGGAGTTAGCCAATCAGTGCGAGCGTGAAAAACCCCATATTTCGAATATCATAAGAAATTATATGTATATGGATGATGTATTGTTTGGATCCCATAGCATAGATGATGCGATTAAAACCCGAAACGATCTTATCGATGTTCTTGCTTCTGCTGGTTTCGCCCTAAGAAAGTGGACCGCTAATAACTGCGCTACATTGCAAGGTATAGACCCTAAGAATTTATTGAATGATAACTTTTTAACTCTCTCTGATTCATGTACCTCAAAATTGTTAGGCTTGCAATGGAATGCTTCAACAGATTTCTTTTATTTTAAACCCCACGAATATCCTTGTTCAAATCAATTTACAAAGCGAGCTGTACTATCTGAAATCGCAAAATTATTCGACCCTGCCGGATGGTTAGCCCCGAAATTGATCGTTGCCAAGATGCTGATGCAACAAATATGGAAAGATCAGACTGATTGGGACGAAGTGATTAAACCTCCTACTTTGAAGCTGTGGAAAACCTTTCTTGAAGATTATGCCAATATTGAGAAGATTAAAATCCCCCGTTTTATCAACTATCACCCTGCATTTTCCTTCGAAATACACGGTTTTTGTGATGCTTCAGAAAGGGCATACGCCTCTGCACTTTATATTCGCTCTAAAGCTCAAAATGGACAAGTCTTTACTCACCTATTGAGTGCGAAAACTAAAGTCGCGCCTCTTAAATATATGGTGCAGAGCTTCTAGTAAAAATGATTCAACATTTTAGAACCCAACATCTCAACACTTGCTTTCAATCGTATATGTGGACTGACTCTACAATAGTTTTGGCATGGTTGCAAAAACCCTCTTATTTTTGGAACACGTTTGTCGCAAATCGTACGAGCTCGATTTTGGAGAAAACCAATGGTGATAACTGGTCTCACGTGGACTCAAAGGATAACCCTGCGGATTTAGCATCCCGTGGATGTTCAGCCAATGATCTCGTTGAGAGTCAACTTTGGTGGCACGGTCCCTCTTGGCTTAAGTTGCCTCGAAATAGCTGGCCCTCAAATAATGAGAAATTTAACACGGATCGGGAAATCAAACCTGTACGATCGCATTTGACAAAAATCTTAGATTTCGACATTCTTGATAGATTTTCAGATCTTCCTCGAGCCATGCGTGTAATAAGTTACATATTTCGCTTTTTACATAACACTTGCGGCAAATATAAGGTTCATCGTACTTTTAATTCTACCTCTCTACGACAATCTGAAATTCAATTTGTAAAATATCGTCTTGTTCTCTTATGCCAACGTCTATATTTTTCAGAATATACCCTTCTGTCTAAAGGTGTTTTACTACCAAAGAAAAGTCCCCTTGTAACTTTCAACCCTTTCATCGACAACAACGGTTTTATTAGAGCTAACGGCCGATTGTCACAATCCCAGGTCTTGACATACAATGAAAAATTTCCAATTATATTGCCATATCCAGGGCGTTTTACTCGCCTTTACCTGGAAATGTTGCATAAATGTTCTGTACACGGTGGTAATTCATTACTAATGAGATTGATGCGAATCGAGTTCTGGGTCCCGAAATTAAAGAATTTAATTAAAACAGTTATTCACAACTGTAAGGCTTGCGTTTTACGCAAACATCGCCAAAGCAAGCAAATAATGGGTGCTTTACCCGCCGAACGCACGACAATGTCACGCCCCTTTACTCATACCGGAATCGATTTCGCCGGTCCCTTTGATATTAAATCTTATCTCGGGCGAGGGTGTAAAACAACAGAAGGTTATGTTCTCGTATTTGTATGTTTTTCAACGAAAGCCATACATTTAGAACTAACATCTGAAATTTCCACAAACGCTTTCCTTGCTGCATTTTCTCGATTTTCTCTCGCCGTGGTTGTCCCTCAACATTATATTCAGACAATGGTACAGCTTTCGTTGGCGCTGCAAACGTTCTCCTTGCTGATCGTACCAATTTTCTAACCACCCTTCAACAACAGCTTTCTAGTCAGTATATGTACCAAAATATTGAATGGCATTTCATCCCGCCAGGTGCCCCTCATATGGGAGGACTATGGGAAGCTGGTGTTAAAAGTTTTAAGTCCCACTTAAGGAAAATTACGAATGCGCAAAAATTTACCTTCGAGGAATTTGAAACTATGTTAGTGCGCATAGAAGCATGCTTAAATTCAAGGCCCTTATGTCCGATCAGCGATAACCCCTCAGAACTAAATGCTTTAACTCCCGGTCATTTTCTAGTTGGATCCCCCCTTTTGGCGCCTGCGGAGTCTATCCCAACTGATCAGTCCTTGAGTTTTGTTAATCGATGGCGTAAATTAAAGATACTCCATCATCATTTCGCGGTATTATGGAAAGAAGAATATCTGAAGGAACTGCATAAACGCACTAAGTGGCAATATCCCGAACGTGACCTTGCCCCGAACGATTTGGTTGTAGTACGTCGTGAAAACTTACCTCCTTTTCAGTGGCAATTAGGTAGAATTGAAAAGGTCTTACCAGGCTCTGATGGAAAAGTCAGAGTTGCTCAAATTCGCACCTCTCGAGGCCTGATTCTAAGGTCAATAGTTAAACTTATACTATTGCCCTCTTGTGAAAAAAATAAAATATTATCTATATTTTCAGTTAAGATGTCAATTCCATCTCGTCGCTTCCGTATCCATCGTGAAAGCACTCCACCGCCATTAACCTCAACCCGAGAGACACCACAGCCATCCCAAGATGCAATTGCTAGGCTAACTACGAAGCGCAACAGGGACTGTCGCTACTGTAACCGAGATCACCCATTACGGAAGTGTTTTCGGTTTCGTCGTCTCCCCGTGCAGGAGCGTATTGCAGTAGTTCGAAAACATGGCTACTGCTTTAACTGCCTGGCTCATTCGCATAGAATAAGGCACTGCCAAAGTCGCGAACGATGTGGAGTCTGCCTGGGGGAGCACCATACGCTATTACACCGCGACTCTACCACCCACCGGAAAAAACGACAACACCCGCGCTCTTCAACAAATAACCAACGACGTCAGCATCGCCCATCCTCATATCATCAGACAAAAGAACCCTATTCAGCTGCAACTATACAATCGGGACCACCAACCATCGTAATCAATGTAGCTGCAAAATCGTAAAAGATCCATGTTCCTCATAATTATGTTATATTATATATTAATTAAAAAAATAATGAATTCTGACTATAAACAATGAATTACTTTATATATCCTATATTTTTTATTATATAAAAGAATATGTATAAAATATCTATGCCTCATTAGTGTACAACTAAATATTTTTCTTTACATATGTATATCGAATCCGAATTTTTTTTTATATACATTTATTTATATACTATACATTTTTTTGTTTCCACTCTATATCATGAACAATCTCCGTCTTTTTTATTGCAATACTGCAAGGGGACGGAATGCTCATGTGACCCATTACTTTTGTCACTGATGGTTGGTTTTAACGAAAAACATCTCTCATAATTAGAAGAGAGGTTTCAACAAAAAACATCTCTCATAATTAGAAGAGATATTTTAACGAAAAACATCTCTCATAATTAGAAGAGATGTCTTAACGAAGAACATCTCTCACTGATATTGTTCATTATGTTCTAAAAATGTAAGTATGAATATTATTGCTTATATTTAGTCAGTTATTCGAAAACCATCAAGCAGGTAATTACCCCCCATGAAGTATTAATAAAGTATATTTTATTAACCCCATTCTTTTTTTCCCTCTTTATTATTTTATAATAATTTTTTTTCTTCTGGAGTTCGGATTCCTGAGGAACCCTCATCCACCCCATCAATTGTAATAAAATTTAGTATAACTCATTCCCGTAAAATTTGAAACATTTTAATTTTGGAAAATTTTTAAAAATGCCGTTGGGTTCAATTGGATTGGGTACATTGTGAGATTCTAATAAATGTAACGCATTTTTCACGTCGTTCCCGTGTCATCATGACTACAAGAAAAGACCATTACGAGCCTCAGAATCAGACAGGCAACTAGCATTGAGACTGGAAAATCTTCGAGTACATGCCGCTGAGACCCGTTGGCATGAATCACTTGAACAACGAGAAGTGAGATTAGAAACTGATCGAATGCGTACTACTCAGGCATGTTCGTCTGAATCATCCGGAAAACGGGAAACAAAATCAATAAAATGATTCAAAATTAATTGGACATTTGTGTAATGTCTGTCCTTCAAATTTATTTTAGTTAGTGGCGCAGCAACACGCGCAGGTTACAGCTAGTTAATAAATAAATAAATAAAACTAAATCCATATTTAGCAACTTTTTTGGCAGAATTGGATGATCTGGACATAGACGACATGTGATTTCAGAAGGACAGCGCCACGTGTCTCACACCTCACGTTGTATTGAATATTCTAGTCATAAAAGAATTGTCTCACGCTAACCTTCCTTTCCTTCAAATGAATTTAAAATTTCTATAACAACTTACACACACTTTGTGTTATTTAAATATAAATCCAGAGAGCGCTTTGTAAAGTATAAATAAAATATATAGAACGCACGCTTTTAAATGCATCGAAGTATATAAGGTGGTCTGATATTAGGCGATCTGGTTTGGTTGAGTGTTTTCGTAAATATATTGTTACGAAAGTGTAAATGGTATTTTGCTTTCACAGCGTTAAATTGTAAACAAAAGCTACAAAAACATAAACAATGAACTTATTTACATGATAAATAAGTAAACAAAAATTTACCAACAAAAAACTAGTATAAAAAACAGGGATAAACAAGTAAACAAAAATGCAACTACAACACTTCAAGAACAAACGTAAACAAGATACACAATAATGTAAACATGTTTACATTTATAGAGATTTCGAGAAGGCGAAGAAGTCATTGCGCTTCAACAGCATTCATCAGACTGTTTACTCTGCGATATAAAAGGCAAGACAAAGCAGCCAACGGAGTCAGTAAAAATTCTTGTGTGAAGACGCGGTGTTTGAAGAAAGTAAAGGCCGTAGTCTTGTAGGTAGTGAGTTGGATTATTAGACGTAAAGCCAGTGTTCAAACCCTCGGCCAGACATCAAACGAAATACAAAAAGTATTTCTTCGGCGGCTTCCTTTCAAAAGATTTCTGGCAAAAACTCTGAGACTAAATAAAATTGCCATGAAAAAGTTTCTTAAAAATCTGTCGTTCGGAGTCGACTTTAAACTATAGGTCCCTCTACTCATGTATAAAATTAACACACTCACACATCCTAAGCGGCGTGAGAAACTAGGTCGTAATCCTGACTGAGGGGTTGTAATGACCAATTATGTATATTATGTATGTGTGTAAACGTGGTGTGAAGATCTCTGTTATAAAGATCTGTCGAACAATTGTCTAACAATTGTTATTGTTTACTCAAAAGAGTGCAAAGAGGAATAATAAACAAAGCAACTGTTTTACTTCACGTTGTGAGCAGTAACACAAAAAATTGTGCGAATAATAAGGAATTTTAATTAAAACTAAACACAAATTTATTTTTCTTTTATTTGCAATCTACGAGCTCATAAAATTGAAACGTTTTTTAAAAGGTAAAAACATAACAATATACACAAATAAAATGTATAAAACGTAGAATATAGCATTTTCTTTTAAACCCCTTTGCTTGCATCGAAACATCCGAGGTGATCGTATATTAGGCGATCTGGTGATATAGATTTGGTTGAGTGTTTTCGTAAATCCATTACATTAAATCCACACTGATATGGAAGACACATTTACGCCGCTATAGATAGTGTACGGCAAATAAAATAAATAAAAGGCTTGCAATTATCCAATCAAACTATCCTAAAAGATTCATAGATACTGCTTACAAATTTAAGGCTTCAGTTTTAAATCGTCTGCACCAGTGAATTTGTTGAATTTCATCTGCAATATTGTTCAACTTATCTGGTTTCCTTATTTCCTGATGCTTAACGCTTTGGTATAATTTTTCGATAGCATTTTGACTTGTAAGCTTTTCGATTTTAAGGTGATTTTAGACGCAATGTCTTTTGAATTTTTCTCTTTTTGAGTCAATCTTGGTTTACGTGTTAAAATCAATCAAACCGTAAATTGCTATTCAAGAGACAAAAATATTTGAAGACGATATTTAAATAATGACAAGAAAAATTTCAATTAGTTTGACTCTTATAACATAGCCACAACTGAAGTATAATCTTTGTCTTCTTCCAAGAAAATCGAAATAACTCTTTTAACGCACATATATATGTGTGTGCATGTGTGTATGTGAAAATGTTTTTCCTACAAGAAGATCATGACTTGTCCTCAAATAATTTTTATAAATTTATTTCTTAGAAAAATCCTTGAATTTTTAAAAGGTGTTCATGGATTACTGTGTGTTATAAAAGAATTTTTTCTTTTGTCTCCTTTTTCCTCGTATTAAATTGTAGTCACGTACTTCAGTGGCTACAGCGTGACTTCCATACAACAAAAAAGCAGAATTTTCGAATTAACAAAAAAAAATTCTCAGAAAACAATTAAGGAAGACCAAACATGAAAATATAAGAAAAAAAAATAATATTTTCCAAGTTTACCCCATCAAAACTCCTAACACATAAGTTTGAACAAAATGTTTATGTATACCGTTTTAAAGGCTAATCTCTCCCCTTTCTAGAAAACTTTGGATTTTTAAAATATACTGTAAAAAATAAATCAATAATTTTGTGTGAAAAGATATAAAAAAACAGTTTTTGTCGAATAAAACAATTTTGGAGGGTTCGAGAAAAATAAAAAAATTATTTTTGCGTTCTTCTCAACTAACTGAACAACTTAGACTAGGTAGATATGTATTTAATTTTTTGTATTTTGTCGCATAGTGTTATTTTTGATCTGAGGACAAATTTTGAGCTGAACCTAAAAAGAACAGATAAATACACTAGTAACACAACCGACCTAAGATATACAATTTTCCCAAACTTCAAGACGGCAGACAACATCTTTTCAAATTATTAGACTTCCATTCGAAATAAATGATTTGTGTTGTGTTTAAATTTTCTACGTTACAAACTCTCATTTATCGTATGTAATATGATGGTTGAAAAAATTATTTTCTTTAAAAGTTTCTCATTCATGAGTGCCAACTATCATCACTCTCCTTGAAACAGGTATTTTTAAAGTTCTGATGTGCAGTGGTTATTATCCATCAAAATTTTGAATGTACATTTTAGTAGTTGATGGTGTTGAGGTGCATGCAAAATATTAATCGTAAAAACAAAGGATATGAACAATAACAAAAGCAATTTACAACATTTATTACAAATCACAAGTTAAAATTATTCATAAAAGTTACAGAAGCGCACATGGTATGCACAATGCGAATATATATTCTCACGCCCTCATACAACAAGATGTTAAAGAGGAGGTTTGTTGGAATGAAAATTTATTCTGATGAAATTTTTTTCCGAAGTTTTCATACTGTATGTCTACACAGTACTGCGCAGTATAGTACGAAAGAAATCATATGCTGGATGAAAACTTTTAAATTATTTTTCTTTAGCATTATTTTAAGGAAAAAAAGAGTATTTCATACTATATTCGGTTTAAATTTGAAGCATCGGTTTTTTCGAATCTGTCAATACTTATTTATTTATTTATCATTCTATTCTGGCACAAAATGCAGTATATTATCCCCACTGAACGTAATGAATCAATTTACGCTTGAGCAACGTTGGGATTTATTAAAATTCAAAACAAATACAATTTTTGGAAAATTGCACGAGAATGTCGTACAAAATTTGGTCGCAGAGAAGGACCGACAGTGCCCGGTATACACAAGTTTGTTGTTAAAAGTCAGTGAAACTGATTTTATTGTTGATGCGCCAAGCAAGTACAGTTTGTACACCCGAAAATATCGTAGCTGTCAGAGAATCAATCAACATCAACTCATCCTCGTTCTCAAAAATTAAAAGTTTCAGCCACCAGTTTACTTCGAATTTTGCGAAAAGATCTTGATATGAAGCCTTACAAAGTTCATTTGGTTCAAGAGTTGATGCTTCATTTTCTCTTCACTAGATGGGCCAACTAGACTCTGTACGATGATGTCGATTATGAAAAACAAACATCTTTTCGGATGAAGCTCATTTTCATATTGATGTTTGGTTTCAACGGAATAGGGCAACTTTCCACACATCTCACGTTATATTAATTAGCCAAAATGAATGAGTAATGTTTTTTGGACGCCACGAAGCTGGGATTTGAAAACGTTGCATTATTTTCTGTTGGGCGCCGTAAAAGAAAAGTGTTATGCCGACAAACCAGAGACAATTGAGCATTTGAAGACCAACATTCGTGATGCCATTGACGAGATACGAACCCATACACCCAAAAAAGTGCAAGAAAGTTGATCAGATCGAATGAACTATTCTGAGGCTAGTTGCGGCAGGCATAATAATGAAATAATATTCCATTCCTATCCGCAACAATTGTACTTCATAACATTTATTGCATTTTTAAATTTAAAATTTAAAATGGCACACCCTTTACTATTTAAATTTAAATTATATGCGTACGGCACAATTAATTATGAATTTACAAAAAAAAAATTTCAGTGGTGGGCATATAATTAAAGGACAAGTATTTGATTTTTATCTATTTTACATTTGATTCCATCTTTATTTTTGAATTAAATTAAATTTTCGTATGAAATAATTCAATATTTAGCTAAAGTGTTATGTTGCAAGTGGATACATAATTCAAACACTTTTAGTAATGCTACACTAAGATGACTGCCAGTTTAACCTAACTTCACCTATTGCCTCTCGTGGTTATTTCTTGGTGGGCACACTACAGTACTCCAACACGCTAAAATGCAAAATACTTAAGGTCTCATAAGATGTTTCCAAATTCGGAAAAAGGGCGAAAAAGATCCGTCTCTACACGACAAACTGTTTATAAAAAATTTTGAGGCTTTTGTCAATAGACAAATGATTGTATGGATATTAAATACCCTAGAACTTAGTGATCATGCTTAGAAATGTGACTGAGTATTTTGACTTTTGAGATAATTAGTAACAATTATGTTATATGTACTGTTGAGAGTTATCGTTTTCACAAACACTGACCATTAAAAGCATTTTTTCGTTAAACTGCAAAGCTTTCCTATTAATTGCGACGTAATGAAGAACAAACTTCAGTTGTCTATTTCAGTTTATTGATATTTTAAATCCTTAAAAATTCACACAACAAACTTACATCCATCTATGTATATGTATATCTGCCACATACATCTTATTAGTATGAATAACATGAAAAATCGTCTGGAATCGTTATTATCTGTTGCTCTTCGTTTAGACCTTTAACACCTGATTCCATTTTAAATTGCTTCAATTAATGTTTGTTTTTATTTATTATAGAGTGGGATTATATAGAGTGGGATTGTGCAGTGAATATTTGTGAGAAGCAGAAACACAATGGCGCTAAAAATAATTGTTGTGCGTTTTAACAGAGAGTTTATAACAGACCTATAATAGCAGCGATAGTACTAACAATGTTTCACCTTCTTTTTAATAGTTGTGTTCTATTTATAGGCAATAACAATAAAACAAAACTATTATGCCTTATACTCAGACTGCTACTGCTAAGTAAGCATGTGTTAAATTCCCACTTTGATAGTTTGTTGCATACATCCTCCTTCTAGCACACTTTGCACACTTGGTTTTTTTCTTCGTTTTTTTCTTTGTTTTTTTCTTGTAAGAATGGCTCCTACTCATGCAATACATTATGTTGGAGTTAGGAATACAGGTTGAGTAAAAGAGAAAAAGGTGTAGTATTTATACATGTTGCATTTGAATACATTTAAGTCGTAAAATTTTGCAGGAAGAGCGTTTCACATACGGATAGAGCAACTGAAAAGCTACATTTTTCTGTAATGTATTGCTTGTTGAAGTCGCCGTAGTCTATTAGGTAGTGTGTTGGCTTATTAGATGTAAAGCCTCGGTTCAAACACCAAGTCAGACATCAAAATGAAAATATCAAAAATACATCTACGGCGACTTCCTCTCACCAGATTTCTGGCAAAACCTCTGAGAGTAAATAAAATTGCTATGAAAAGTTTCTCAAAAAAATATATCGTTCGGAGTCGACTTTATCCACTCATGGATAAAATTAACACACACTACATAGGTGGTGTGAGGTCGTTATCCTGACTGAAGGGTTGTAATGACCAATTATGTATGTATTGTTCTTTCCACTTGATCTGAATTTCATGCTTAACTTTCTTTATTTCATTAGAGTACAATGCGTTATATTAACAGTAACAGTGAAATAGAAACCATATGGTAAGAGTGTTTCAATGAATAAATAAATTGGTTTATTAATCGTATATGTATGGATGGTATGGTGTACTCTTAATTCTCTTAAACTTTCAATTATTCTCTTAAATATTCAATTTGATTCAGTTAACTTTCCACTTTCATAAACGAATGGAATGAATGATAGTCAATTGGGACGCATAACCATAAACAAATCTTCTAGTTAAAAAACACAAAAATTCATATAATTCGATACAAAGTTGGTGTCCTTGAAAAAGGACATACACACACATTTTTGGCCTTCACTTAGCCAAAATACAAAAATTTTAATATAATAAAAAAAACTTTTTATTTCATTCAAAAAACAGAAACAAAAATTAAAACGAAAAAATGAAATATTGTGCCAGCCAATATGCACAACGTGTGTATATGTAATATTAAAACCTAAAAAACAAAACAAAAAAATTCATTGGTTTCGATTGCTGTAAAACTATATCGACGTATGAAACTTCTTAAAGCAATTTTTATCTGAAGAAAGGTACAAATAAACATCACATTTTTCGCAGCGAGTTCGAGTGCGGCTATTACATTGTTTTAACCTACACGCTCGTGCTGTCCTCAATTTGTCGACCACTGGCCAATGAAACCCGCCATCCAATCGTTTTCTGCTTCCTGTTAAAGTAGAAAATTTGCTTGTTATTTCAATTTGTTCTTCTTCTGAGCTGCTGGTTGATTCATTCAACTCATTGTTTTTCCTTTTGGGTGTACATAATAATGCTTCTGCAAATTCTGGTTTAAATGAAAGAAGGTCCTTCACAAATTTTCGTGGCATATTTATAGATCCACAGTCTAGCCGATACTCCATCCAAGCGTTTACAACTGCCATTAGTCCATTTTTTGGACTTCAGCCAGGTTCTGTAACACTCTATCAGCTGGTCGCAAGTGTCTACTCCACCCATGTTTCTATTATATTCCACGACGATATTAGGACAAGTCACTTCTATCCGGCATCTTTGTTCTTTATTCCACCTTTCTACTACACCTACTGGATCTTGACGATATGCGGTAGAAGCAAGTGTAACTGTTTTGTTGTCTCGCCATTTGAGCACAACAACTTTTTCATCTGATCTAATAATTGGTCAGACTCTCCTCTTTTCAGACGCTTATCTTCTTTCAAATTAATTTTGCTCAAATGGTTTGTGTGAATTGTGTCAGTTCAATACAAATTCATTTCTGCTAATCGCTCTGAAAGCAGTATAGTGGTAAAATACCGATGAAAGAATACTGATGAGTTATTTGGCAAAGTTCTAACTAAACGCAGAATAACGCTTGGACCTAATCCCAGTGTTCGTTCGCGTAATGGTGTGTTAGAGCCGTAGTAAACTTCAAAATCGAAAACAATACCTAAAAACTAAACAATATATTAAATGTATCAATAAATCAATATTAATAGTACTAGATAACGATAATGATGATGATAAATTATTCTAGTAAAAACCTAACCTACACATATGTGTAGGCACATATTATGCTTACAAAAACTATGCAATTCTTGACTTATTTTAAAATATTTGCATATTATTTAAATATTTAATGCTTCTATTACAAAATAGTAACAAAATTTTTAAATATTTTTTTTTATTTACATAAAATAATAATACTTACATTTTTTGTCTCCCAGACTGCGAAACATGATCACCTTTATTGCACTTTCAATCGCAAGTACTAAAATAAGCGGCGAAAAAACGTATAACAAAACAAAATAGAGATAACCACTAACATGAGGACATTTAATTCAATAAGAAACAACTAAATAACAATTTACAAATTTCTCTCCAAAATACCCTAAATTTTCCTACATATTTGTATAGGAAGGGACGGAAAGGGTTTGATATCCGGCAGCTCTTCTATTAGCCAACCTTTTCAGTGCCTCATATCGTGCCGAAAAATCTTAATATGAGTGAAACTCTCACGTCCTGCATATGGGGTTGATTATAATTCACGAAAGGTTCTGTTCTAACTTCAACATACATATATACATACGTACATAATTGGTCATTACAACCCTTCAGTCATGATTACAACTTAGTTTCTCACACCACTTATGTTGTGTGTGTTAATTTTTATACATGAGTGGCGCGACCTACAGTTTAAAGTCGACTCCGAACGAATTTTATTTACTCTCAGAGTTTTTGCCAGAAATCTGCTGCGAGAAAGTCGTCTAAGAAATACTTTTTGTATTTGTTTTGATGTCTGGCCTGGGGTTTGAACCCTGGCTTTTACGTCTAATAAGCCGACACACTACCTACTAGACTACGGCGACGTAACGATCTTTTTTAACTTCTAATCCTCTCTACTCCTTTGCAAATGACAGTCATATTTGCCAGTCAGGTCAAGTCCGATCTATAGTTAATCACCAAATGGGGTCGTGTCAATATGGTTGATTTTAACGTGCGAAGAACGCATTGCAGTTTATTACCACACAAGCACGGCAATAATAATTCCTCACCTGTAGTTATGGTTGTTATAAATATTAATGAGTCAGAAGCTCTTAATGTTCTGGGTATGAAAATTTAGCGTGATGTTCGCTGGAACCAGCATATTTTTCAAGTGTCGAAAGAAGCATTCATGTGTCTCGGTTTTTTAAGACGATGCAAGAAACACTTCATTTCATTTGTTTCCTATTTGCACCACATATATCCGACTAAAAATGGAATACAATTCTCATGTATGGGGTGGTGCCTCAAAGTCTATTTTTAGGATTCTCGACCGTAGGATTCTCGTAGAGCGAAGGTGCTCAATAAAGGCGGTAGGGTTTCCAACTCCATTGATTAATTGTATGTAGAACTCCCTATCTGCAGAGGTCCTCCTGCTTGTGGCTTATAACATATAAGGATTCTAATCTAATGTCCACAAACTCTACTCCTCTGTCCTCCTATCCACAACATATTTTTCTAATTCGAACACAATGCACTACATGAATAGGGGCTTACCCCTGAGTGTTTATCTAAAAAAAAAATTTTTAAATGAATTAATTTAAGATGCAGATAATTGATAAGAATAAACAAAGAGAGTCTCAATAGGAAAGCACTTTTTCATTTTAAAATAAATTTCTATAGTTTTTGAGACAGTTATGATTTCTTATTGTACTGTGAAGAACATGTGGAACACAATATCCACCAAATGTGCGCTAAAAGTCTGATGGCAACCCATTACTCTTTTCACAAAATTTTCAGTAACTTAAGAACAAGAGAAATATTCACCATTTCCGTTACAATACTCCAATATTCATAATTTTCAACTCTTCAGAAGATTTTATACTATGATAATAAAAACACAGAAATTGAATACTACATATTTATTAACAAGAAAATTACAGAAAGTATATGAAGAATGAAGAAAATGTATTTACAAACGTGTTTTCATACACAAACACCATTAAAATAGAAATAAAAAAATTGTTTGTAATTTAAATTACAAAACTTGCGCGCCAAAAGTGAACTCTCATTTTTCGGAACTAACGATAGCAGAGCGACGGCGCTCCGTGGCACTAAAAGGGTTAATGGAGATGTTTAATCCATGAAGGCAGAATGATTTAATTTGGCAGGCAACAATATTTTAATTTATTTGTTGACCATTAGATGGACATGAGTTATTCTTGAATTTTTCCGTTAGGCAAACCTCAAAACTGTACAATACATATTTGAAGAAAGTATACGAAACACTCTTGTCTTCATCTTATTAATTGAATAGCAATAATAAGCTGCTATGCACTTAAAATTTCTAGAAAGGGGGACATAAAAATGTGAAAAATGAATTAAGTGATCTGGTAGCTGCATACTCTGTTAAAAGAGGGACTATTTTGTAGTACACATATGGATCAAGAACGGAATTTAACACAAGAGCAGGAGTTTATGATCCCAGAATAAGAAATACTGCGCCCCTGCACAAACTCGAGGAGAAGTTAATGTAATCATAAGATGTTCTCAATTCAACTTGGATAGGGGGTACAAAAGACAATATATTACCTGAGAGTCAGGTCGTCATTCGAGCACTCGGTTCGTATCGTAAATCGACTAGGTCGACAAGGCTTTGTTTTCTGTTCATTTTCTCTCTTACTTTCTTTACAGCTGAATTACTGTTACTGTAAATCGTATAAAATTTCATTCTCCTTGTAACAATAACAGCAAAATATTGTTTTAATCTCCATCTTTTAAAAAAAATAATTGTCGTTATTACTTTGCTTGCAGTATTTCTCCCATGTAATGACAACCTAGTCATGGACAATTTCTTTATTGGATCATTGTCCGGTATTAAATACTACGATATATATGGAAATGAATATGTAGTTTTTCTTGTATGGAAGTATAACTTAATAGCCATAGTTTTATACGTCCATCGCTCTATCTTGTATATGATGTTTCAGTGTTCTCTTCACAATAATAGCTGTTGTTGCTTTAAAAACTTATATTTGTATTTACATTTTTATGTGCAGATCCAATGGACCGCGAAGTGGAACGATATGTGTACATATAGCAGGTAATGTTTCATATCGTTCAAATTCATATCATCCATCTGAGGCCACAAGAACTCTGTTACTATGTTCCTGTAACGAATGTCGTTCACAGACATTTCAATATCGGTCTCATTTCCAAAACCGCACTGCCTTACCAATATATATATGATTCTTTTGACTCTTACTTAATTGGTCATTACCACCCTTTAGTCGGGATTTCAACCTCACTACTCACGGCAACCATGTTGTGTGTGTTAATTTTTATCCATGATAGGCGGGAAGTAAAGCAGTAAAGTGTTCGCAGTCACTAGTTCACTAGTGATCAAATTGGTAAATACTTTTGTTTTAAAATTGTTTTATAAACGTCTAAGTAAAGTAAATCTGAAAAAAATTTTCATCTTTTAAAAACGAAACCTCATCTCAGCCAAAAAGACTGACAGTATAATTTATACTTGAGTGTGATATTTTTAAGAAAATTTTTAAATTTTTTTAATTTAATGCGCCAGTTAAAGATGACATAACAATTTTAGAACTTTTATAGAAAATGAATGCCTGATGCATTTTAATTTCTGTGGCTCATGTTGTAGTTCGTAATTTATTTCTTGTGTTACTACAAGAATAATTTCTTTCATGTATATGTTGCTGGGTACTCGTACACATAAAGGAACAAGTATTTGGAGTACTATTTAGAATCATTTTTCATTTTGTTACAATCTCAATGGCGTTTTGTTAGAAGTTTAACAGAAGCTAAAGCTTCATTCCTCTATAGGTTTCACGACTGCAGTAACACTTTTCATTACATTCTGCGTTCTTTTATTGCAATAACTCCATAATGGTAACAAAACTAAGCTAAATAAAGGTCAAGCAAAGCATTTTCTTGGACAAGGTAGCGCGAAATGATGTCATATTGTGATTAAGGCTACTATTTTATTACTACGAAAATATTGTGGTCGATTTTTATCATCAAGTCATCGATTAAAACAGATATCGGAGAATATACTTGAATAAGCTTCTATTCCACTGATTTGTAACACACAGAAATGACTTGAACACATTTGCCAAAAAAGAATTATCCTCACATTATCGTTTACATACAGTGGACAGCAAAAGTCTCAGTACGGCAATATAAAATAATTTCATGTCATTTTAACAAAAAGTTTGTATAATTCATTTCTGTTTTATTATAAAACAAACAATTTTTTAATGTTTTTCATAAAACAAGAGAAAAATAAGGAAAAGTTTCAGATGACTCCATAGGTATCCCCAAGGAGAATCCTGAGTACATCCAAAATGCAAAAGCCTAATATATGAAAATGTTATCACTCGTATTTAGTAGAATATCCCTTAAGGTCAAGCACTCCATTTAACCCATTTGGAATTGAATGTACCAGTTTTGTTTAGTGTTTTCTGGTGGCACCATGAGCAAGTTTTTCGGCTGACTTTTGTTTGAGATTTAGCGATTACGTAACCGTTCTTTCAAATGATCCCCTAAATTATCTCTTGAAGTCATATCGGGACTTTGTGCAAGAGTATTAAGACTCTGGATACTTTTTTGTCAAAACATATTGCCGTACTAAGACTTTTGCTGTCCACTGTATATGGATGGGGTTTTTAACTGCATACGAATTATTGTTATTGCAACTACGGCTTGACAGCTAAAAATGAGTATTGACATCATTCAAGTTAAAAGTCGCCATAGTCTAGTAGGAGGTATGCTCGCTTATTAGACGAGAAGCCATGGTGCTAACCCCAGGTCATACATCTCCAACAAAACGAAATGTGAAAAAAGAGTTCTTCTGCGATTTCATCTCAGCAGATCTTTTGCAAAAAATCTAATAGTGAATAAAATTGACATGAACAGTTTCCAAAAATCTGTCGCTCGAAATCGTCTTTAAACTGTAGGTACCGCCACTTTTACGAAAACGAGAAATTTCATTTAAGGATGTTTATGAAAGTTGATTGATAAAATCCCAAATGTATATAAAAAACTAGAAATATTGTCCATTTCGAATTGTTTAATTATATTTGCTTAATTATTATTTCATGACATTTATTTATTGAATATTGTTACGTTTTCCTCTTTAAAATATGAGCTTGCAGATTGCAAATAAAATAATAATAAATTTGTGTTTAGTTTTAATTAAATTTTTTATTGTTCGGACAATTCTGTATGCCACTGTTCACAACTTGCTGTAAACAACAACAATTGCTTTGTTTGTTATTCCTCTTTGCACTCTTTTGCATAAACAATAACAATTACTAGACAATTGTTCGACTGATCTTTGTAACGGAGATCTTCAAACCACGATTACTCAAGATTACAAGACTGACTGAAATTTTTCTAACACCGTCGCCTGCTTTGCCTTGCGTTTTATATGACAAAGCAAACAGTCTGATGAATGTTCTTGAAGGCGAATGTTCGTGGCTTCGCCTTCTCCAGATCTCTATAAATGTAAACATCGTTGTTTCATTGTCGTTGTTTGTGTATTTTATTTACATTTATTCTTGTAATGTTCGTTGTTGATATATTTTTGGCTATTTGTTTATCATTTATTAAGTGAAGTCAACCGTATTAGATGTAAAATGAAAAGAGGTAAGCCCCTTAAAATAATTTTTCCCGGTACTCGAAGAACGAAAACCAGCAAGTTAACTACGGAAACAATTCGATATTTCGGCGTCTTCCTCAAGACTTTTCGCGACATTAGCAGTTTCTTTGTCTTGTTGATGGTTTTAACAAAAAAAAAAAAAAAAATTCAATGCGAAAACGTTCACTTATTGCTCTGCCTGCTCGCTAGATCGATTATTTTGTGCAAAATAAATGAAACGTTTTGTGAATTCTGCGAAGAGAATTTTTTTGTTATCATAGCAGGTTTCCACAGTTTGGAAGCTTTGTTCTGGTAGAAGACGATGTGTGACTGATTGGTCATTACATCGCTCCAGTTAGTATTACGATCTCATATATTATACCACTTATGTTGTGTGTGTTTCAGCAGAGGAGACAAAACAAGAGCCTAAGTAGTCACATATCGTACAAGAGTATCAGTCTAGATCTGGACTTTTTGGGTACTTATGAAACTTAGTATTGGTGTATAGTGTATTGGCTTATTAGACGTAATGCCACGGTTCAAACCCCAGGTCATACTTCAAAACGAAATATGAAACAATATTTCTTGGGTGACTTCCTCTCACCAAATTTCTGGAAACAACTCTGAGAGTGAATAAAATTGCAATGAAAAGTTTCACAAAAATCTGTCGTTCGGAGTCGACTTTAAACTGTAGGTCACGCTGCGCTTGTAATCCAGACTGAGGGGTTGTAATGACCAATTATGTATGTATGTATGAAACTATCTCAAAATTTACGTTGCCTTGAAACAACTGATCAACAGTTGATGGAATACCCTGCAATAAAAAGTTTTGCTCCTTTTTGTACATATTGGTTCCATGCCCATTTCTAGCTAATTCCACTAGTAGTAATATATAACACATTTGTAACAATTGTAAAAATAAAGAATTATTCACATTATAACTTTAATTTTACTCCACCCGGTAATTTATTGTTTTCTTATAAACCATTTATAAATGACTTCACTTTAGTTGCACAGAAAAAAATAAATAAAAATACAAGACAAAAACTAAGAAGCATTTTTATTTTCAAAAGAAAAATTATACTTTTCTTTAGCGTCTTTCAAAAGCAAAATTAAAAATTTACACAATAAATATACCATAAATAATGAACTGTAATATTTATTAAATGTTTAATGCTAGGACTTTAAAAATTGTGGCAAAAAAATATTTTGGAAAGAAATGAAAGGGTATTAAATGTTAATTATAATCCTAGTAAAACTGATTAAAAAACTACTACTCCACAGTAGTTAAATTGATGACTCATTTAATATTTAAAAATTATTGGAATTGATTAATTTTGCCCAATACACCATTACCTATAAAAGCTACCTTTTACATTGCAGTAAAGGGAGGCCCAACTATACAGCACAATTCTAGTTGTGGGCCATTACTACAACTTGCTTTTAAAGTTGGGTTTAGTTAAAGGTAACTTTATCTAAAGTAAACTTTAAAGTCACCTTTAACTTCTTTTCGTTATTACAACCTACAAATAAAATAAAGTTAACTTTTTCAAAAATTTCAATTAAAAAAGTTTTTTTTAACACAGTGGCAGCGACAGGCCGCTTTTTTTTGTTGTATTTGCTCATTTTATTTATATTTGAAGTTGCCATGTTGAAAATAACATGTATGTAATATGGCAAGTTCAAATATAAATTTCACTTTGAAAGTTACCGATAGGATGGTCCTCCATTTAGTTTAACGCTCATTTCTACCTTATTGTCCAATTTTAATAATCAACAACAATTTATCCGCCCGTTAAAAACCTCCCTGTAGTTAGCGGCAAGTTGTAATAATGGCCCTTAATTTGATCTTTCTTTATTTCAGTGTTTGACAAATTCAAACATGAAGAGGTACACAATTGAGCAACGCGTTAAAACTGTTGAAGTCTTTTACGAAAATTGGCATTCAAATCAAAATACATTTCGTGCACTTTGTAATTTTTTTGATCAGCATAATCGACCATAATCGATGACTACGCGTCATCGGTTCTTATTTCGTTGAGAACGACTTTGGCCAGACCATCACTGTCAAACATTAACACTGTAGGTCCATCAACTTCCTTTGAACTAAATTGGATGATATGGACATCAACGACGTATGATTTCAACAAGACGGCTTTGCGTGCCACTTTTGTTGTCCTGCATAAGGTGATATGGACTGGCTTTCTAAAAACGTAGAATTTATTAACCCTGTCAGATTTTTCTTGTTTCAGGTGTATGCGAATATGCTACAAACAACAACGGTCATCAAAACCAACATGACCCAGGTCATAGGACAAATACAGCTTGATTTGTAAGCCACAGTCATGGCGAATTTGAACAATTTGAACTGATATACATACATAATTGGACATTATAACTCTTCAGTCAGGATTACAACCTAGGTTAAAGTCGACTCAGAACGACATATTTTTGTCTCTCAGATTTTTTTGCAAAAAATCTGCTGGGAGGAAGTCGCCAAAGAAATATTTTTTTTATATTGTTTTGATGGAGATGTCTGACCTGGACTTAATACCGTGGTCTCAATTCTAATATGCCAAGGCACTACCCGCTAGATTACGGTGACTATGCAATGAGATGCGATCTATAGCATGAAGATGTGTATCATCAGATAATCAATTATTTTTGTGGACACTTACATGCGCAGACATAGACAAAGATTTTCAACGAAAACGGATTAGTTAAAAAATTTCTGAAATTTTTTAACCGTATGTATAATTTAGTAACTGTGTATATATTTGTTGTATATATATATTGTCAATTCAATTCAAGGTTATTTAGTAGTATTTAGAATACTTTTTTAACAACAAAATTTTACAAATATTAAATATTATATATATAATAACTATGAGTTTAACTATTAGTATTTTTAGCAAAGTTTACAACATTTTTCCTAAAAATATTGATATTTATCTCATCCTTTAAATAGTTTGGCATTTTATTGTACAAATTCAGTCCCTTATAGAACACTGATTTCTGCACTACACTTGTATCTGCTCGCTTTAGCCTAAAATCGTTCGCATTTCTCAGTCTGTACGGTTGCGCTTCTCCAACATATCTTAATTGTTTAGGTACTCTGGTGCTTCTCCAATTTTCATTTGTTGAATAAAATTCAGCGTGTTCAATTCTAATCTTTTACGCACATTAAGCCATCTCAGTCCATCTAACATCAAAGTCGTTGGTGTAAATCTGTTCAGTTGTAATATAGAACGCATCGCTTTATTCTGTAATTTCTGGAGTCTTGTTAATTGTTGCTCAGTACAGCATGTATATAATATCGTTGATCCATATTCAAAATGCGGCTTCAGCATTGTATTATATATGTTAATCGATGTGAACATTGAGACCCTATTTCTCAGCCGTTTAAAGAAACCTATCTTTCCCTATTTTCCTACATATATACTCTAAATGTTCCTTTAGTTTCAATTCCCTATCAATTATGAAACCTAGATACTTAATACTGTCTACCTTTTCAATTTCCACATTATTTATTCCAAATGACCTATTAGTGTGCATATTAATTTCCATCAACTTTGTTTTATTCTCATTCAATTTCAATTTGTTTATCCTAAACCATTTATTCACATTATCTATATCCTTTCCAATCCTTTCATAACATTCGTCACATGTTGTACACTCAGTAAAAATGAGAGTATCATCCGCATATAAAACTATCTCGCATTTCCCTATTACATTCTCAATATCGTTTATGTATATTATGGACAATAAAACCCCCAAGATCGAACCCTGTGGGACACCAAAATCATTCTCCATATTACTCGATTCAACACCATTTACCTTCGTTATCTGTCTACGTCTCGTGAGATATGATCTAAACCATTCTAATTCCTTATCCTTAATGCCATAATATGAAAGTTTCCTAAGAAAATATCCCTATCTATTGTTTCGAAAGCTCTCTTGAAATCCAAAAGAATTGCCAGAACCTTGCGATCATTTCCTATAAATTTCCATCTATTTATCACATAGTTAATTGCCGTTTCGCACGAATATCTCTTTATAAAGCCTGACTGATACTTCGATAGTAGGTTATGTCCCTCAAAATATTCCTCCAATTGGTTCTTAACTATCTTCTCAATAATCTTCTCACATGTTCTCAGGGTATTTATCGGGCGATATTCCTCACATTTAATAGTATTTCTAATTTTCTCAACAGGCGTAACCATCGATTCCTTCCAGTCCTCTGGGAATATTCCAGTTTCAAGCAATCTACTTATAATTCTGAGCAAAATATTACCAACTGTGTTCCAATTGTCCAATAAAATGACAGTTGATATTCTCCTGTAGTCCCTCTTTTTCCTCATATTCCTACATAAATTCTCCAATTCGGTAAAAGATACTGCACGAAAATTAAACCTATAGTTTGAGCTCCGTACATTATTCTCATAATTTACATTCTCAATTGAAATACGTATATCCCTAATGCTGTTAATGAAATATTCATTGAATTTCTCGGCAATCTCCATATTCCCTGTATATTCCATGCCCTCAAATATCACATTCTTTATCACATTCCCTGGCTTTCCTAATTCTAAATTCTTAATCCTATTCCACATCTCCTTCTGATCCCTTGCCGCGTTAATCCTGCCATTTATATAACGATTTTTCGAATTTACCACTCTAACCTTATATAAGTTCCTCGCTGCCTTATAGTCGCGCCATGCACCATCGCTGTTCTCCATAATGGCCCTTCCGTAATTCATAATTTTCTCCTTCCTTAAGGCCCTGAGTTCGCTATTAAACCATTCATTCCCTTTCTCTCTGTTCATCCTCGACTAACGGTAAAATATTCCACCGTATTATCCAAACACTCATCAAATTTTATTGTTACGAAAATGAAAAAGCTAGATTCTGGTGTTTTCTTTTAGAACGCTTAACATTAAAATTATAAACAAAAGCTACAAAAACAGAACAATGCAGTAAACAAACCTGTTTACAAATTATCGTACTACTTAATATAACAACAAACACCGGCATAATAAATGGTAAACAAGTAAACAAAATTCCACAAGCAACAATACAAAAATACATGTAAACAAAATACAAAAAAACAGCAACCAATGTAAACATTTACATTTATAGAGATCTCGAGAAGGAAAAGTCACGCACATTCGCCATCAAGAACATTCATCAGACTGCTTATCCTGCCATATAAAAGGCAAGGCAAAGCAGGCGAGTTAGTTAGTGAAGTTCAGTCAGTCTTGTGTGAATATCTCCGTTGCAAAATTCTGTCGAATGATTGTCTAATAATTTTTATTGTTTATACAAATGGTGTAAATAGAGGAACAAAGAAAATCAATTGTTGTTGTTTACATCAAGTTGTAAAAAGTGGCACACGGAAATGTGCGAATAATAAAGAATTTTAATTAAAACTAAACACAAATTTATTTTTATTTTATTTGCAATCTACGAGCTCATATTTTAAACGTTTTTAAAATGTAAAAATGTAACAATATAACGTAGATAGTGTATGGGCTTATATATATATTTACTAGCTGTACCCTGCACGTGTTGCTGCGTCACCAACTAAAATAAATTTGAACGAAAGACATTACACAAACGTCGAATTAATTTTGATTCATTTTGTTTCCCGTTGTCCTAATGATTCAGATGAACGGGCCTGAGTAATACCCATTCGATCAGTTTCTAATCAACCTTCTCGTTGTTCAACTGGTTCATGCGGCATATACTCGAAGATTTCCAGTCTCAATGCTCGTCTGATGCTGAGGCTCGTAATGCTTTTTTCTTCCATGCTTGAAGTATTGGGCGACCAATTGCTTGTCATTCATTTTGAATAACTTTCATTGACGCTATCCATCGTAAATTAATCGTACCAACCTCCGTCGACTCATGCGCAACAACTTTGTTAAATAATGCACAGTTTACGATTTAATTCATTTTGAGTAATTTTCAGTGGCACCACCTGTCGGAAATTGATCATACCAACTTAGAAGCCTTCGTCGGCTCAGCGCAACAACTTTGCTAAAGATCATAACAAGATCAAATGCATAGTTTACGATTCTATAAGGTACATACAAACAAACATTAATTTTTATATATATAGACTATGGGAGGTGACAGGCCCACTATAGCCAATCCGCCCATTTTATTCATATATACGTCAAAGTCGTCCATACAAAATTTGAGGACTCTATCTGTTACAGTTTATGAGATATGCGACATTAAATGCTTATTGGGTATGTGGGCGTGGCACCTCGCCTACTTGAAATTTTTAAAATCAATGCAGACATGCAGGAAGGTAATGTTAAAATTTCAAGAAAATCGATCCAAATCGGTTGGCGGGTGACGTATACGTAATATTTAGTTAGACAATAACACTCATACTTTTTTATTTTATTTTATTTTATTTGCCTTAGAAATTATCATCAAACAATATTGGGATCGAAAGGGTTAAAAATTAAATACTACATCAAGTTATTAAAATTTATATTATATATTATGTTATTAAAATTTTATTATTATATTATATATTTATGTTATTATATTATATATTTATGTTATTAAAATTCTTTTTTATATGATATCAGTTGGAAATATTTTCTCATCCCTTTCTGCTGACCTTCCATTTTTTGTTTCTCGTTGTTTTGTTTTTGTTTGTTGTTGACATTTGAGTTGTCAAATATCAATAGAAAGTGTTCGGAAAATAGTAAATGCTCACTGGACGTACTTATGACAGTGCTGTATTTGAAGTTTTAATCAATATTATAACAATTAGCATTCAATTGAGCAATAATTAATTGAGATTTTATATGAAATATTGAGATTAATAATGCCGTTTATTGCGATTTACTCAATATACATAGTATAAAGTTGACCTCAACATCAATATGGCTACTATCACTTATTGGACAGATAACTGAGCCTGTAGAATCCTTTTCATTCTTCGATAGCACAATCAACAAAGTCAAGGATTTAGTCCTAATCACCGATACAATTTACTTCAATTTCGGATATAGAATATATGTAGATATCGAAAAGAATATAAAACTTTTAACCGCAGTGTCAAATCGATCAAACGGGGTTTATTGCTATACTATATGAAACAATAATACGTACTTAACTACGATCCTTCTGTTTAGAGTACATTTTCGAGTCTATTGGCCAAGCATAGAATCAAACGAGCAGGTTACTTAAATGGTCAACTATAAGCGCATCGAGCGCATCGGATCGGCCATACCTTAAAAACCCTATAAGATGAAATTAGACTAAAATCCACAACAGAAAGAAATATATGAAGAACAAATGCAAATCTTAAAAAATAGCCAGGCTGTGAATGTATAATAATTACAATTTTTTTATTTTAATTATACTCAAAATCTTTTTGTATTCGTCGTATTGTAGTAGGTAGTGTATTGGCTTATTAGACGAGAGCCCTGACTCCAGCAGAACGAGAAAATATTTCTTCGGCAGTCTACTGTAAAAACTCTGTGAGTGAAACAAAATTATCATGAAAAGTTTCTCAATAAATCTGTCATTCGATGTCAACATTAAACTGTAGGTCTCACCACTCCAGTATACAATTAACAACACAACAACGCAAGTGGTGTGAGAAGCAGAGATTAGCAATGAATCGTTTTTCGCTACTCATAAGCACTCATGACATTTTTTATATAAGTGAGTCAACAATATTGAAATTTACTACTTCGTACTTATTTCAACGTTGATTCATAAGTATGAGTACAATGAGTATGAACTGCGTTGACATCAAACTCATACCATTCGAAATATGTTTGATTCATAAGTCTACTCATTCAGATTCATAACTTTAGAAAAGTACTTATAATGCTTATAAATGATACGAGTGACTCGAATATGAATAGTATGAGTAGTATGAGTGTAATATTAAAATAAGTATGAATGCGTATAAGTATCGGAAATTATGAATGTGATTCGATTCTTTTTCAATACTCATTGCTGATCTCTGGTGAGAAACTTGGTCGTAATCCTGACTGAAGGGTTGTAATAACCAATTATGTATGTATCTGTTTGCACGATTTTTCCTTTTATTCATGTTTACAATTTTTAGGATTTGATTTTCTATGAAACTCTTTTGCTAAACTGAGTTTAATTTATAGTTTTGAAAAACCTTCTTAAATTGCATTGTTTTATTTATTTTTTCCTCCTTAATTATTTAAATATTTTATCCGTTGTTAAACAAAAGTTTAACTTGTCAACGCTTTTGGCCATTGTCAACATCAGCGCAAAATTTACTTTATAAACACAACCTCTATGCCAATAATAATAGATTGCCGTTAACATTCGCAAATAAAGTTGATGGAATATTTATTTTATTTAAAAAGGGAGAAATTTGGTTTTGAAAATTCGAAATAATTTTGATAATTACAGTGGAAAGCAAAAGTCCGTATAAAACAAAAACAATTCTATGAATTGTAAGCCATAATTTGTAAAAATAATTTTTGTTTGTTTTATATTTGTTGTATTAATTTATTTCAATTTTATTATAAAACAAAAAAATTGTAAATGTTTTTCACAAACCATAAAAATGTAATGGAAATTTTCTGGTGACTCCATATTTTTGCAAAACTGTAGATACCACAAGTAAATTTAAAATTAAAAGCCCAAATACATTAAAATGTTATACCCAGTGTTTAGTAGGACATTCCTTAAGATCGAATACTCCATTTCACCCATTTGGCATTGAATGTACCAGTTTTGTTTAGCGTTTTCTATTGATATTTGCCACCATGTGCTCATAAGCAAGTTTTTGTTTAAGATTTGACAACTACGTAACCGTAGTATATATTCTCTTTTTGTTATATCGCCACATTGTGCAAGAGGAATAAGCCTGAAGGGCATGTTTTCATCTTTTCGTCTATTTTTTTATGCCCTTAGTTTTTGTTGAATAAAAACAAAAACTTATATTTCTATTTTTTGTAAAACGAAAATGTTCCGTCGACATTTCTTTATTAATTCAAATTCGAAACGATAATGATGTTGACATTGAAAATTATAAGTTACAAGAGTCAAAGTAATAAGAATGTAGTCCCGTTACATTTCTATGTATATTGAAATCAAGTTAAATAAATACATATGTATTTTAAATTGAAATTATGCGAAAAGAGAAATAGATCAAGGGCGACAAGATAATTAAAGGAATGCATTCGCTTAGAATAAAAATACAAATTGAGATGCATGATAAATAATTGAACAATATTAATTAATTTATAATTCTGACGCAACATACTGCCCCCATTGAAAGATACTTTCAATCATCTTCGGTAGGTAAAGGGGCTATTTTGTGGGTGGATCGTCGAAGAACTCCTTTTGATGTTTCCAGGTCTACCACTCTCACCTTTCCGTCAGTACCTGGGAACGCCTTTATAATGCGAGCTAGGGCCCATTGTTGAGGTGGAAGATTATCATCATGTATAATAACTAGGGAGCCTTCCTTTATATTTTATTTTGCTTTGAATCACTTGCATCGTTGTTGTAAACTCAAGACGTAGTCACGAACCCATTGGAGCCAGAATTGTTGTTTAAGATACGTAACAAGTTGCAATCGCTTGAGGTAATTTATATTGTAGTTGCTTAATTTCTCTTCTGGTAGTGTCATCAGAGACGAGCCAATTAACAAATGAGCAGGAGTCAAAGCTTCAGCATCATTTGGATCATCAGATCTTGGTGCCAATGGCCGAGAATTTAAAATGGCTTCCACTTTGATGAGGGCGGTTTGAAACTCTTCGTAAGTTAGATTTGCCTGCGACATATTCTTGACGAGAAGCTTTTTTGTTGACTTGACGGCAGACTCCCAAAGACCACCGAAGTGTGGAGATCGAGAAGGGATAAACGAAAACTTGAAGCCTGTGACGGTGCTGAAGTGCATTAGCGATTTGATGTTGTTATCAGCGAAAAATCGATGTTTAAACTCTTGAAGCTTAGAACTGGCTCCCACAAAGTTAGTCGCATTATCACAGTAAAGTGTTTGGGGAATTCCACGCCTGCCGATGAACCTTTTTAAACATAAAATAAATGTATTAGTAGAGAGATCAGAAGCAAGTTCAATATGAATAGTTTTAGAGGAAAAACAAACACAAATGGCGACATAAGTCTTATAAGGAGCTTTTCGCTGAATTCGATAAGAGGTGTAGAAGGGACCACAAAAGTCTACACCCGAAACAAGAAAAGGACGTTGAGCCTTAAAACGATCAGCGGGAAGATTACCCACAATTTGATGTAGTAAACGAGGATTATATTTAAAATAGTGTACACACCTTCTCACAACTTTTCTGACAATTTCTCTAGCATTTATTATCCAAACTTGCTGACGAAGAATTCCGAGAAGAGCCTTAGAACCAGCATGCAAGTGTTTTCGTTGAAGATATTCGACGAATATTGTTGTAAATCGATGATCTTTTGGTAACAGAGCTGGAAATTTTGTTTCAAATAATAATGGTGCATTTGCTAGCCGACACGAATGATATTTAAAGTTGAACTACAGCATTGTATTTTGTCCAGAAATGGGGTTAACTTCTGAAGACTTGACTTTAAGCTTTCTCCTTTGTTGAGCGACGAGATTTCTTCTTTATATGATGAATGTTGAATGTGATGTATTATTCTATAGAATGATAATTGAAGCTCCTCGAAGGTTATAAACTGGTTTCGGTTTTGTTTGTTAAAAGTACGATGAATGTAAGCGATGATGCGAAGAATTTTGAGATATGATGAATGTCGAGAACATAAATGATCGATGATTTATTCGGTAACGATAGTAGTTTTAAATACAGATTTCCTCATTTCATGTTCTGGAAGTTTTATATTGTCAATATCAGCCTTTGGCCAATTTGTATCTGGTTCTAAAAGAAATTTAGGACCGGTAAACCATATCGTATTTCCGAGGTCGTTTGCAAGACAGCCTCTAGAAACTATATCTGCGGGGTTTTGCTTTGAAGGCACATATTTCCAAGGTATATTATGCTTTAAGTTCTGTATTTCTGAAACACGATTAGCGACAAAACAATCGTATGACGATGAATGATTGGTGAGCCAATTTAAAACAATTTTTGAGTCTGACCAGAAGTAAATTCGATAATTGAAACGACTAAATTTAGATTTTATTTTATCCCAGGTTCGACTTAATAGCAAGGCAGCGCAAAGCTCTAAACGAGGCAAGGATTGATTAGCAAGTGGAGCTACTTTCGATTTTGCTATGAGCAAATTTGTCTTGAATTCGTTCTTATTTTCGAAACGTATATAGAGACAACAACCGTATGCTAACTGAGAAGCATCAGCGAATCCGTGGATGTCAAATTCCGTTTGTGGAGATGTACCTACAGATCTTGGTGTTTCGATTTTCGCGATATAAGGAAGACTTTGATCAATTTCTTTCCATCGATTTGTTAAACATGAGTCAAGTTGTGTGTCCCAGTCTAACTTTTGCCTCCACATGTCTTGGAATAAGATTTTGCACGAAATAACAATAGGACTTGGTAAACCAAGAACATCAAATATTTTTGCGTCAGCTGACAAAACTAATCTTTTTGTAGGAACTTCGATTGTTGGCAAATCGAATCGAAAACAAAACACGTCGTCTCTAGGCTTCCACGACATTCCAAGAGCTTTAGTAATATATTCATTGTTTGTTTTTAGATGCAACTCTTCATTTCCCGGGGCAACATTAGGACAATTGGAGTTCCATTTTGATAGTTCCATTCCAGCCTTTTGTAATAATTCTGTGATTTCAAATTTTTTGATTAAAAGTTCAGAAAAGTTATCTGCTCCCGTGAGCAAATCATCGACATAAAGATCTTGCCTAAGAACTTCAGAGCCAACAGGATATTTGTTTTTGTAAGAATCTGCGATAAAAAATAAGCTTCTTACTGCAAGAAACGGAGCAGCTGATGTGCCATATGTCACAGTATTTAATTTATAAAGACTGAGAGAATTACCTGTATTTTTTCTCCATAAAATTAATTGATAGTTGCGGTCTCTTTCGTCCACCAAAAATTGCCTATACATCTTGCAAATATCAGCAGATAGAGCTAATTTATTTAAACGAAAAGATAAAATTGTTATAATGAGTTCTTGTTGTATCGTTGGACCTACCATTAGGGATTCATTTAAAGAAATATTCGTTGACGTCCGACAAGAGGCGTCAAAGACAACTCTAAGCTTAGTTGTAGTACTTTGTGGGCGTAAAACAGGGTGATGAGGAATAACATAGTGCGATGAGTTTAAGCTATTGAAGCTGACAGGAGACATGTGACAATAACACTCATACTTTTTTTATTTTATTTTATTTTGTTTGCCTACTTCACCATAAAAAGTAGCCTATAACTCCTTCCAGACATATAGGAAGATACTGTTAAAATTTCAAGAAAATCGGTTCAGCCGTTTAGACTTCTATAGACTTCAAACAAACCCACAAACAAATAAACACACATTAATTTTTGTATATAAGAAGATATATATTTTTTCAATTATTATAAACTGATTTTCGATATAAAATATTGAACAAATTAAAAATTTTACAGTAATTCAGTCTATTAGAAACAACCTCATTTCATACGGTGATGAGCGTTGAAGAAAACTACGATATTTTTTTAAGGCAATGCATCGCAAGAATAAATCAATGTTATATCGATTTGTTACAAACTACATCGACATTTTCTTTGCAGCGATTGATTTTTAAAATAAATTTTTATAACAGAGCTTATATATTGGGCTTAAATAGATTACAATTTTAAAACAAGTGTTCTTAGACTCCACGATGTCTCTTTACAAACCTTAGGCTATTTTACAATAATATGATGCAAACAATAATACGTTTGACATGATAAGAGAGTCTGCCCTTCTCTTACTCCACAGAAGTTTTTGCGTTCATTTGCTTGGATTCCTACATTGCTTTGGAAGCTCTACTTTGACTCTTAAGTTAAACCAGGTCTCTCACACCTCTAATGTTGTGTGTCTATGTTTATACAATGCATTTTGTGCTTCAGCAAACAAATCTCGAAGCTTCAACCAACGATATTAACTATGCACATCGGTTTGATGATATAGAACTTAAATTTCAACGCCTCATTTTTAATGGCAATAATACTATGTTCAGACATGTACTTTTATTGAATTAATATTCGGTTTATTGATAACAATATTTTTAATGTTCAGATACAGTTTATTTGACAGCTGGTAAACAAAACAGCTGATTACTTCAACAACATTGCTTCTAATTTAATCCCGAAAATTAGTGCCAAAAAAATTTGAGAATAAATGGAAAACAATTTAACATTGGAAAAGGTGTTACTAATGATTAACCGAAACGCCGAGTTGTTCCGGTTAGTAGGGAATATTTCTGACTCCAAAGTGGCTTCGCTCAGAAGGATGAAAAATTTGATAATACTGCATAGCTTGCAGAAAAGGAAGCTTTTGCTTATGACACTGTTAGAGGAAAATGATACTCAAAGGTCGTTATTTGTTAACTGCTGAATACGTTGTATTTTCAAAATATACCGGTCAGTTAATATATTCTGCATAAACCCGAGGATGAAATTGCGGGAACTCTAATAGATTATCAGTCAAGACCTAGAAGGTCAGCCAAACTTGGAGAAGACAGGTAGAAACAGAAGCTGCTTCCTTCAAAGCAGGAACTGGATTCCCAGTAATGTCTCAGTTCAGGCTATTATAAATAAATTTTCGAAATAAATTAGAAATTATCATCAAACAATATTGGGATCGAAAGGGTTAAAAATTAAATACTACATCAAGTCTGTGATGTTATTAAAATTCTTTTTTATATGATATCAGTTGGAAATATTTTCTCGTCCCTTTCTGCTGACCTTCCATTTTTTGTTTCTCGTTGTTTTGTTTTTGTTTGTTGTTGACATTTGAGTTGTCAAATATCAATAGAAAGTGTTCGGAAAATAGTAAATGCTCACTGGACGTACTTATGACAGTGCTGTATTTGAAGTTTTAATCAATATTATAACAATTAGCATTCAATTGAGCAATAATTAATTGAGATTTTATATGAAATATTGAGATCAATAATGCCGTTTATTGCGATTTACTCAATATACATAGTATAAAGTTGACCTCAACATCAATATGGCTACTATCACTTATTTGACAGATAACTGAGCCTGTAGAATCCTTTTCATTCTTCGATAGCACAATCAACAAAGTCAAGGATTTAGTCCTAATCACCGATACAATTTACTTCAATTTCGGATATAGAATATATGTAGATATCGAAAAGAATATAAAACTTTTAACCGCAGTGTCAAATCGATCAAACGGGGTTTATTGCTATACTATATGAAACAATAATACGTACTTAACTAGGATCCTTCTGTTTAGAGTACATTTTCGAGTCTATTGGCCAAGCATAGAATCAAACGAGCAAGTTACTTAAATGGTCAACTATAAGCGCATCGAGCGCATCGGATCGGCCATACCTTAAAAACCCTATAAGATGAAATTAGACTAAAATCCACAACAGAAAGAAATATATGAAGAACAAATGCAAATCTTAAAAAATAGCCAGGCTGTGAATGTATAATAATTACAATTTTTTTTTATTTTAATTATACTCAAAATCTTTTTGTATTCGTCGTATTGTAGTAGGTAGTGTATTGGCTTATTAGACGAGAGCCCTGACTCCAGCAGAACGAGAAAATATTTCTTCGGCAGTCTACTGTAAAAACTCTGTGAGTGAAACAAAATTATCATGAAAAGTTTCTCAATAAATCTGTCATTCGATGTCAACATTAAACTGTAGGTCCCACCACTCCAGTATAAAATTAACAACACAACAACGCAAGTGGTGTGAGAAGCAGAGATTTGCAATGAATCGTTTTTCGCTACTCATAAGCACTCATGACATTTTTTATATAAGTGAGTCAACAATATTGAAATTTACTACTTCGTACTTATTTCAACGTTGATTCATAAGTATGAGTACAATGAGTATGAGTACTGCGTTGACATCAAACTCATACCATTCGAAATATGTTTGATTCATAAGTCTACTCATTCAGATTCATAACTTTAGAAAAGTACTTATAATCCTTATAAATGATACGAGTGACTCGAATATGAATAGTATGAGTAGTATGAGTGTAATATTAAAATAAGTATGAATGCGTATAAGTATCGGAAATTATGAATATGATTCGATTCTTTTTCAATACTCATTGCTGATCTCTGGTGAGAAACTTGGTCGTAATCCTGACTGAAGGGTTGTAATAACCAATTATGTATGTATTTTCCTTTTATTCATGTTTACAATTTTTAGGATTTGATTTTCTATGAAACTCTTTTGCTAAACTGAGTTTAATTTATAGTTTTGAAAAACCTTCTTAAATTGCATTGTTTTATTTATTTTTTCCTCCTTAATTATTTAAATATTTTATCCGTTGTTAAACAAAAGTTTAACTTGTCAACGCTTTTGGCCATTGTCAACATCAGCGCAAAATTTACTTTATAAACACAACTTCTATGCTAATAATAATAGATTGCCGTTAACATTCGCAAATAAAGTTGATGGAATATTTATTTTATTTAAAAAGGGAGAAAAATGGTTTTGAAAATTCGAAATAATTATGATAATTACAGTGGAAAGCAAAAGTCCGTATACCCCAATACGTGAAAACAATTCTATGAATTGTAAGCCATAATTTGTAAAAATAATTTTTGTTTGTTTTATATTTGTTGCATTAATTTATTTAAATTTTATTATAAAACAAAGAAATTTTAAGGTTTTTCACAAACCATAAAAATATAATTGAAATTTCCTGGTAACTCCATATTTTTGCACGGCAAATGTGTAGGTACCCGAAGTAAATTTAAAATTAAAAGCCCAAATATATTATATTATACCCAGTGTTTAGTAGGACATCCCTTTACCCTAGAACCCTACCCCGGGTGCTCGGGCACCCAGCTTAATATTTAAAGTGTTGTCATACATTGAAATTTGGCAGCACAGTATTTTAATTCTGTTAGTTTTCCTAGATTTGTATGCTGTTCACATTTCGTTAGTTTTCAGAGAGCTTCTTCGTTTAAATAGTTGATACTGGGTATTGGAGCACCCAGGGTAGTAAAAACGGTAGTTTTTCGAGCTAATCATTCTATATTTGTTTTTTTGTCGAGAAGGTAATTTCCTATTATTTAGTTGCATGAAACTTTATTATTTTGGGGTACATATATGTATACTTATATACTTATGTAGGTGAAATTCTTTAAGGTTAAACTGTGCTTTTTTGAAAACTTTATCGCTACAGCTAATAACACCTTATATGGAGCAGCGTAGAAATTGGCCCACTTTGAGTACAAATATTCGTGAAATGATAAACGGCATGCTGAAAATGCCACATAACCCTGATACACCAGAGGGTACTGCCAAAAAACAGGGACGATGCAGATTCTGTCCTACCTCGAAAGATAGAAAAAGTAAGACTTTTTGCAACAAGTGCCAAACGCCTATCTGTGAAGAGCATCAAATTAAAATGTGCCCCAAAAGTATATAAAACTAATTTTTTTCTTTTTTTTTTCTTTAAAGTTCTATCATAAATAAACAATAACTACATGAATATAAAAAAAATTTATTTTGCAGCTTGTTTTCCTAAATTTATAACTCATGTGAAAACTGCGTGCTCGAGTACCCAGGGTAGGAAAAGTCAATATAAAATAATTTAATCCATTTGGCATTGAATGTTCCAGTTTTGTTTAATGTTTTTACTGCATTCCTTTTTTGTGTTGCTTTATTTTAAGAAATAAGAAATGGCGAATAAAAAAAATTTAATGAGGAAAACTGTAATTGTCAAAAATGTTGGGCATTTGTTCTGGTTTCTGTGAAGATTAATGTTTATATAAGAAAAAAAAAAACAAATTGAATGCAAATGCCTGTAACTGACTACATTGGTAAAATGAAATAACTACAGCAATTCTTTAGAAGACTTAATTTCCATATACATAGTAGTCGTATGTAATAGGAAACTCTGTATTAACAGCAACACAATTTAATATGAGTGTTTGTAAAAAAAATACATGTCCAGTATACATATTTCAAAAGTGTAGTTCACACTTTGTTGTTAACACTGAAACCAAAGCACAATTTACATCTGTTTCAGAAACTATGTAACAATGTTATACCTTTCGGTATGTATTCATAACCATTCGTTTCATTTGAATTAAAAAAAAAACAAATTTATGTTCCTTGAGTTTTGCAATACTACAGGTGTTTGTTTCACTTGCAAGTGTTAAATTGCTTTTGGATATGTATGTGATGTGTGAGAATTTTCATTTTCTTTCAGTTAACATCCAACTCTACTTGCATTCATATTTTATATGTATGATGCACATGTATACCTGAAGTTAGGTTTAGTTTGTCAGATTTTTGAATACTCTCTAAAAGCATTAGCTACGTTTGCTTCAATATTTCCTTTTTTCATGACCAACACTTACGTAATGATATCTAGTCGTGACGTGCACTTTGCTATTTCTAGGACAATTGTGTTGTATGTAATAAAAAGTTCCTTCTCTTAACGCCGTAGTCTAGTCGGTAGTGTGTTGGCTTATTAGACGTGAGCCAACTGATTAAACCCCAGGTTAGACACCTCCAAAAAAACAAAATATGAAAAGATATTTCTTCTCCGTAGATTTCTGGCAAAACCTCTGAGCATAAATAAAGTTGCCATGAAAACAATTCTCCAAAATTTGTCGATCGAAGTCAACTTTAAATGGTAGGTCTCGCTAGTCACGTATAAAATCAATACATACAACATAAGTGGTGTGAGAAGTTAGGTCAGAATCCTGACGGAACAGTTCTAATGACCAATTATATTTCCATTTATCTTCATGGTCTAAGAAAATTTGAAGACATGCTTTATTACTTAATTCCTTTGCTATCGTTTCTTCCCCTGGCGGGTCCCTAAACAATGGCGGTAGTCAATAATGGTGAATAAGATTGGCTGGTGGTTACTGCAAGTATATTATTGGCTAATCAACCATTTAAGTACACGACTTAAGTCCATTATTACAATTTGCCGTTAAAGTTGGGTTTAGTTAAAGGTAGCTTTAGTACAATGGGTCAGTTCGACCTCCAGGTAGTGTACTTGTCTTAATTGACAAGTACACGTCCTCTAACCTAAAGGTAACTTTAGCTAAAGTGAACCTACAGATAAAATAAAGTTAACTTTTTCGAAAATATAGCACTGCCGGGACAATGTCGATAACACTGCTCAATTAAAAAGTTTTTTTAACGTAGCAGCAAGAACGAGCTTCTTTTTTATTTGTATTTGCTCATTTTGTTTATATTTAAAGTTACCATATTGAAAATAATATATAATATAGCAAGTTCAAACATAAACTTAACTTTAAAAGTTAATGGAAGGATGATCCTCCCTTTAGCTTAACGCTCACTCTACCATATTGTCCACTTATAATAATGAAAAACAATTTATCTGCCCGTTAAAATCCTCCCTTTAGTTAACGGCAAGTTATATCAATGACCGTAAAGCTGCTAATTAATCGTTTCCTTTCCTGCACAAAAAGCGTACCGTCTTTATTTGTTGGCACAAGTCCACTGCCAGTAAGCGCTTCCAGTTAGCCGTGTTCAGGCGTGTTTGAGCTCTTTGATCCTATAAATGGGTGTTCACTTGTAAGCATTCCGGATAAATTTTCAATCAAAAGATCAAAAACATATCAGCCTGAACGCTGGATAAAGATTTCGTGTAGGCCTGTTATTCCAGGGGTCGGTTTTTTAATCGTATGAAGGCGTATATGGGAAAAAGGCCAACGAAATTTCAGTGTGAACTGATATAAATTAATAAAGATTTGTCAGCGGTGCGCTCTTAACCAGATTTTGGATTGGAAAGGCCACCTCTTGTAAGCTTTAAAGGGCAAAAATCAGATCAGGTCTATGTGAACATTTTCTCAGATTGGCATACTGGAAGCGCGTCCGACGACTTGTGTAGGTGAATTGATTTGTAGAGCATTTCTCCATAGAACAGCAAGTGAACAATAGTAGTAGAATAATACCGTTATAAATAAGAATTTTATTTTTTATGCTTAGAGTGGATCTGTTTCAGAAAATCTAAAGACCTCTGAAGGTTTTTCATGCTTGTTGGTAGGATGAAATTATAAATTGATTTTCAGAATTTATATTAGCTTCTGCGGCGTATTTCGAAATTCTGGAATAAATTAATTTCTCATACAGTTTACCCTGATCGCTGACAAGACTGACTGATTTGTAGCTGGTGGGCTCTTTAGGTGTCAATGAGAGTAATTAGCATTTTAGTTACTTTTCGGACATTTTTCTAAATACTAATACAAGGGTGCTCATATTTCATATTCTACCGTCGGTACAGATTTTAATTTGGAAACCGCAATTTACATTTCACGTTACTGTATCACATTGACTAGCCAAGGTTACATGTTTTCAAACGATATCTGATGGAAATCAAAACTGTTCACCTTTTGATTAGGAAGAGCAGATAAGGCAAAACATTACTTTTACTTTTATCTTCCTATTTAATAAACAAATGTGTTGAGACAATCGATTATGATAACTGGCTTTTTTGCGGTAGAGATTGATCTGTCTGTTAATTGCGTAGGTGTAAACATATTGTTACGCAAATGGCAATGGTGTTACGTCGTTTAAAATTTAAATGATAAACAAAAGCTACAAAAACAGTAACTATGAAAGTTAACGGTGGTGTTGGCTCAGCCAGTGGAATAAATTCTGCAAAGTAAGCTATTCTTTGTTTTTAACCGTGCACCTGTGTCCGATCAAGTTACACGGTGGGAAACAAAATTATAGTTAGCGGTATGCACCTGTGTCGGATCAGGTTGCAGTATGTGAAAATATTATTTCTGCTGGGTCAACATCTACAGCAAACATGTGGTGGTGCAACGCGATCGTGAGATGGGATGAGCATACTTGGTTGAGGACAAACAGATCAGTTTGGGTTGTGCAGTCGGAATTTACGGTTCGTGAAGATTTAAATAATTAATTGTATACTTAAAATATTTGATATTTGTGTTAATCAATAATCTGTTCATTGTATTAAATTAATTTTGCGAATAAATTATATTTGTGTTAATCAATAATCTGTTCATTATATTAAATTGATTGTGCGAATAAATTAAATTTAAAGTAAAAAAATTGTGTTTTATTCGGTGGTTCCGTTGGTCGAACCGCCTTAATATATTTTTTTAAAATTATCGGTTCAAGGTCCTTTAACTGGCGCCCGAGCAGGGACCCGCCTAAATATCAAACGGCGGTGTCCTAAAAATAATAATAAAAAAGTCCTGAGATTCCTACGGGACCCTCCAGGACCAAATAATATTAATAAAAAAAAACGTTTTTGCGATTCCTACGGGACCCTCCAAAAACGCATAACCATTTAAATAATAAAATAAATTGCTTCTCCTCCTTCGCCAAATTGTTATTCCTGGTGGTAAAAATTGCCACAGAAGGTTACCAAAGCGAAAGTGAAGTAATCCGTACCTTAGTAGGTATCCGCGATTATAAAAGCGGATTTCCAAAAGGGAACATTACGGACCTTCCGAGAGGAGGATTTTGAACCGGTCGCGTCGATAGGTGCAACCCAGACTCTAAACTTATTTTTTTTCCCTCTTCTTGAATAATTTTATTTGAAAAATTAAGAAGTGAGGTTCAAATAAAAAAATTATTAATTATACAAAAATATATGTATAAGAGAATATATTATTTAAAAAAACAAATATATATGTTTAAAAGAGGAAAAAAATAATGTGAAAAGTAAATTTAAAAGAAAAAAGAAAAATTTGAAAAAAGAAAATAAAGAAAAATATTAAAATAAAAAGTGAAGAGTAAAAGAAAGAATATATACATAATTATAAAAGAAAATATATTATTTAAAGGAAAATCTATGCTTGAAGAAAAAATAAAGAATGAAAGAAAAATTTGATAAAAGAAAATAAAGAAAAATATTAAAATAAAAATATATACATAATTACAAAAGAGAATATATTATTTAAAAGAAAATCTATGTTTGAAGAAAGAAATAAAGTGAAAAATAGTTAAAAAATAAAAATAAAAATATGTATTAAAGGAAATTGAGAGAAAATATTTGAAAAAGAAAATATAAGAGCATTAAAAAAGAAAAGAAGAAATTAAGAGAAATAAAAAAAATAATAAAAAAAGAAAAAATTATAAAATTTAAAAAGAAAATAAGAATTATTTACGGTGAAGTGAGTGCTATAGTGGACATCCCCAAAAAATAAAAAACAACACAAAAGACGATTCGAAGGTAAGTGAATTTTTCTATTTTTTCATCCTTGTCGGTACTTACTAATAATAATATGGAGGAGCTTAGATCAACTGTAACCACCTTGACTGGTGCCATGAACCGTTTCATTGAGCAGGTTAAGGGAGTGGAAACTAGAATAGGAAATATTGAGGCGAGTTTAAGTAACAACGCCTTAGGCCAGGTGTTTAGTAGATTAGAATTTCTTGAAAATAGTCAGGCTGCTGCCGTATGTGCTGTGGTTTCAGAGGAAGGACCCCTTCAACGACCACGAACTGAGGACGATTTGAAGGATATAAGCCGACTCCCTGACAGCGTGAAAGAATTACGATCTTTCGATGGTAATCCAACTCAATACATATCGTAGATACACTCGGTGGAGACTATTCTTAAGGATTTCGAAATCGTAAGACAAAAACCCATTTATCGAGCCATTGTCCAAAGCATACGCCAGAAAGTGGTGGGTGCTGCGGACACGGCACTGATTTCATACAACGTGTTTGACGACGATTGGAATGAAATCAAAAAGATTCTGTCCCTCAAACCTTGGAACATCAGTTAAATCAGCTTTCTCAAGGTTCTTCAAAAATGGATGAATTCTATGCTTCGGTGAATCATCAGTTAACACTAATCATTAATAAACTAAAGACTGAATCCTATAGTCAGGAAACTGTGAGGGCAATTATAGAGACTTATAGGAATAGGGCTTTGGATGTATTTGTGCGTGGTTTGAGTACAGATTTGTCGCGGATGATTATTATTCAGAAACCGAAAACCCTTCCAGAGGCATACTCCGCTTGCTTGGAGTTGCAAAATTTAAGTATGAGAAATAACATCCTACATATTAAGGGTAATAATAGAATCACTGTTCCAACCTCGATTGGAACAGCAGATAGGCATTTTCCTCCTCGACCACCAAAGTCCTACCCAATACGTCAAAATAACTACTGGCAGCCTAGGAATTATAAACCAAATTGGCGAAGAGGTTTATAACCTCAAAATTTTCGTGATTAGTTTTATGACTCTAAATTGAGGCCACCAATTCCTCCTCGTTATCCTGTGACCAAAAGTGAACCAATGTATGTTGATAAAACGATTCAATCACGTCGAATTAATTATATCAACAATCCGAGATCTATGGTTAAAAGGAATCAACCCGAAGAATATATTTCAAACAAACAACCACGATTGTACCATATCGAAGCCCAGGAGGAAAATGCCAGTGGGGCACAAGATGATATTGCCCAGCCAGATATAGTCGATGAAGTAAATTTTATGGGGGTCAGCCGTCAAGCTTACCTTACGTAGAATACAAGACTCCGAATAACAAAGTGTTGGAATTCCTGATTGACACAGGCTCAAACAAGAACTTCTGTAGTCCTCTTTTGTCTAAGGGTTCCACACTTTTAACCAAACCAATATTGGTTCGATCAGCGGGAGGAGATATCTTAATTAATGAAAAAGTGGAAAGGCAGTTCTTTAAGTTTGCAGGAATAGATCTACCAATATCTTTCTATATATTGCCTGGACTTAAAACTTTTGATGTTATAATTGGTGATGATACCCTTAAGCAACTAGGTGCTATAGTTGATCGTTGAGAAAATATCCTTATTTTGGAAAACAATATTCACATTCCTCTTAAAGAAAAAGTTTCTGTTGAAATAAACTATGTTATTTATGACGAATTCCCTGATGATATTAGGATTAGGTTAGATAAGCTAATAGATAAATATAAATCCTTGTTCGGACTATTAGATGTTAGTGAACTAGCATCAACGAATGTCCACGCAGAAATTAGAACTAGTACGGAGTACTAGGAAGAAGTAGAGAGACAAATAGGACAGCTGCTCTCAGAAGGAATTATACGACCTTCGAAAAGCCCATATAATTCTCCAATTTGGGTAGTGCCCAAGAAACCTAAACCCAGTGGCGAAAAACAATACAGAATGGTTGTTGATTTCAAGCGCCTGAATTCTGTAACTATTTCAGATACTTATCCAATTCCAGATATTACATCGACTCTTGCTAGCTTAGGGAATGCCAAATATTTTACGACAATTGATCTTACATCAGGTTTCCATCAAATAGCCATGAATCCAAAAGATATTCCGAAAACGGCATTTTCAACGGCAAATGGTAAATTTGAATATTTAAGACTTCCTTTCGGTTTAAAAAATGCTCCGGCTATATTTCAGAGAATGATAGACCATGTCCTTCGCGAGTACATAGGAAAAATTTGTTTTGTCTACATTGATGATATCATTCTGATCGGAAAAAATGTCGAAGATCATTTAAAGAATGTGGACACAATATTCGCTAGGCTTCGTGAGGCCAATTTAAAAGTCAATCTCGATAAGACGCATTTTATGAAATGAATCAAACCAGACCCCACCAAAGTCAAATCTATTGAGAACTTGTTACCACCCACAAACCTGAAGGAATTAAAAAGTTTCTTGGGTATGACTTCATATTACAGGAGATTTATCCGAGACTATGCAAAAGTTGCGAAAGCTCTCACAAATTTAACCAGGGGGGAATACGCTCAAGTAAAAGCTAGCCAGTCAAGGAATGTTCCAATTACCTTAACCGATGAAGCTCTAAAAGTTTTCGAGGCATTAAAATCATTATTGACGACAGCGGAGATTTTATCTTTCCCAGATTTTGAAAAGCCTTTGAATTTGACAACAGATGCCTCTAATACGGCATTGGGTGCTGTACTGTCACAAGGTGAAATTGGAAAGGATAAGCCAATAGCCTATATTTCTCGTTCGCTCAACAAAACTGAAGAGGGGTATGCTACTAATGAAAAAGAGATGTTAGCCATCGTGTGGGCTTTGGATAATCTTAGAAATTATTTATATGGTGCTAGAAAGATCCGAATCTATACGGATCATCAACACTTAACCTTTGCATTGGGTAATAGAAATTTTAACGCAAAATTAAAAAGGTGGAAGGCACGCATAGAGGAGTATAATCACGAGTTGATTTATAGGCCTGATAAATCAAATCACGTGGCTGACGCTCTCTCAAGATTAAAAACCATATCTAACCATTTATATTACTCTGCTACTGACACAGCTAGTGAAGGAATGCCTGTTGATTTGGAAAATACTATAACTGCCACTGAAGGCAATGGGAGTGATATGGGCGACACCTTAACTGCATCTGAGGGTCGAGAAGATGACGGACTTTCGTCAGGAGCAACAGTTCATAGTGCCGAACAGGACTCCTCTGATTTAATATCACACGTAGAAGTTCCAATCAATGTCTTTAGGAATCAGATTATAATCGGAATCGGAATGGACATGGTAGCGGTTGAGGAACCACACCGTGGGTTTACTAGACACTTTGTATCAGCGAAAGAATGGACTGAAGATGCGCTTACTTCAATATTAAAAGAGAAACTTAGACCAAATATTCTAAATGGTATCCAGATACCCGAAAAACTGCTTGGCAGCCTACAAGAGATTTATATTGATCATTTTTCTAGATATAAGATTAGGATTACGCAAAAAATGGTAACGGATATTACACCGAAGGAACGTCAATTCCAGATAATCGAAACTGAACACAGACGAGCATATCGTAATGCTAGGGAAAATAAAGAACAAATTTTAGAGCAATTCTATTTTCCACAAATGAATGCTTGCATTAAGAAATAAGTCGCTAGCTGTGATGTTTGTAATCGATGTAAATATGACCGAAAACCTCCACACATACATCACCAAAGAACTCCGGATCCCAAATACCCATGTGAGATTTTTCATATGGATTTTATGGAAATTCAGGGGCAAAAGTTCATTTCATGTATCGACAAGTTTACAAAATTTGCAAAACTATTTAGTATTAGGGATAAAAAATAATAAGAGAAAATATGAAAAAAAAGAGGAAGAAATAATATTAAAAAATTTAATAAAGGAATTATTTTCTAACAAAAATATGAAAAATTATAGATTAAATAAAAGTATTTGCTATATGTATATATAAAAAAAATGGCTCTGCCAGAATTTAAGTAGCCTTTACTATTTTACAAAAAATATGGCTTTGCCAGAATTTTAATAAATTTTAACACTTTACAGACAATATGATTTTCCTGTTAACCGTACTTCTTATATCCCACATGGGCATTCTCACCCCACACGCAGCGCAAATTTTCGTTATGATACTTCTATTGTGACACTAAGAGCCGGAAACGCGTGGACAATAAATGGAAATATGAAATTGATTCATGTTATTAATTTGGAGGACTACACCACAATTGCCAATAATGTAACAAAGATAGTTCAAAAACATCTACCACCTAGCCAGAACAAGGATATCATCAAGTACTATATTGCACAGGTGCAAGAGAGACTGACTGAGCTTAAAGGTATAAGAAACAAAAAGAAAAGATCAATTGATTGGATTGGTTCTGCATGGAAGTGGGTAGCTGGGAACCCAGATGCCACCGACTGGAATGAAGTTTTGAAAACACAAAACGCCATAATCACAAATAACAATGAGCAATATAAAATCAATACGCAGCTTCTGAATGCGACAAACGAAGTTGTCCAGATGACTAATGAACTTGTTTCTAGAATGAATGAAATTGGTAAGGGTAATGAGGCCGAGAGAATTGGACAGGGAACGATAAATCAGGTGCTCGTTCTGAAAGACGCCATCGACGACATAGTAAGGACGTGTCAAATGGCTAAGTGTGGGGTCGTCAACATGAACCTTTTGGATAGAACCGAAATTGAAGAAATTATTACGGAAATGGAAACCTTATCATACTCTAATGCGATTGAAGCCATCGAATATGGAGAACCTACAATCTATACTAATGGTACTTTGTTGTTATATATTGTTTCCATCCCAAAGTTGAAAAAGGACTTTTATCATCGGCTTATTGTGAGACCTGCAATCAAGTCTAATAAACAGATTGAATTGCAATTTAATGAAATCCTGATCAGTCAGAATGAAACTTTTGGAGTAAGGAGTCCCTGTCTATATATAAATAACATAACAGTATGTCGAAAATCCTCCCTTAGCCAGTTATCAGAAGAGAGCTGTGTACCGAGTCTGCTGAAAGGTGGAACTGCCAATTGTCAATATAGGACAGTAAAAGCGCAGATTGTCGAGATGATTACCCCCGATATGGTCTTCCTAACCAACTTCATAGGCGTCATTTCTACACGGGATCATAGTGAATTGCTGAATGGTACCTACCTGATACAGCTTTTTAATGAAACGATATTGCTTGGGAATGAAACATTTTCTAGTACATCCATATCCACAATCCAGCCATTACCTCCTGTTCTGACTAGTGTCACAAACGAAAGATTACTGGTGGACATTGATCAGGTCCACAATATCAGCCTAAACAATATCGATAGAATCCACTACCTGAAAAAAGGTCAAATCTGTCTCTTGGAGGCCACATTGGTATAATAATTATGATTAGCGTTTGCTTGGGGATACTGTGGTATAAGATAACCAGACGTCTCAACCTGCCAGCACTAGAAGTCCCTCCAACAGTTGGTACCTCGCTTCAACCATCCATAATGGCCTGCGGGACGCAGACATTTGAGGAGGGAGGAGTTGACGGTGGTGTTGGCTCAGCCAGTGGAATAAATTCTGCACAGTAAGCTATTCTTTGTTTTTCACCGTGCACCTGTGTCCGATCAAGTTACACGGTGGGAAACAAAATTATAGTTAGCGGTATGCACTTGTGTCGGATCAGGTTGCAGTATGTGAAAATATTATTTCTGTTGGGTCAACATCTACGGCAAACATGTGGTGGTGCAACGCGATCGTGAGATGGGATGAGCATACTTGGTTGAAGACAAACAGATCAGTTTGTGTTGTGCAGTCGGAGTTTACGGTTCGTGAAGATTTAAATAATTAATTGTATACTTAAAATATTTGATATTTGTGTTAATCAATAATCTGTTCATTATATTAAATTGATTGTGCGAATAAATTAAATTTAAAGTAAAAAAATTGTGTTTTATTCGGTGGTTCAGTTGGTCGAACCGCCTTAATATATTTTTTTAAAATTATCGGTTCAAGGTCCTTTAACTTGGACTTGTTTACATTATCAACAAATAAACAAAAATATAGCAACAACATCAGTATAAAAAAGGGACAAACAAGTAAACAAACAGGCAATAACAACACTGCAGGGACAAATGTTAGCAAAATACAGAAACAACAATAACGTAAACAACTTGTTTACCTTTATAGAGACTTCGCGAAGGCAAAACCATCCTCCTTCAAGAGAATTCATCAGACTGTTTACGTTGCCATATAAAAGGCAAGACAAAGCAAGCAACTTATGCCCTGGTTACCCAAGCGTACGAAAGGTAAAATCAGGACATATGTCAACGAAGAATGTAAATAAAAACGAAACAGAACACAAAGCAACCCACAAACGAACGCAACACAATGAAAAGAAATTGGTATACAGACTCATCATCAGGGTTGCCGTTATTTGTTTACTGTGTAGATTTTTCCGGATTTGGTTATTATTTTTCTTATAAAAAGAACTTTAGTTTTGTTTGTTAAAATTAATTAATTAGTAAGACTATAATTTTATTTTTCTTTTTTTCTCAATTATAATTGAAATTTGAAAAAATAAAATAAAAACCTTCGATTTTAATTTTGGTCATATTTTTCATTATTTGTTGACTTTTACACAAATGTTGGTTAAAAGATTTTTTTTTTTTTGGCATCACTACTCATCATCTCCATGTTCAAATGTCACGTAAAAACGTGGGAGAATTCTGTTCTATACAGATCGTTCCGTTTTGCTAACGAGAGAGAACGTTTCGGTAATCGTTTACATTGTTCTCCATATGCTAAAAAGAGAATAAACGTGGTTTGAATATCTCCGTTGTAAAGATCTAACAAACATTTGCCAGTGTTTACGCAAAAGAGTATAAAGAAGAATAACAAACAAAGCGAATTGTTGTTGTTTACATCAAGTTGTAAACAGTGGCACACTAAATTGTGCGAACAATAAAGAATTTATCTAAAACTAAACACAAATTTATTTTTATTTTATTTGCAATCTACGAACTTATATTTTATACATTTTTAAAAGGGTAAAAACGTAACAATATGGTTCACTAGCTTGTAAATGTGGAAATATAATGGATTTGATAACTAAATAAAAATCTTTTACGGCTTATGATACATTACATTTATTACTTGTTGATTATCTTTTTAAAAATCTTATGAATATTTCCTAACTGAAAAAATTTAATTGTTAAAGTTAAATTAAATTTCATCTATATTTTCACGAACTACATACATTTGAAGAAAACAGTTAATGGTATGTTTTATATATTTTAGTGTGTATTCAGGTTTTACTTATAAATTGAAGTAAGCAATAAAGTAAAGAATGTTGCTATGAATTTATAAAATCTTCTTCATTTCCTCAAAATAGTTTTTTGAAAACTATGTTTGCAATCTAAGTTAAATTAAATAAAAAGGAAAGTTCGAAAACAAAAACTTTTTTTTTGACCTATTAAAAGCATTTTTGTGGATCTTCTCTTTTCTAAAGAAATACATGCGTTCAGAAGCATACAAATATATTTGTATCGTTGGATTCAGGCAAACACATTTAAATAACATGAAAATAAATGAATCTTTAAGTTATTAAAGAAACTTTGAATTGTTTAAATATTTTCCAACAACATCCAACATACACATACACATACACATACACATACAATGTTTCTCATTTAATTTCTTTGCCAAGTAAACAATTTAAAGCATACTCACCAAGATATAAACGATTATATTGAACTGAGGAAGTCCATATAAATATTTAAACAATGATTCTGATGTGATTAAATTTTACTACAAAAACGTACAAATTTACATCAAATATTTGCTGCTTTAGCTCGTATTTTTAGTTTATTAAAGGGATTCTCCTCATTCAAACCTGAAATTGAACTGAAAGTTGTATATAAAAAGTTGTACTAGCTGTACTGTATATTTTAATTAAATTGTTCAATTAGGAATGATCAAACTTGAAAAAACGAGGTAAAGAAGTACATTTTCCAAGTTTACTCGATCAAATTTCATGGCGTATAAATTTCAATAATATGTATTATTATTTCAAAGGTCGGATAAATTGTTTTTCATTATTATAAGTGGACAATTAGGCAGAAGGGAGCGTTACGATAAAGGGACCTTTAACTTTTAAAGTTCAGTTTATGTTTGAAATTGCTATATCATATACTATTTTCAATATGGCAACTTCAAATATAAACAAAATGAGCAAACAAAACAAAAAAGATGTCCGTCCTTGCCACTGAGTTTAAAAAAAAAACTTGTTTAATTGAGCAGTATTTTAACATTGCTCCGGCACTGCCACATTTTTAAAAAAGTTAACTTTATATTATCATTAGGTTGTAATAACGAAAAAAAGTTAAAGGTGACTTTAAAGTTCACTTTAGCTAAAGTTACCTTAAACTAAACCCAACTTTAACGGCAAGTTGCCATAATAGAACTTAAAGGATTAACTCTTTCCATTCTATGATACTTCGAATTTTAAAAACGGTTTTTCGGAAGTCGTTTATTTCAGAACAATTTATTTAATTTTTTGTTATTCCTTCTTATTACTACGTTTAAATACCAAACTCTTGAGTAAACAAAGAAAAACAAAACTTATTAATTAAATCATTGCAGTAACATGCATAATAAATTTTTAACTTGTTATGTCCTTATAGGGTTATATGGTAAATATTTACGTCTTTCAGCGAAGTAGGGATTATTTGTCACATGTTATATATCAATTTGAGGCATTTATTTTGAAGAATATGCATTTTTGCAGCCCGTTATCATATTGCGGACATTGGCCGAATAATGCCTTTAAAAATAAGATTTTTATTTTGTTGCTTAGAGGGAACCGTCTGTGTTTGAAAAGGAAGTTTTTGTCCAATGCTACTCCAAGATAAATTACTACATCTAATGTTATCATTAGCGTCAAATTGTAGTTGCTGTATTGCTGCGCTTTTGTTAATTTATTGAACAAAAAAAATATGTGTTTAATTATACTTCAAGTTCATTTTCCACTTCTAAAAGTATTTATTACACCATTTTTAGCTCAACGCCGTGTTCTTTAGAAAGTAGGTATGGACTTAAATTTCTTAGGTAGGCCATATCATATCGAGGAAAATTATGTCAGTGGACTCTTTTCGACTTTTATTCATTACTATTTCATTTAGAATACGTTCAATCTGCTGCGTTCTTTCTTGAACCCGAATTGATTTTCCAAATTTATATTAAATTCTGCAGCGTTTTATGGAATTCTGATATAAATTAATTTCTCATACATACATACATACCTAATTGGTCATTACAACCCTCACGATAACGAACTAGCTTATCACACAACTTATGTTGCGTGTGTTAACTTTATACATGAGTGGCGGGACTTATAGTTTAAAGTCGACACCGAACGACAGATTCTTGAGAATTATATTTATGGCAGCTTAATTTACTTCTAGAGTTTTTGCCAAAAATCTGCTGAGAGTGAGTCGCCGAAGGAATATTTATTCATGGGACCTGGGACTTGAACCTTAGCCTCACGTCTAATAAGCCAACACATTACTTATGAGACTACGGCGACTTCTTATATAGCTCACCTAAATCGCTTAAGAGGATTATAGATGATAGGGTCAATAAGCAGTAATGAGAGTAATTGAAATATGAGTGACCTTTCGGGCATTCTTCTAAATACTAATGTAAGTGAGCCCATATTCGATTTTTACCATCGATGCTGATTTTAATTTATCTTCTAAATTTTCTAACGGTATATATGGTACACGTACCGAAATAAAAAAATATTATACCTTGTTCCTGTATGTTCTCAAAAATATTAAAACCAAATAAAATATTTTTATCAACAATTCCTTTTTTATGGTGAAAAGTAACGATACCTTCTAGTTTTGTTATAGGAGATGGAACATAGACAGCCAATAGTTGCTGTTGTTAAAATAAGGCATGGTATACTAATTTATAGGTATTACTTGAGTGAATTTTTGACACAAAAAAGCTTTTTAGTTAAAATACATTGAGAAGCTATAAAATTTTATTAAGCACGTCTGTTCGCTAAATAAAACTTATTTTTTCGCATATATTTTTATATGTTTTTTTTTTAATTAATGGCTAATAAGTAGACATACAATGACACATATGGTAAAAATAATAAGTACACCCAATATATATTTTTTTAAAAGCTCCTAGATGAAAATTTATTTCAATTAAAAGAAAAAACAAATACTAAATACTGTTATAACATTAGAAATAAAAGAAATACTAAAACAATAACAAAAAATAAAAATTAAATTCAGTCAGCTTCAAAAAGTAAGAAATTAATAAAAAAAAAAACTTTGGATACAAATGAAGAAAAAACCCCCCGAGAATAAATTAATCATTAGACAGGAACAAAAGGGAAGATGACTGCCATATATTCAAATTGAAAATGACACATTTTTGATGGAGCCTACGGTCATACGGTGATTACGCAAATACTTACATGTTTAAAAAAGATTCAAACATTGTTAATATCTTTTTTTTAAATGCTTGTATTTTTCATTAATTTTTTTTAATGGTTTTTCTTATCTTTGAGAACAAATATATTTCACGGTGTTGACAATTTAAAACCATTGCACAGCAGTTTCATGTCTCGCATAAGCGATAAGTATTTCATGGCAATCAACAGCACTGTTACAACCAACATAGAAACTCTACAGCAGCAAGTGTAATAGAAAATAATGTGAAATACTGTAGTAAAGTGCCATTTGCTTTGTTGTCTCTTAATTTTGTTGTAATAAGAAATAAGGTTTGGCCTAAACAAATTGAATATTTCGAATAATTAAAAAATAATCGTAATAAAGAGAAGAATGCCTTTTACATTTTCTGAGTTGGCCGCCTTTTCAGAGAAGAACGCAATCTATGAGTTTTATCGTAGTTCGACAGTCAACGTAATTTTGAATTTAACCGTAGATCGAGACTTAAAGAAACTTCATAATTCTTGCTTATGTATCACTTTTGAAACATACTTGTAGTACATAGAATTGTCACGATTATTGATAGATTCTGCTAAAAAGTTTAAATATTTTTGTATATTTTAATTCATTTTAATGAAACTATTTTATATTCGTACCTTTTATTATCACTTTTATAAAATTTAGGTAAATCAAACACTTTACGTCAGTTTGGTTTTATTTTTTTCTAAATTGTAATAATTTGACATCTGGCACCCTTGCTTTGCAGTGATTTATATGTTTCCAATTGTTTAAATGGGCAGCTTATAGTCACAAAAAAACATGTAAACAAAAAAAAAAAAAATAAGAACAGTGTTGTTGAAACAACCAGCTGTTTTGTATGTTTTATTATTCCTGAACACTTAAAATATTGTACGTACATACATATGTATGTATATATGAGTGCCTTAATAACCGTCATAAAACATACCAATCATAAAAATAGCGAAAAAAATTACATGCATCTGTCTGTAAATCTGACACTTGAAAAGTTTTTAACTACAAGAGCATAAGAATACTATAGTATATGAAAAGTAGAAACAGAATTTCGTGACTTAAATTTTTCAAAATGTATTATTACATGCCTGTTTAGCGTGTTAACAGAGGTCCATTACTGTGGATTTTCCGTCACATTACTTCATATTGTCTTCGGCTTTGTCACAATTCCTGTTATTTTTGTTGTCGTTTTTTTTTTTGTACATTTATGTGCCGTTAATAGAAGTGTATATGTATTGTTGAATTAATTTTAGTGTTAGTATTTTGAATTCAGAGACTGGTATACGTTACGCCTCACTTAAGTGTTGACTGGCTTTGTGGTGTAAGAAAACAAGCAGTGACGGTAATACCTCTAATAACTAACGCACAGTGACGTGTTCACACATATACACTTATACATATACACTCAAGCAGCGGAACTTTACACAATATGTAAACGACGAATTTTTAAATTTTATCTGATACAAGAAAGATTTACGTTAATGTAATATGCGGAATAATTTTGTAAATTAAATATTTACTAAAAATAAATTAATTTTCTTATATTTGTAACCATAGCTGGCAGATAAATAAAGCATCAAATCTTCAAATATTTGAAAAAAATCTTTATAATCGTCAAAGGAGTTCATGGAATTCGCAAAAAAGTCGTCACAATAAATAAATACATAATTTAAAAGTTAAAAAAAACTTGTAGTGAAACATATAAAGATAAGTCAATCTATAGAAACATTTAACGAAAAAAATTTAACAAGTCCTTTTAACGCTTTATGATAAAAACATATAGGTACATAGTTATATATACATATATATGTATATATATGCATATGTTAGAATTAAACATTTTAATCAAATCAAATACAATATTAAAGTGGAAGCAGTTACAACTGCTATGTTTTAAATAATATTTTTATATAATATTGCTTCTAAGGAATTGAGTTTAAATTAACTTGGCTTAATACTCTCTCCACATTAGCTGATGAATGTGATGATATTAATATTTTTTTAATAAATTTAGTCAAGGCTAGAAAAGAGCTACCATTTCTTATTTTCATTTCTAATTTTTTTTTTATAAAAATCGAGAAGTTTTATATTATTTTCAGGAAAACATTGTTTAAGGTTTATATAGTTATATATTGACACATAACCGCAGCAATAACATTGCATTATCTAAATATATGGGTGGCATAAATATTAAGGAGTCAGAAGCTCTTGACGTTCTGAGCATGAAAATTCAATGTGATGTCCAGTGCTTTAGCTTCTTAAAACGGTGCAAAAAATACTTCACTTCATCTGATACTTCTTACTATTTAAACCACCTTTATCCGAAAAAGAATGGAATACAACTCTTATGTATAGGCCGGTGCCTCAACGTCTATTTTGAGACTTCTCGACCGTGTACAGGAGATGCCTAAGTTGCTCATTAATGACGGTAGGGTATCGAACTATATTCATTCATTGGAGCAGTATGGCTTGTGTTTCACTGGTCCATAGCTATTACAATGCATTATGCTCGAGCGAAATAAGGTACTTGTTCTCGAGATTCATGTACGTAGCACTCGCCTTTCTCGACGAACACATCAGTATGTGGTCGATTGACCGGTGAATCGCACATTGCATTACAGACATAATTCGTTCTTTAGGTGAACTATTCGTATGTGGAACTCCCTTCGTGCAGACGTTGTAATTTTTTGGCTTTTAAGGGATGAAAAAAATCTTCACAGGTGTGCGCAAATAACTTAAAAATATAATACTTTACTCCTTGTTATTACTAACATAAATTTCCAGTAGTAACAATTGCAAAGTAAATACAAAGCTTAAACTGGCTTTTAATGTACTAAAGTAAAGAATATGAGGTAAAATTCTAATTTCCACAAATCTTCAAAATAAGGGCATATATCGTCATATCGTCAAAATGGTATTTTTGGAGCTCAAAATCGTCAAAATGATGATAAAATCTGTCAGCTATTTATGTAACATAGCTCATGTATATACATAAATTCAGTCAGTATTACGACCTCGTGTCTCACACCACTTAGATTCCTGGTGAAATCGATCAGTTGCCTTAGTGGCACGTTCGCCACCATGGCCAGATCTTCAAACGTTCTGTCACTCATAAACCGAAAACGTCTGTTGTGAAATGCACGGCTTTTGGATAAGAGATCTTGTACCAAATCCGTTTCCTCTACTTCATAGCAGATTCTGCAGTAATCCCGGAGGGGGTGAATCAGACCAATCTTGTCAACAAAACTGCCAACAGCGCAGTGTTCCGTGAGACTATTATGACTTTCATCTTCTTTTTGTCTAAATTAGATGACCTAACCAAAAAAATGTGTTCGTGCGACTTAACGACTCTGGACTACTTTGCATGTGGCTATGTTAAATAACTGGTTTATGTCACCATTCAAGACAAACGGCTAGTTTTGTTGGAAAAATATTTACTGATCTTATCGAATGGACAATAACATAAGTAAAAAGAAAAGGCACGGAATTACCTACTAAGATTACTAGAAAAAATACACCCACGATAACAATTGTGTCATGTAGTATCAATTTGAATTGTAAACATTTTAAAATAATCCTCTGTATATTCTATTATTATTATTATTATCTTTATTAGAAGTATTTATAATACTCTTAAAATACACTTTATTTTAATTATGTTGGTCTATTAGGCAAACCCTGATCAAAATTAACATGTTTTATAAAATTTACTATTTTCTTTCTAAAAATATTCATATTCGCTTCATTTTTCATATCAGCCGGCATCATGTTGTATAGATTCAATCCTTTACGGAATAAAAATCTCTGCAATGCATTTGTGTCTGATATTGGTGGTCTAAAATCTGAAGCATTCCGGAGGTTGTAGGGTTGAACTTCTCCAACATATGTGTTCGGTTAGGTATTCTGGTGCTCATCCCATTTTCATTTTCTGAATAAAAAGTATTCTATTTAGCTGTAATCTTTGTTCTACATGTAACCATTTCAATGTGTCTAAGATATACATATTTAATCGATGTAAACCAGTTACATTTTAAAATTGAGCGCATAGCCTTATTTTGTAATTTTTGTAGCCTAATTATTTGATGGCCTGAACAGCAAGTGCATAATATTGTGGAACCATATGTTAATGTTAATTGCAGTTAATATTGACACTTTGTTTCTTACTCGTTTAAAAAACCCAATTTTTTACCAATGTTTTGCAGATATATTCATTGTGTTCCTTAAAATTTAAACATTTGTCTACTAAGAAACCCAGATATTTAATTGTATTTACTTTGCTATAATCACATTATTTATCTTGATTACTGTGTCAGTATTCATATTAATTTCCATTAATTTAGTCTTGTTTTCATTCAATTTTTGTTTATTAATTTTTAGCCATTTATTTACATTATCGATATCTTTATCTAAGTTTTCATAACTTGATTCTTCTGTCGCCGTTTCAGTAAAAATCAAGGTATCATGAGCATATAGAACAATCTCACAATTCTCTAAGACTCAATGCCATTAATGTATATGATAAAAAGAAGAACTCCCAATACAGAACACTGTGGTACTCCAAAATTATTTTCAATTGGATCAGATATTATATTATTGACATTAGTATATTGTCTGCGATTCGTTAGATAGGATTTAAACCATTTTAGCTCCGTAACTCGAAATCCATATTTATATAGTTTTTTCAACAATATATCTCTATCAATAGTTTCAAAAGCTTTTTTAAAATCTAGAAAAATCGCCAATACTTTGTTCTTCTTTTGTCTACTCCTCCATCTATTTACGACATAATTTACAGCAGTTTCGCATGAAAAGCGCTTTCTGAATCCTGATTGATATTTTGACAAGAAGCCATATTGTTCTACATAATCTTCAAGTTGATTTTTGACTATTATTTCAATGACTACCTCACACGTTTTCAAAGTATTAAACGGTCGGTACTCCTCATATTTTACCGCATTTTTTACCTTTTTTATTGGGACTATCATCGACTCTTTAATTTATGTATTTTACATTTCAAATATAAAGTCATAGTAGAAAAACATTGTGTTTAAAAATATTATTAAATGTGTGCTTCAAATTTCCCGTCCCATTGTACTCTTGAAAGCACTTTCTCCGCAATAAAACTCATCTTGATAATAATTTAAAACAAAAACAAAAACAACATATTTTAATGGAAAATTTGTAAAATCATGAAAATTTTCGAAGCAATTATGATAATGATTATCATCATCAATCACATCATTATCATCGTATCCTTTTAATTTAAGGGGAGTTTTGTTTTAACGTTGAACATACATACTTTCCTTATGTGCCTCCCTTTTGATGTGGTTATTTTACTCAAGAATATTAAAGCATGTATTTAAATGGTATGAAGCAAGTTATCACAAGTTTTCGTTACCCTTTAAACAATAAATATATAAACTAATGTACCAGAACAAAGAAAACTGATTGTATTTTTCTCATGAAGCCGGGTTTTTCCAATATACTTGAAATGTAAGCAATACTCATGTAACACTCATACACCATAACACCATTAAGTTGTGCGACTTTTATAGCTTTAATACGATGTTTGTGACCGTTAAAATCAAATAACTGACTTACTTGCTCACGAATTTACTTGGGGTATCAGCATTACTCAAACACCATTAGCAATTTCCTAGTTGTGTTGCTTAGAAGTGTTAACCCTTTAATAACCACAGAGACACATATGTTTCAAACCGAAAATTTCACAAATCTGAATAACTAAAAACTGGCTTGTTGTTATATTACTTTTATTTATCTTTAAATATGCGTATTTATGATTCCTATCTATAGTCGGGTGCATTCGAAGCGTCATTCTTTATAAAGGGTCCGCCAAATAACTTTTTTTTTGAAAATGCTTTAAAAAAAAAATACCGAATATTTCCTCAAATTTCTTTTTTTATTTGAAAGTACAATCCTTCCTGTTAATAATGGAAAATAATTTCATTCAAATAGCTGCCTCGGCTGGCCATGCAGTAGCCTACACGATCGATCCAATTTTTTTTCCCAGTAATAACAAAAAAAAAATAAAGATTTTTTCTCACAAATAAAGTTTTTTAAAAAAATTACTGGCAACGCTGGTTTAAAAAATTAAAAAAAGCAAGGCAAAGCAGACAACTGAGTCAGTAAAAGTCCAGTCAGTCGTGTGTGAAGATACCATGCGTTTGATGCGTTTTTGTTATTCCTTTGTGTAAACAAAGGAATAACAAATAAAGCAATTGTTGTTACATCAAGTTGTAAACAATTGCACACAGCATTTTGCGAATAATAAAGAATTTTAATTAAAACTAAACACAAATTTATTTAATATTTTATTTGCAATCTACGAGCTTATATTTTAAACGTTTTTAAAAATGTGAAAACGTAACAATAGGCAAATTTTATTTGTCACTCTACATATTACAAATTAATTGTTGCTAGGTAGTCATATTTTCATATTATAATAAATTACAAAGTTATTAGTGTTGAAGAAGTAAAAAAATATTGTAAACGCTTAAGGACACCGGATTCCCTATGGTCCGTGAAGGAATTTTTATACTTACGTACAGAGGTTACGATTGCTTACTATGATCATCATTTATTTCCTTCATGCATAGTAGATTACACTTTGCAGAGGACAGAGCTAGATAGATATGTCAAAGGCTTTTGACACAAGACACAAAGTGGTGACCAAGGCGTATCTGATGTTGAAATTAAATATAAGATATTCTAACAGCAAAAATTGCCTCAGTCTTCAACATTTGCAATTAAACGTGTCTCTGTGTCACTTAGAAATGATTAACTTGTTTTTAAATGGCGCCAGAGAGCATACATACCGAACGTTTTCTGTTTCTGTTGTATTCCTCTGAAGTATAATATAAATTTTGTACTTAAAATTTTATTGATAAACTCATATAAATTTTCGAGCATTCTCTATGGGATATCATATTCTGTCATAATTAAGAGATTACTCCTTCATATATCAAACACTCTGCTAAATCCCCGGCTTGACGACTTACCAAGAAACTCTCATTCTTAAAAACATCAACCAACAAAGAATATTTAAGATTCACAATTTAATGGAGCAGTACGCAAGGAATATGCCTGTCAAATAGCCACTTAAATTTTCTTAATTTCGTTACTTTACTGTAGCAAATATTTCATTTTATTAAAACATAGGTATGAGTACCTAAAGCACTAGAAGTGATTACTTTTCTCTTACTTTTAGAAAGTTTATATAAATTGTAACACATATGTCCCAAGAAAAAATGAACAACTCACTATTGGATTTGATAATTTGCTTTTTAATTATCTCTTTTGGACATCTAATGAGTTATACCAAATAGACAAAAATAATAATTTGCCTCTAATAACCTTATGGTCATGAAAGGGTTAATAGAACGCGACAGTTATAATGCTGTACTTCTAATGGATTATTAGCAGTAATCCCAGTAATAACAAGAAATATTAGCTTTTTAACATTAAAGTCGTGCAATAAAACAATATTTAATTCTTATTAGTGATTTTCTTTTAATAATTTTATTTTTTATTTCTATTTTATTTCGCTTCAATTTATTATTTCATTTCCCTTCTTACCAACCCAAAACATTTATTTGTTAAGAACGGAATGTCAAGCTGAAAAAAGTGTTGGGAATTGATAAAAGTCTTATACCCTATAATTACACTGTGCGGCAAAATAAAAAAATGAAATACACCCAGCTAATGACATGATATAAGTTGTGATTTTTTTTTGAGTAGAACTCAAAAATATTTCTTTTATATTTCTTGAATCCTCCAAGCTTGTTTTATTTGACAAAAACTATTCTTTTGGAATTTACGCACAAACATTTCTAAACCTTATTAGCAATGAGAGGAAGGCCTTTGAAATGATACACATATACATATATATTATTTGACTTAATATGCTATGAGTTTTGATGAGATAAACTTGGCGCATGCGAATTTTTTTCATATTTTTTCAAGTTTGTCCGTTCATAGTAGCAAACTTTAATTAAAAAGTATGAAATAAGTGATGACATTCTGAAAGTGTGTTATCTTGTGAAGATATTGACACTTCATTTGATCAAATCGGACAAAAATCGTCGTAGTTATTAGTTAAAGAGTCTAAAGGTCGAGTTTTATTTTTTTCATATACATATATGTACTCGTATATTTTTCAAATGAACTTTTAGTTCAAAAAGTTTCAGAATTTTTGATCCTAATTGTTTATCGCAAAATGTGTTACTTTCACGTTTGAGTTACCACCAGAAGTTGGCCAAAGTTTGAGATATAATAATATTTGCAAAACTTTAGAAAATTTTTGAACTGAGAGTTTATTTGATAAGATAAAAAATATAACCCGACTGTTATACTATTTAAACAATAATTACGGTACTTTTTGTCCGATTTTATCAAACGAAGTGTCAAACTCTTCACAAGATAATGCTCTTTCAGATTGTCATCACTTATTTAAACTTATTTTATAGTTTTTGATTAAATTTTGGAATTAAGACTTGAAAATGAAAAAAAAATATTTTTCAAGTTTACCCGATCAAAACTCATAACATGAAAGTTTGAAACATATGTTTATGTATACCATTCTAAAGTCTCAGCTCATCTTTTCAAAAAAAACATTGGATTTTGCAAAAAGGTTAAAAAATATTTGGGTAATCAATAATTTTTTATGAAAAGATAAAAAAACCGCTATTGGTAAATAAAACAAGTTTGGAGGGTTCAAGAAAAAAACAATATTTTTGAATTCTACTTAATAAAACTCACTAGCTACACTATGTCACTGGATGTATTTCATTTTTTTTTATATTTTCGCGTACTGTTATTATTAGAGATAAATTATTACTTTTTAGCACTCTTCCCAAATCCAAGTTGTAAGTATTTCTCTTACTTATTCGTTTCCAATTTGTTGTGTCTTTATGTTTATTTCATAACAGGAGTTATTATGAAGGGAAGTCGAAGTGTCACTTAAGAAGTAAAAAAATTAAGGAAAGAAAAAGCTTTTTAATGTTTTTTTAGGCTTTTGAACATCAAATAGAATTATGGAAATGTTGAAGAATATGTTTTAAAGAAATTGTTGTAAAAATGAGAAGGTAGCGTTTTCTTAATTGAATCAATACATAAATTTATAATAAAACAACAGTGATGCTATAAACACAATAAACGCAAAACAGCAATGTCTCTGACATTATTTATTTATTTATTTATTTATTTATTTATTTATTTATTTATTTATTTATTTATTTATTTATTTATTTATTTATTTATTTATTTATTTATTAATAAAATCCAAATCCTGTACGACAAGATGATAGTCTTATATTTAGAGTAAGGAACGTAATATGTACATAATAATTAACTTAATTTAGTAAATGAATAACTGACTTAATAATAACAAGTAATGTAGAGACCATTAGCAATTGCCCATAAGAAGATCCGTGCAAGTTCCCCATTCAAACAATCAACGGCGCGTGAAATATCGTCCACCGGGCTATTTAAGCAAAGTTGCACGTCATCTGCATACAAGTGGATTTTGCACTTCAAAAGATATCCAGGTAAATCATTGACATACAGAGAGAAAAAAAGTGGTTCAAGGATAGAGCCCTGAGGTACACCTTTGTCCAAAGGTAGAGAATCGGACCATTTGCCATTCAAAAAAAATATTGTGCGCGTTGGGAAAGATACGAATGTATAAGTCTGGCAGATGCATTAGAAAATCTGAAGAAGAATTCAAATTTCCGAATAAGCATACTGTGATCGACCGTATCGAAAGCTTTCGAATTATCCAGGAGAACTGAAAAGTTCACATCGCCATTCTCCAAGGCCTGTCTAACATTCTCACTAACATCCACAATGATTATCTTAAACGTTCTGCTGCTCTGATTTATATTTTTATTCGCAGCAATAAGAGAATTAATGCTAACAGCGAGAGGATTTGTGCTGGCAATGATAGGGTTAGAGCTGTCAATACATGAAACCATTGATGAAGAATTAATGAGAACCGTTTATTTTTTATTTGTTTTGCTTATGCTTTACTGCTGCTGTCTTTATTATAATTAGTACGCAGGCTGCAATTGCGTTTATTGTGTTTATACCATATGTCGCTGTAGTATACTATAGTAGGTAGTGTGTTGGCCTATTAATCGTAAGGTATTGGCTCAAACACTGGTCAGATATCTCCAAAAAAATTTTTTTACGTAAGTATCTTTAACCCTGGACGGTTATTCTTCATTTTTGTACATTAATGTTACTCTTCATTGAATCGACGAACTCTTTAACCCTAATTAGTTACTGTTCGTCGAATCGACGAAGCTCATTTACTCTTTATCATATAACGCTTTTATGTTTGACCAAATTTCGCTCTTTTTATCAGTACTGTTGGTTGAGAACGAAAGCTTGTAGTGAGTAAACGTACCCTGGCCACCCAATTTTTGAATCCTGGATGGTAAGTTTACTCTTCGTTGAATCGACGAACAAAGAAAGAATTTTTTGTTCGCCTACCGACTGCAAGCTTTCATTATCAACTAATGTTGTTGGAAAAAAGCGAAATTTCCATTTGTGATACCAAATTTTTTAAACATTTCAGGACTGATGTTGTGGATGTCATATCTCTGTTTCGATAAGGCTTTACGCATCGACGCAAAAATATGATATTAGTGTTGATATTGGTGCTCTAAAACATGTTTCGTGCTAACTCTCTTTTAGGCTTCAATGTGAGCTGCTTCTGTCTGTTATTCACATCATTTTCGCCAAATTTATTTGTTAACGTACTTTTTGAGCCAAAAATCCGTTTCTTTAATATGTTATGAGAAACATCCAAAAGTCTGGAAAATCGGTGCCACATGTACTAAATGTTACTGGCGATGAAAAATTTACTTTTTTGCAGAATCCTAAGCGGATGAAACATGCATTAATCTTGAACAACCATCAACTTCGGCTGCAAAACCAGATCGATTTGTTACGAAGACAATGCTGTATATCTGGCGTGAACAGTAAGGTATGTTATACCGCGAGGTATCAATAACTGGTAAAACCAAATGATCAGTTTGATCGAAAGTTGAAGTCGCCGTAGTCTAGTAGGTAGTGTGTTGGCTTATTAGACGTAACACCACGGTTCAAACCGGTCTAGTAGGTAGTGTGTTGGCTTATTAGACGAAAAGCCAGTGTTCGTGCCCCATGCCAGACATCAAAATAAAATACAAAAATTATTTCTTCGGCGACTTCCTCTCAGCAGATTTCTGCAAAAACTCTGAGAGTAAATAAAATTGCCATGAAAAGTTTCTCAAAAATCTGTCGTTCGGAGTCGACTTTAAACTGTAGGTCCCGCCACTCATGTATAAAATTAACACACACAACATAAGTGGTGTGAGATACATACATACATACATACATACATAATTGGCCATTACAACCCTTCAGTCAGGATTACGGCCTAGCTTCTCACACCACTCATGTTGTGTGCGTTAATTTTATACGTGAGTGGCGGGACCTACAGTTTAACGCCGACTCCGAACGACAGAATTTTGAGAAACTTTTTCATGGCAGTTTATTTTACTCTCAGAGTTTTTGCCAGAAATCTGCTGAGAGGAAGTCGCCGAAGAAATACTTTTTTTTTTAATATTTCATTTTTGATGTCTGATCTGGGATACGAACCCGGGCTTTACGAATAGTAAGCCAACACACTACCTACTACACCACGGCGACTTCAAGATACTAGGTCGTAATCCTGACTGAAGGGTTGTAATGACCAATTACGTACGTACGTACCACGGTTCAAACCCCAGGTCAGACATCAAATCGAAAATATGAAAAAAATATTTCTGCGGCGACTTCCTCTCAGCAGAATTCTGGCAAAAACTCGGTGAGTAAATAAAATTGAAAGGAAAAGTTTCTCAAAAATCTGTCGTTCAGATTAAACTGCAGGGCCCGCCACTCATATAAAATTAACGCACACAAAATAAGTGGTGTGAGAAGCTATGTAGTAATCCTGACTGAAGGGTTGTAATGACCAATTACGTATGTATGTATGTATGTATTGATCGAAAAAGGACCAGAGTGGACCACAAGAAAAGGCAATGTTATTGTGAAACATGATAATGCACAAAGGTTCAGGATACAATCAAAGCAGGACAAATCAAAGGAAAGACTTGGCTCCTTCCAAATACTATTTGTTTGCAAATTGGCTGAAATCGCAAATAAAATTATCATCACCTAATATCTTCAGTAAGCTTTCAGTATACTTAACATTTGTTTAAAAAATTGTAAAGAAGTCAAAGCAAAAAAATATAATTGTTGTGAAAACATTAAATAAAATAAAATAAATAAGTAAACACAACGAAATAAAATTAGATAGTAAAGAAGAAGAGAAATAATGAAATCATGGTGGGTGTTGTTGTTGTTTTATTATACAGGCAATCGCTTGTTACGCCAAATAACAATCCGCAACTGACATACATATATAAAAGTTAATACACACCAGTAAGGACTTACATATGCAACAATGTGCCTTTGGTTATCGTACCCGTGTCGTACATTTGCTGAGCTTTGACTTCAATTCCAACATGTTATGCTGGTAAATTAATTTTTATAACATTAATGTTGTTGCTGTTAATTTATATACAAATTTACGTTAAGTGTATGTATTAATAAGTGGTAGTAGTCTTTGCATTAAATTGCAAGATTAATTTAATAGGAGTGAGCCCACTCTGGTTAAATATGAAACGTTTTGTTCAATAACTTGCCCTTTTGCATTCCATTCCTTTATATTCATTCTCTCATAGAGGACGATATTGTTATTGTGAACCGAGTTCTGAAAGCTGCTATTGAAACAAAAGGTTCAACGAATTCAAGATAACCTTAACCAAACTCCAATGGCTTTATAAAAATTTAATTCGTTGTTCCGAAAGAATACAATTCCTCTTCCGTTACTAAACCCACATTCATTAAAAGATGTGTACGGCGCACATTGGAGTTTTTGATGCCTAAATTGGGAATTAATTGGAAAATGAAATTATGAGTACCCAATATTTTTTAAATGAGATAAAAATACTCAAAATTCTTAAAAAAATTTGTCCTTTCCAAATACCGTTACATTAGTACGTCTTTTTGAAGTTTGAGTCTTTTGATGTTTTTTAACCTTTCTCGAAAAAACTAAATTTTCAGTGTTTTCAAAATTAGTTTTCGGCAAGTTTTTAAGCAAAAATATAAATGAAAAATATGGAGCCTTCAACAACAGGTGATTGAGATTATATTTGCTTCGCTGTTTTTTAAGTTTATTTAGTTTCGTCATTCAATTCGACCTCCGGGTACTGTACTTGTCTTTATTGACAAGTACACGTCCTCTAACCTAGTTTCGTTATTTTAAAAATTTTTTTTTTTGAAAGTCTATAAATTTGAAAATTTTGTAGCATATATGGAGAAATAGTTGTGAGTTAAGCAGAGTATAGCAAAAAAAATTTGTTTCCTAAACCTAAGGCACCTTGTGTAATAATAGAAAAAAAGTTTTGCACTTTCTTGCACCTGATTAAAAAAAAATTAAATATAATAAGAATTGCCATGACGAATTCCTAAATGATATTTTCGGACTATCACTGTATCAAATAAACTCACTTTGTAATGACTTTGGAAAAATACTGGATTTTATATATGTTAATGATGTTAATCACTGTAGTTCAGAACGTAAAATATCTGAACCTGTAACTTTGCCTGAGGATTGATATCATCCGACTTTAAAATCTAATTTTTTCTTTCCACATAATTTCAAAGCTAAGCCTTCTAAAGTTAGTAAAGTCTACCGTTTTAATCAAACCAATTACAATTTATTTAATGACATGAAGAGAAATGCTTGTTGGAATGAAATCTTATCTATTCCTTGATGATTTCTAACTTTTATAAGAAGTGCATTCAAAAAAGGGAACACAAATTTTCCCTTAAAACCTTCGAATACTCTGGTTGGTCCACCATAGAATTCTAAACAACTGTCGCGTCTAAAAAATCGATAGAACAAGTATTACAAGAAATACCAAAGTTCTGGCTCCATTATTGATTATGGAAGATATTCTATTAGCCGGTCTGAATATAATATTCTAAATCACTTATTGTATAAAACTTATATGGATAAAATGAAAAATAATTTTATTAAGAATCCTAGACCTTTCTATACGTTTGTAAATACCAAGAGAAAATCTACTAGTTTTCTATCCTTGCAAATTTCTTCGCCAGTACTTATTACAATGCTGCTTACAATGATACAAATATTTTACTCGCTCACATCGGCTCAAGTCATATCTATTCCAACATTTAGTGACTGTGATATTTTGGTGAACCTGAAAAATTTAAAGATGACTTTTCGTCCTGGTGCCGATGGGGTTCCAAGTTGTATTTTAAATCGATGTGCAGAGTCATTCATCACACCATTAGACATATTATTTAATACCTCGATTAATTATGGATATTTTTTTGTATTTTGGAGGGACTCGTTTATTATACTGCTTTTTAAATCAGGCAATAAGTCTGATGTTACAAATTATAGGGGCATTGCAAAACTGAGTGCTATTACAAAAACTGATTGCCGATTTTTTGGTTCATCATACTTCATCGTTATTATCACCTTTTCAACATGTTTTCCGAAAGGGCTGTTCAACAACAACTAATGTGCTTCAGTTAACATCCATGATAAATGCGGCCTTTTCTCAACGGAAGCAAACTGATGTAATTTTTACGGATTTTAGTAAGGCGTTCGATAAAGTGAATCACAAACTCCTGTTAACTAAATTGGATTTAATGGGTGTAAATCATAGGAGTTTAAGATGGCTAGAGTCGTATTTGACTGGTAGAAAGCAGACTGTATGTGTGAACAATAGCTTATCTAAGTATATTTATGTGCTATCTGGTGTTCCTCAAGGCAGCCATCTTGGTCCACTTCTTTTTATTTTCGCTGTTTTATTTGTTCACCTACATATATTTATTTTATTCTATTAATTACCTATTTTTAATGAAAAACAACACAATGCAGTGAATGTATGCATTTATTGTGTGACTCGGTAAACGTAACTTTTCAAAAAAAAAGACCTTGATTAATTTAACTTTGCACCATAATTGCATTAAACTTTGTACTGAAACTTCATTTTTATTATTTACTACCTGTACACTGCGCATGTTGCTGCGCCACCAACTAAAATAAATTTGAAGGAAAGACATTACACAAACGTCCAATTAATTTTGAATCATTTTATTGATTTTGTTTCCCGTTGTCCTGATTATTCTGGTGAACGGGCCTGTGTAATACCCATTCGATCAGTTTCTAATCTCATTTCTCGTTGTTCAACTGGTTCAAGAGAACGGGTCTCAGCGGCATATACTCGAAGATTTTCCAGTATTAATGCTCGTCTGATGCTGAGGCTCGTAATGCTTTTTTCTTCCGTGCTTGAGGTGTAGGTAGACCAATTGCTTGTCATTCATTTTGATTATTTTCAGTGACGCTATCCGTCGGAGATTAATCGCACCAACCTCCGTCGACTCATGCGCAACAACTTTATTAAAGAACGCACAGTTTGCGATTTAATTCATTTTGATTAATTTTCAATGGCACCACCTGTCGGAAATTGTTCATAGCAACTTACAAACCTTCGTCGGCTCATGCGCAACAACATTGGTAAAGATCATAAAATGATCAAAGGCATAGTTTAGGATTCTATAAGGTACACACAATTCATTTTTATATATGTAGACTATGGGAGGTTTCACGCTCACTGTAGTAAATCGGCCCTTTTATATATATATACGTCAAAGTCGTCCATACACAATTTGAGGAATCTAGCTGTAGCAGTTTATGAGATATGCGTCATTAAATACTTATTGGGTATGTGGGCATGGCACCTCGCCATCTTGAAATTTTAAAATAAAAGTAGTATAGTTCCTTCCAGATATACAGGAAGGTACTGTTAAAATTTCAAGAAATTCGGTCCAGCCGTTTAGGTGTCTATAGACTTCAAACATACAAACAAACACACATTCATTTTTATACATATAGATTTAAATATTATTTTAGTTTATAACAGCGTTTAGTAACTATAAAGAAGCGTCTAAATTTTAATAAAACCAAGTTTATTTCTACAACATCGGTTTTGGGTCATTGCTTTTTAATTAGTTGCGTTAATCAAGTTTGCACTGTATAAGAATAAAGCATAGAGTGCTTTCAATAAATTATTTGTTAGTAAAATTAACTACGTACGTTTATGTTTAAATGTAGTTTTTTCACTGCTTCTTCGGATCCTATCATATCAAATATGAGAAAATTAAAAGAAAAACCCCCTCATAATTTGCCTATAGAGGCAAAGCGTTTACTGATATTTGAATCAAATCTAGATGATGATGAAGTCGATGTCAGCGATAATGATAGTGATTCTTATAACAATCAGACAATCAATCAATGTGATAACATAATAGGTAACAAATAAATATTGCTGTTAAAATATTTATATTTGTCTTATTTTAGCAAATAAAATCAAAAAAATTCTAGTAACATTTCGTCACCCAAAACACACAAAACACCTTAACAACACTTTTGTCGAACAATTGTTATTGTTTACGCAAAAGCAATTGTTGTTATTTACATCAAGTAGTGAACAGTGCCACACAGAATTGTACGAGCAATAAAGAATTTTAATTAAAACTAATCACAGATTTATTTTTATTTTATTTGCAATCTACGAGTTCATATTTCAAACATTTTTAAAAGGCAAACACATAATAATATCTATGTAATATTCAAGCAAGTTGGAAAAATACTGGAAAAGGTTAGTAATGGACAAGCGAGAAAATGTTCTCACTTTATAACTCTCAGTGTGTATTAGAAAAAATTAGTATTTATGCGGACAATTAACGTATTCCCTAGAAATTCCACTTATTGAAAATATCCGAAAATAATATCTCTTATTAGATTCATCAACAATTTTGGAGAAAGTTTATGCAACTTCTCACTTTGCCAAAATATTGTAATAATGGCTGATGTAATCTAAATCGTTAATTACAACAAAGTATGTCAATTGTATTGTCTGCTAAATACCAAACTTTACCAAAAATTGAGTACAGAAAAGAGGAAATAGTGCTTAGAAACTATAACATAATGGAAGCAATTAAATGTATACAATAGCGATATCAACATTAGCTAATTATACAATAAGAGTAGAGCATATTTTATTATGCGTTGGCATATATTCAACAAAAGTAAACTTTTCCAGACATAATGGCACTGAGCGTCAAGTAATCGTAGGCAGAATTAGAAGTGGAAAGTATATATTTTTATACTCACGCCTTAATATAGAAATAAAAGAGCTGAAATATGTAACTTTATACATGCGCATACATTCACTGAGCACTTAAGTTTGCTTTAAGTAGTTGAAGATACAATAAAGGACATAAAGAAAATACCAGGAAATGTCTATAGTGTGCCTACTTGTTCAGTTTCTTTATAGGATAATACTAATGGTGTTTTCTATTCTACAAAGAAAATGTCATCCTCTTACAAGGTGCATTTAAAAAATTGCTGACCAACCCTGTTATAATGTAATTTTTATTTGAGAAGTTTATAACACAAATATTAAAAAGGTGTTTACCACTTATTAAGAAAATGAATGAGGAAATGCCAATTTGTTCAAAAGCAGTTCAATGTAAGTAATAATTAAAAATAAGTGTTTTGTACGTACTACATGTTTTTAAACATGTGACACAAATGTGTCACAAAATTCATGGACGATGTTTTCAACAAATCCTTTTACACGCGGCTGCTGACTACGTTGAAATACATTCAGTAATTCTTCTTCATCAGCATATATCCATATATATATGCAGCAATATCCATATTTACATTTTTTTTTTCAAAAAAAAGTTTTAGATTTGAAAATATGTTGTATTTTTTGATTTGTTTTCAATAAAATATGTAAATATAAAAAAGGTGTTGCCAGATCGCAAATTTTTCGACTTAATTTTTTGAGCGCTTTTTTATAACCAAAAAAATTGTTCAACACTGTTCTAACGCTGAATGCAATTTTTTTATATTAGCTTTATAACGTAGCTTTAATAATGTAATGTTTCCTTAAGGTTACTCCACAAAACAATGAAAAAATTAACTTCAAAATTGGATAATGATACCAAGCGACTTTTTTAAATTTCATCTGGTAGCCCTATAAATAAACAAAAGTCACCTGCTTTACATGATATTATCCGCACTGTCGATTTATACAGGGCACAAAATGCTATGCCCTCCACCATTAACAAGTGCGAATTATTTAGAATAAAACACTCTACCCATTTAGAGGGCGAAGCATTTTTAACAGAATATAGCCACTTTTTTCAATTAAGTTTTGTAATTAAAAATGACCAAACTTGAAAAAATAAGAAAAAAATAATATTTTCTAAGATTACCCCATCAAAACTCATAACATATAAGTTTGAACAAAATATTCATGTACACCGTTTTAAAGGCTTATCTCCTCTCCACTTTTTAAAAAAGCGTTGAATTTTTAAAATGACTTCAAACCAATTTGGGTAATCAATAATTTTGTGTGAAGAGATCAAAAAAACCATTTTTGTTAAATAAAACAAATTTGGAGGGCTTTAGAAAAATAAAAAAGTATTTTTGAGTTCTACTCAACCTAGTGGATAACCTAGATTATGTTGTTTCTCGGGTGTATTTTCACTGTCGCAGCGACAACTGTCGTTCGACTATTTATTACCCGATTTCCTTTCGTCTGTGCTTTTATGTCGTAGTTGCTGTTCATGAAATAATAGCAATTATTTTCAAAAAGAATGGAAATCAAATAGTCATGGAAAACATAAATAATGTAAATTGAGACTTGTGCGGAAAAATATAAACAAAACCAATTTCTAGTTTTCATTTCATTATGGGTAAAAAAGGAGCGAAATAAAAGACTGAACAGCATCAATGACAAGTGTACTGAATAAATTTGTATACACAGATATTTGTACATAACTTTTGTCATATTTCTCATGGAAATGGTCAAAATAAAACAAAACGAAATTGAAAAAGTCATAATAACACAACAAATGATATAATTTTGTAGTTGAAGCAGAACTGCTAAAGCTATAGTAAGAGGTACGGGGTTAGACACAATTGGCTAAAAAAATTTTAAAAATTTAAAAAATTTACTATTTGGATTGATTTGATCTTCAATATATGTAACGTTTACATTGTTTAAAACTGCTGGTATACAGATAAACATTGTTACGAAAATGAAAAATTTAGATACTGAATCGTTTAACATTAAAATTATAAACAAAAGCTACAAAAACAAAACAATGCAGTAAACAAACCTGTTTACAAATTATATACAGCAACACTACAATAACAAACGTAAACAACGATGTTTACATTTATAGAGATTTCGAAAGGCAAGACAAAACAGGTTAGTAAAGTTCAGCCAGTCTTGTGTGAAGACGCGGTGTGTTTAAAGAGAGTAATCGTGGCTTGAAGATCTCTGTTACAAAGAACGGTATAATAATTGACTAGTAATTGTTATTGTTTATGCAAAGGGTATAAACAGGGGAATAACAAAGAAAAGCAATGGTTGTTGCTTACATCAAGTTGTGAACAGTTGCGCACAGAATTGTGCAAATAATAAAGAATTTTAATTAAGAATAAACACAAATTTATTTTTATTTTATTTGCAATCTACCAGCTCATATCTTAAACGTTTTTGAAATATTTTTATAATGTATTTACAGGGTTGGAAATTTTAAAGTTTAGCTTTAAAAATGTAATAAAGCAAAAACGGTTTAAAATCTTGCCAAATTTTTTTGTTGTGAAGTACAAATGTTCTGGTTGGAAACCAAACGTTATTTCATCCAATTCAATTTTCGTGCAGTTTTTCGAGGGTACAGTGATGTATCTCGGCATCACAAATGTTGGCCGTCAAATGCTCAATTGCCTCTTGCTTGTCGTCATAACACTTTTCTTTAACGGCGCTCTACAAAAAATTGTACAACGGTGTCAAATCGCGGCTTCTTGGCGGCCAATTGGCATCATCATTTTGGTTACTTAAACTGCGATGAAATAAAAATATATACATTTTTCCCACTTGGTACCCGTGAGCAATTGACCATGAGAAAAACATGGTGTCTCCAAATTTAAACCAGCCACCTTCAATGTTTAACCCTGAGACTTATTAATGGTCATAGGAAATGCTAGTTTAACTGGAAATTGTAAACGTTTAAAGTTGAATGGCAAACCTTTTGGAATTATTGGAATATGGGGAATAAACACATCCTCACCTTTCCAGGATTCTGTCAATACTCTTGCACCCCTTCGGGTCAAAATTTTTAAAAGAAATATATCCCAAATTTCAAGAAAATCGGTCCAGGCGTTCAGGCGTGATTGGCTAACAAACAAACAAAAAACAGACTTATAGAAAGATTTATAATATATATATTAGGATTACCTAACAGGTATGCTTTATATTTAATTAAAATTGAAATATATTAGTCATACGCCTCATACAACATGTATTGGAATAATTACTCTGAAAAGTATGCAATAAAAATTCCTTTGATTTTGGCGTGTAATAAACTAATGGAATTGAATATCACTCATGCGTCACATGCTTGTAATTATTAAATTTACATATGTATTGTTACGTTTTAACCTTTTTAAAAACGTTTAAAATATGAGTTCGTTGATTGCAAACCAAGTAAGAACAAATATGTGTTTAGTTTCAATTAAACTCTTTATTTTTCACACTACTTTTGTGCGTCACCGTATACAACTGGTCGAATGCAACAATAATCTGCTTTTTTAGTTCGTGATATTATCTGCTTACAACCTTTTTGTAAGCAATACCACTTGCACGTTAGATCTGTATAGCGGAGATATTTAAACCGCAACTCGTCTTCACACAAGACTGACTGAATTATTAATCACTGGTTGCCTGCTTTGTCTTGCATTTTTATATGCTTGCGTATTCAGTCTGATGAAGGTGCTGGAAGTAGAATGTTCTCGTCTTCGCCTTCTTGAGAGTTCTATCGCGACTACATTGTTGTTTGTGTATTTTGCTTACGTTGTTTGTTATTGCTTTCTTTCATGCTGTTGCTTTAGTTGGAAAAAATTCGTTGAATTTGTGTGTGTGTGTGTGTGTGTGTGTGTGTGTAGCTTTCGTTACGTTGTTTGTTGTTGCGTTCGCTTATGTTTCGTTATCTCTCCCCTTCTCTTTCTTACTCATGGTCTTTGTTTCTCTGGCTTTTGCTTATTGTTTTAATGTTAAATGATATTACACCATTTCCATTTTCGTAACAATATTAAACATGAGGATAATGTTAGTGAATAATAATAAATTGGAATTTTAATAAAAATCGGTCAGTTCCATTTAGAAATATATGACTTGGTACTTTTATTTTACGCTAATTTTGTAGTCACTTTTGAATATAGCCGTCATAGTAGGTAGTGTGTTGGCTTCTGAGGCGTGAGCTCGTGGTTCATATCGTACCTTATGATATATAAAAAAGATTTCTTTCGGCGACTTTCTCCCATCAGACGTCTGACAGATGACTTGATTGCTCTCTATTTTTTAGATTAGCTGATATTGCAGTGGCTGTGAACATGATAACTCAGTAATTGTGGTCACAACTGTAGGATATGGATTTGGACGATATGTAGTTATAGCAAGATGGTGTCACCAGCTGCACCGTAAATGAAACAAACTATATATAGTACCAACGGTTTCAAGAATAAAATGTCTTAAAAATTCTGATTTGAACATGCCACCAAGACCACACGATTTAACACCGTGAGATTTTTTGGGATTTTGTAAAATCTTGGTTTTATACAAATAAATGAAATTTAATACTCGACCTAAAATCCTTTGATAAAATCAGGAAAGTTTTATGAGAAGAGTAATGGCATATTATCACAGTTCTGTCCACCAAATCGAAGCGTGTTTTTGTTCTATAAGTCAGTGCATTTTGTATATAATTGGCTAATTTTGAGCAGCGTTCACTTTCTCTCCCATCGAGAAAGTCAATAATTTCCTTCTCAGTGAGCCTTGACCTCCCGAAATTCGCCATTCTAAATTCCTTTAGTACTGGACATATACCGTAAAATGATTTAACATTTCGCATTCGTTCATATATAACATGCAGTAAACCTGAGAATTGGCATCACCAAATTTGTTGCCGTTTAAAAATCCAGGATATGGTATTTATGTTTAAGTTAGAATTGACGTATTGGGTACCTCTTTGAGCTGATTTGAGCTTTCTTAACAGTTCTGTGCTGAAATTATTTCATGATATTCGAGAAAGAATTACTTCTGGCTAGAATATATTGAGTGTTATGGCTATATGTTTTAATTCTTTTACCAAAAAGAAATTTTGACGCCACAAAATCGTTGAGAGTTGGCATGGTAGTCTACTTTCTGTGTAAGTAAACATTATTCTCCTGATGTAATCGAGGTTCAGTGACAATGTAAATAAGTGCATTTCATCCGATGCAGTTTCTAACATCAAGACGTAGTTTGGTGTGAAACTTGATAATTTCAAAATTTTTTTGACTAAAAAGTGTTGAAGTTTATTCCATTCTTCAAATAGACTGAATCCCTAAACCTGGCCTGCATATGACTGTATTGCCCTACATACTGCTAGGTAAACGTTCCACTTCATTGCCAAATTTATTTCTGTTTTATGCATTAAAGTTTTCCACTTTGTATTTAATGCGTTTTTAGCTTGTGCGTTTCTTTTTTTGAAATGATTGCTAAACTTTAGTTTAATTAAATTCAGAAGCGTTTTTAACTTTTACACCTTTGAAAAACCATTTTTCTTTATTTCGAAGTCTGCCACCGTTCCTAAACACCAGTATTTCGGATTTATTGAAGTTTACTTCTAAGTTCACATGTTACAATAGTCTTCTAGATTTTCAATCATACTCTGCATCGTACTTATGTCATCCGCTAATATTAGTATATCGTCCAAGTATAATAAAAGACGAATATTTAAGTTTTCTACCATCAACCCGTCTTCCAAGCATTCGTGTAGGTCGTTTATATACAAAGCGAAGAGCAATGTAGACATCAAACATCCTTGTTTCACACCCGATTTTGTCTCAAAATGTTCACAAAATTCTTCTCCAGTCCACACAGCTCATTGCGTAGTACTGTAGCTTCTCAAAATTTCACAAATTTGTATATTTCCATAATTGTATTTCCATAGAATTTATATATTATTGATTTTTTAGCTACGCTATCAAATCGACAAAGACTGATAAAGACGTTATTAAAAACTAATATTTCAAAAATGTGTTTTTTTTTTTGGTGTCACGAAAATAATAATAAAAAACCAAAAATGTAACAGAAACTTCATTAGTATACACAGCACAGCCAGGATATACCATACCGATGAGCATACCATACCGGTGTATGTTATAGACATGTAATGCACAACATCTTGTCTGTCTCTTTGGCATTCTTTTACATCAAAAAAAGAAAAATATTATGATTTAAATTAAGAGAAATGCTTAAACTAAAGCTGGAGTGGTGTGACCTAGCTTGCACAAGTTTTTTTAATATTTAATTTTTTTAATTTTTTTTTTAAATTTAATACTTTAATAATTTAATACTCACTTGTTCACATATACATATAATAGCCTAGTTCTAAAATATTAAAGTAACGTTAACTATGAAAATCCCTTTGAAAATGCAGGAAACACTTTTTATTATCGGTCCATCTGACCCCATCGTTAAAGTGAAAAATTTAAACATAAAAAGGGAAATTTCGGTAAATCCATGCAAAATTTTTAATCCCAATAATGGATATACTTGAATTACACTATGCGACAAAATAATAAAAATTAAATACACCCAGCTAATGACAATATAAATTGTGAGTTTTGTTGAGTAGAACTCAAAAATATTTTTTAATACTTCTTGAACCCTCCAAACTTGTTTTATTTGACAATATAAAAAATGGACTTTACGTACAAATTTATAGATTACACACACATTTCTGAACCAATATCACAAATTTTAAATTTCTTAGAAAGGAAAGGGATGGTCATTAAAAACGGTATACATATATATATTATTCGACTTAATATGCTATGAGGTTTGAGATTCATTTGCAAAAAAAATATTTTTATGTAAAATATAACACGACTTTTACACTATTTAAATAATAACTACGTTAATTTTTGTCCGATTTAATCAAATAGAGTGTCAATCACTTCCCAAGATAATGCACTTTCGGAATATCGCCACTTATTTTATATTTTTTAATTGAATTTTGTAATTAAGAATCGCTAAACTTGAAAAAATAAGAAAAATTTTGTATTATCCAAGTTTACCCGGTCAAAACTCATAACATGTAAATTTGAACCTTATGTATACCGTTTGACTTTCAAAATGTTTTAATACAAAGTTTGTATACAGCTCTACTACGGTATATAAATTATATGCAAAGTTACCAAACAATGCATCAACTATAAGTCCGATGCCTGATTGCTTTTTGACTGCGTTAAAAATACACATTGACTGCGTTTTGAAATAGTATACATTGTAAATATTTTGTATAGCGTCTCTATGAAACAATATACTTTGTTCAAACACAAAGCAACTAACATTTTGGAAGTCAGCCATACTCATCTCTCCCCTTTTCAAAAAACTTTGGTTTTTAAAAGTAGGTTAAAAAATATTCGGGTAATCAACAACTTTGTGTGAAAAGATCAAAGACATCGTTTTTGTCATATGAAATAAGTTTGGAAGATTCTAGAAATATATAAAAAGTATTTTTGAGTTCTACTCAACAAAACTCACAACCTACACTACGTCATTAGCTGAGTGTATTTTGACTATCGCAACATGTTATTTATAATTTTTTTCTTATGCTATGATAAAACTTTTGTTTGATTTTTCTCTTTGTTTATGTGAAACGAAAAAATATTTTTTTTTGGCAAAAAAAATTGTTTGAAAATCCGAAAATATTTCAAACAAAATGGGACGAAATAGTCATTGTAACGTAGAAAAGAAAAAAGTTCTTCAAACCATGGAAATCACGAAAAACTTTGGCAAAAAATTACCCGTCCAAGTCTTCTGAGATCGATAATAAAATAAGTCTAGTAACAGTTCGGCGTCATCTTATGCACTCGAGTCTTGGTTCGGAAAAGATTGCTAAAAAAGTTGGAAACTACAACGAATTCGTTTAAAAATAAATTTATTTTTGTTTCATCGCTACATTTATATTGAATGATCCGAAATTTCTCTGAAAATTCTCGGCATTAATGAACAAGGACACACGTTGAAAACTTAATTGGCCGTCAGAGTAGATCAAAAAATTTACACGAAAATGTCCACCACCCTACAAGAATTGCACTTCTTTCAAAATGGCCATGAACTTACTTAACTTAATTGGCCATTACAACCCTTCAGTCAAGATTACAGAAGCGTAATTAGGCATACTCTAACTTATTATTGCGTTTTTACCTTTTAAAAACGTTTGAAATATGAACTCGTAGATTGAAAATAAAATAAAAATAAATTTGTGTTAAATTTTAATTAAATTATTTATCGTTCGCACAATTCTGCGTGCCACTTTTCAGAACTTGATGTAAACAACAACAGTTGCTTTATTTGTTATTCCTCTTTGCACTCTTTTGCATAAACAATAACAATTATTAGACAAGTGTTCGACTGATTCGACCACGATTACTTTCTGCAACATTTATTCTTGAAGTTTTTGTGGGTATATTTTTGTTTACTTGTTTATCATAATTTTTTTTATGCTGACGTTTGTTGTTATATAACGCAGTGCGATAATTTGTAAACAAGTTCATTGTTGTTTTAAAGTTAAACGATGTAAAAGCAAAATACCAGTATGCATTGTCGACATCGATGGAGAGAAAATACAAAATATTGACCGTGGGGATTAGTTGCTACTCGGATGGCTTTAAACATGGAGATTGAACGGGACATGACTGGGGCTGTATATAGAATAACCTCATACCAAACTTTGCCTTCATTAATCGGACCATAATACGGTATTTTAAGCGATCAGGCAAATTAAGATCTGGACAATTATCTGGACATCATTTGGTAAACTAGACGTGTAAGGATTTAAATATCTTCATAGATGGTCAAGTGGCAATTAGGGTAATAACATCTGGAGTGTAAAGAGACGATTACTAATTAGTCTGGGCATAGAACGGTGCGCACTATATGGGTTCCTAGCCATCGTGGAGTGATTGAAAACAAGGAAGCACATATTCTGGCCAGAGTATTGCATACCATATGCTTGGATAATCTAATGTCTCACAGTTCATTAGAAACGAAATTATTTTTGGCAGCACTCATTTATTTAAAGTGTGCTCGGGTTAACTTGTATACAAAAATCTGTTATATCATGTTGAAAGTTATGAACACTCCTTTTCAGTACTTTAACTATTAGACTTAATCGCATTGTAAAATTAATTGAGTAAATAATATAAATAAGAATTCTTAATTCAATATGTTTACATGGAGTTTAAACTGAAATGTTCACTTTTTAAAACGTTTCTTTCTTTTCTTATTTCTTGCGGGTTAAATGTAATCGAAATGTTTACCCTGCTTAAACATAATTTTATAACCACAAGTAAAAAATCTGTACACACCGCAATTTATTTTTTTTTCTTTATTTAAATATTATTTAAAGTCGGCTAAAAATTGCTTAACAAACTTCAAACTTTAATTTCAACTGGGGTGCGGTAAAAACTTTTAACTGCTAGACCGCGCATAAAAGTAAATATTACAACTACCGACGACAGAAATCTCTCTTAATATGTTTAAAACTTTTCTGTTGAAACTTAAATTATTTATGTTTTTTTTTCTATTATTAATTAATCTTGAAACTTCTATTCTGCGGAAATGCGGAAAAATAAAACCACAGGACTTCATAAACATTCCTAGCAAAACCAAAGTACTTTTTTTTTTTTTTGTTAAAATAACTAAAAATGGGAATTTTTGTTAAGACTGCTGTCGTCGAGGAAAAAATCTTTTAAGTAAGCTACTGCTTACTACTATTCAAAGTTTGTATTTTTTCATTTCTTTAAGGGCCATTATTACAACTTGCTGTTAAAGCTGGGTTTAGTTAAAGGTAATTTTAGCTAAAGTGAACTTTAAAGTCATCTTTAACTTATTTTCGTTATTACATCCTAAGGATAAAATAAAGTTACCATTTTCAAAAATATGGCAATGCCGAAACAATGTCGATAGCACTGTCAATTAAACAAGTGCTTTAAAAACGCAGTGGCAACGACGTGCCTCTTTATTTATTTATAAAATTTGAGTGTTGACGTTTTAGCTTTTTTATTTTTGTGTTTTTTGTTTTAAAATAAATATAATAAATAAGCCAATGTCCATTTTGATTTAAAAAACTATAAATATATTAACATTTATTTTTCATGTTTATATTTGAATTTGCCATATTGAAAATAATATAAATAACATGGCATTTTCAAAGATAAAGTGAACTTTTAAAGTTAAAGTCAGGATGATATTACCTTTAGGTTAGCGCTCACTTTTATCTTATTGTGTATCATAGTAATGAAAATCAAGTTATCTGCCCTTTATAATCCTGCCTTTAGTTAACGGCAAGTTGTAATAATAGCCCTAAGAACAGTGTTTCCACTTTTTTATGTCCTACTGCTCAAATGGCGTTAAAAACTGCTAAGTAATAATTTTAGTAACTAACTATAATCAAAACGCGCTGTAAATAAGCGTTAAATAATAAAAAAATAGAAAAATGTAATGGAATTGTTAAAAAAATATGTTTATTATATATACATACATACATACATACATCTCAATTTTTAAAAGATTTTTTATATAATTTTAAATATTTATTAAAAAAAATAAAATTAACAAATATTTGAAACAAAAGAACGACTTAAAACTTTTTTAATTTTTATGTATAATATAAAGAAAATAGGCACTTTCATTTGTACATTTACAGTCGAAGCCCATTTTTCAGCACTGATAAGTTTTATATTTAACTAAAATAATTAAATTAATTATAGTTTTCTAATATTTTACTTAAAATAAATATATATTGTAAGACTTAAAAATGGGCCACTAGATTTTAGAAACATACGTTTCAAAAAAAAAAAAAAGAAAAAAATATTTATAAAGGCTCATCTTTTAAACATATCATGCTTTCATTTGTAAAATCTTCTGGCAATAAAACAGCTTTTATATAATATTTAGAATTCTCATAGGTGCAATTTTGATTAATTTTTGAACAAACCTTATCTGGTATAACATAATTTTCACAGCATGATTTTCCAGTTTAAGGCCATATTTTATATGAATTAATGAGTTTATTGTATTGAGTGACATTCTAGTTCTTATCTTTGCTTTAAAGTAATCCATAACGCTAAAAGATCTCTCTACATCCGTGTTCGAAAAAGGAAAATTAATAAATTAATTACAAGTGATGTGAATTTTGTAAACGGATTTTCATCTAGCGAATTTTTAAAATTGTGCTCCTCAATTCAGAACTGCTCCGTATTACCTAAATTTTTCACTGACATAATTTTAAATTATTAAGACAATTTTCCATTTCGTCAATATTGTCTTCTTCCAAAAATTCAATGATATCTTTTGTCTTATTTGAAAAAATATTTTTGACACTAAATAACGATATTTTTTTAAAATTGTAATATTTGTTGGTAATCTTGATCTTATTTCATACAGTTAATTAGATTTAATTAAATTTAAATTATATGATTATTATATATTATGTATTTATGTATTTATGTATGAGTTTACGTTAGTCACCTTAATTGAAAAGTTTAATGTGAAATATTTCAATTTTATATATTATTTATTTACTGTGAAACTATTGTAAATTTTTTATAATAAAAGAAAAGAGAATTTTCATTCATTCTTCAATCAACCCCCAAACAAAAGGTACGTTTTTTTGTGCAATATTTGTTTTGCATTTATCTAATACTTTTGTATTATTTATTCTGTGGCTCAAACTGAATATTTTATTTTATACCCAATTTACCCCAATTCCCCCCGAAACAGTATGTAATTAAATTTTTCTGTATTCATTATTTTCATAAGCCTGTTCAAAATTATATCCTAAATAACTTTATTTAATCAATGTGGAACTAAAAAAATTCAAATAGAAAAGCGCCAACCTAGCGCGTTTTCTTAAAAAAAGCGCTAAAGAGAAAAATGCGACTTTTTGGTGGTTTAAACGCGCTATGGATATCGTGAAAGGCGCTAAATTGGCAACACTGCCTAAGAATTATAGTACAGCAGAGGAGTTCTACAGCACCTCACTTTCTCGTCATTTCTTTCTTTTGTTTTTCATATAATACCCAAATATTTTAGGAATAAAAAAGGTTTTGATTCCAATACAAACCAAATTCGGAACTGTTCTTTAGCAATGTATTCGCTGCACTCAATTATAAAACGATTATACACGGTTTTCCAAAAAGGATTTCTGAACTCTGACAAATGATAATGGCAAATTAGTTGTCTTTCGTTCAGCCTGATTTCCAAATCACCATGGATCAATATAGCATTCAACAGAACGTCCATATAATAAAATTGGTTTATTAGAATGGGTTTTCTGTTCTGGCAACTTACCACCGGCCAACCGACCAACACCTGTACGGTGACGGAAAAACTGTTGCCACGTTGGGCAGGCCATCAGACTCAATGTAAAGTACTATAGATTTCAACTTTTTTTCACGTTTTCGAATAGCCAATGTAAGAAGTATTCACATACATTAAAATAAAACCTTTTTAGTACTTTAATTCGACATATTGGGATTAAATTTACCACGCCGCTCTATCCTCAACGGTGCTCCTTTTACTTGTATCTAAGTCTCTTCTGATAGCCAATCAGCTATTATATCCCTCTAGAGCGTTGCGATCAACCCCAACCTCATTAAGGAGTGTCGCCGTATTCTCGACATTCTCTCTGGGCTCATCAGTGCCTCACTTGTCTGGGTCAGCAGGCACAGAGAGATTCCAGCCAACTGTAAGGCTGATGAGCTAGACAATGCAGGTTAAACTCCTTCTGGAACGCTTGCCAATCGAATTGAGCATGCCACTTACCACGGTTACGTAGGCCATAAAGCAAAAATCCTTCCGGAAAGTCACTCAATCCTGGGCCTTGCTCCAATGCCCGACTCACCGCATAATGGCGTGGACGCAAACGGTTGTCTACTTCCTTTATTAATGCCCATTTCTTGCGAGGTGCAGATTTGGTTATTTGGCTCACCCTACCTAGTCAGCTTAACGGAGCATTTATATCAAGGATAAAGCTTCCTTTATTAAACTTTCAGGCTGGCTTCCAGCATAGGGAAGACCAACTTCTTCAACGAGGTTGGTGGAGTTCGTTCAGTAGAAGGACTGAGCTTACTTGTTTCATCACAGCCGGTCTATATGTCTGCTCAAGTGGGATTTGGTTTCAAAGCTACCACTCCAACCATCCTGCCTAGAGGTGTCAAACTATCGATAGTGCTAGTATCGAAAATTTTTGATAGTTCATGAAAATATATCGATATATCGAATCTAAACTATTAGTTCTTACATAAAATATTGATATATCGGCAATCCTATCGTAACACTATTGGTGTCTCTAAAATAATACATTTACGTATTTGAATTTAATAGGTTAAAATACTAAATAACGCGTTTTGTATAAACAAAAATAAACAAAACCAACTTTATTTCTTAGTTCAAAAATCCAAAAATTAAACATGAAGTATTTAAGATAAAAGGTCAGTCAACCAAAAGTTTTTATTTGTAAAAAGAGCATATCTGCGACATTTTCTTTTAATTTTGTACGCCTATCCGAAACAGCTTTACTAAACATTCTTTTTGACTCAGTCGAGGAAGCTGAGATACACAAATACTTGGACGCAAGTATTTGCATCTCTTTCATATCACTTAAACGTGTCTGGAAATAAAATAATTGTTTTAAGTTATAAATAAATACATCTAAGTAGCACATTGCAGTACCCCAATGGGTCAGTTGTTATAAGTTCATTGGGCTTTTCAGCATACTCTCGCAGAGACATAATTGCATCGGCTCTGTTAGACACGACTTCGGATTATAGTTTCTGCGTCATAAAGTGGAAAATTGCTAGTATTTCTCCAGAGCTCTTGGATGTTTGCGATTTCTCTGTATTTCCTATTAATGTCAGTTTTCTTGTTACCTCAACCAACTCATTTTCAAGCTTTTTATACCCTTGCGTTGCTTTTTCAGCAGATCAAAAGAATTCTTTTTTGAACCTAGGATCCAGTAAAGTTGCTAATCTTGTGACACTTCTAGATTCATAAACAAAAAATCTTCGTTGGATTTGTTTGACTAGAAAGGTGCACGTTTCTACTCCTAGCGTAGTTTTCATTTGTGGTTTCAGATTCATCATATCGTTATACAACCCTAGCGCGATGGGAATTACCTGTGATACTGTTACGTACAGATTACCCGATATAATTTTCATATTTTTGTCGAATGGGTCGAACAACAAACGTATATCTTGAAATTACTCTATTTCTTCAGCCGTTAGAACTTCCGGTGACTTAGGGGTACTTAATAGTACTGAAAAGATGGCATCTTTGGTAAGCAAAATTCGTTCCACCATTGCAAAAGAACTGTTCCACCTAGTTGACACATATGACGCATATTTAGTATTTAAAGAAAGGAAATTATTAGAAATGTTTGTAGCTTACTAGTTAATGTCTTTACTTCACTCTCCATTTTATAATAATACTGTGGGAATCACCAGTTTATAAATGCAAACAAAAAATTAGTGGCGGACCGTTACTATCGATAGTGGCAAAAACTATCGATAATAGTTAAATGTTTATTGTTGTAAAAAAAACTATCGATAGTAACGAAAAATATATATATGTTTTGACACCCCTAATCCTGCCTACCTATTGGAATAATCCTTTTGAAAACACAATTAATTTTAAAATAAATTATGTGACAACTGACTATTACTTAATTATAACGGTGAATTTTCTCTTCTTTTATAATTGGAAAAAGTACAAGTACTTCAGAGCAAATTTAAATACTTTTTGTGTTTGTAGATTACAAACTTCTTCTCATAATTTTAAAGATATAAGGATATACATACACGTGAATGTATGTATGTATTTATGTATATCCGTATATGTTTATTGGAAACGATGCTATGATTGCTAAATTCATTTCAAAATCGATTGACCCAAATCAATTTCATTTCGTTCTTTTTCAACATGGGTTCATTGGGTTATAAAAATATTTTTCAATTTTTTATTCGATTAATAAAAGCTTTAAACCAGAATTCTTTCACAAAATAATAAGCTTTAGAAAAGCGAAATAGAGATGAAGAATGCAATAAATTTCGGGTTTTAATCTCTATTCTATTGTTTAAATTTTATGCCTGAAAACTCACAAGGACGTATAATAAAACCCAATGAAAATGAAAAAAAACAAAATTAATGACTTTGGGTACATGTTCCCTCTGTCAACTTACTGAAATAAAATAATTTATTTATTTTTTATTAGCTCTTCTTATCGCAATTCTGTTTTTTTAAATTATATTCCAAGATATTTTATTCGTTTTCCTTTATACTGAAGGATTTTTCTAACCTTTTATAAATTATTTACGTCAGACCATTCCATTTTTAATTTCTCTGCAGATGGGTATTTAAGAAGGAGTTGATAATGAAAACTTTCATTATTCTTTTAATAAAAAATATTCTAAACTTTTTCACACTTTCTCAGTTACCTAGATAAGGATTAAAATATATTTAAATTTAATTTTTTTAATTTTATTGGTATTTTTTTTTTTTTGATATAAAATGACAGACGTTTGTTATTTATGTTGGTGCTCATTTGTGGATTGGATTTGTTTTTAATAATGTTTTATAAGAGCTTTTTTTGTGTAAATAAAATACAAATTTTTAATGGGGAAATAAAAAAACATTCTATTCAAAATATGGGTCATTGCCTGCTACACATTTTCCCCATCTTTCAAGCTATTTGTGGATTCCACGCCTCTAAAACCGTTCATCTTTTAAAGCAAACCAATTACTTATTTACTTACTTAATTGGCCATTAACAACTCGATTAACGGATTTCGGCCTGTCTTAACACATCCTTCCAGGTGCCTTTGCTTTTAGCGCACATTAGGCAGTTGATCGCAATCAATCTTCACCGATCTCTGCAGATCCCAGCGTCAAATACCCGTCTCGCCGGAGCATGCTCCTCCATTCGAACGTCGTAGTCGTGCCAGCGCAGCCGCTGGATGTAATGTAATGCACAATGTCCATGTCGTTGAGCAACTCATACAGCTCACTATTGTCTCGGATGCGGAAGTCATCGCCAACTCGCCCTGGACCGAAGAGTTTTCTCTCGAATACTCTCAAGGATGCTGCATCAGTGTTTAATAGTGTCCTTGCCTCTACGCCGTTAAGAAGCACGAGGAGGATGGGCGTCTTGTAGGGTATTAGTTTTGCTGTACCAGAGGGGTGCCATAGTAGCACAAGTGAGACATTATTTTTGGTGGTCGCGACGGAGCCAAGATAAACAAAATCCATTGACTATTGGGATCCAACACGCCGTACTTGCCGACAATATATACTTCCTTATGCCCTCATTTACTGACAAGCCCATCTTAATAGACTCCCGTTAAATAGCAATAAAGGTAGCAGTAACATCTCACTTGGTACGTCATATGATGTCAATGTCGTCAGCATACGCAAGAAATTGGATACATATCTATGTATATATGTATGTATATAATTTGGCTATTACAACCTTTCAGTCAGGATTACGACCTAGCTTCTCACATCACTTATGTTGTTTGCATTAATTTTTATACATGAGTGGCGTGACCTACAGTTTAAAGTCGACTCCGAACGACAGATTTTTGAGAAACTTTTCATGGAAATTTTATTTACTCTCAGATTCTGCTGAGAGGAAGTCGCCGAAGAAATATTTTTTCATATCTCGTTCAATTGGAGATGCCTGACCTGGGGTCTTACCTGAGGCCTCACGTCTAATAAGCCAACACACTACCTAGACCACGGCGACCTCAAGCAACTGGATGGTTTTTTTTAAAATACTGTCTTTGCGATGCACTCCAGCCTTCCGCAGAGCATTCCCCATGACGAAGTTGAAGAGGTTTCATAATAAGGTTTTCATTGAATATTTTTTTTTACTTGGTGGGGTTCAAGTCCTACGCACAACCTAAATTTAAAGTCCAGGGAATTGTACATCGCTGGATGCATTATTTAACATCTAGAGGGTGCTAGTATGCCATCCAGGAGGGGCCACGTGGAGGCTGCGTTTCAACTTGAATACAGCAAGACAAGGATCGTTCTGGAGGTCGCCATGTTGATCACAGTCAGAAACTTTACCTTGCTTGCATGCATCCCATCGCATTTCAAACCACTTAGTCACGCAATTATCGACTTCCTCGAGCTCCTAGCCTAATGCTTTGGTTTGGTTGTATCCTAAACCATTGTGTGTTGCCATGCTGCAAAATAACCTCGCCGTGTCTTGTGGCCCGTTCTGATTGTTTTTCTATCAATACTTGGTTCAGTTTTTCCCGCTATGATTGCATGCGACACTGTTTTTTTTTTACCGTGTCTTTGATCCAAAATTTCACAAGTGGTTTTACGGTTCTCTATGTGCCTGTCATTTAATTCATGTGGCACCTATTTTCCAGATATTTGGATCTATCCCGTAACATTTAAACGATCAGAAATTTATTATTATGCAGCACTTACAATTTCTATCATTTGTTTCTGTTTCAAAGTGTCACCTTCATCCATATTGTTACGAAAATGGAAATAGTGTTACATTGTTTAACATTAAAGTAATAAACAAAAGCGACAAAAACTGAAACAATGAACTTGTTTACATGATCAACGAAGAAAGAAAAATATAGCAATAACATCAGTATAAAAAAAGGGATAAATAAGTAAACAAACAGACAGCAACAACACTGCAAGGACAAATGTAAACAAAATACACAAACAACAATAACATAAACAACATGTTTACATGAGTAGAGATTCCGAAAAGGCAAAGTCATTCTCCTTCAAGAACATTCATCAGACTATTTACCCAGCGATATAAAAGGCAAGACAAAGCAGACAACGTTATCAGTAAAAATTCAGACATACTTGTGTGAAGACGCGTTTCGTGTAAAGAGAATAATAGTGGTTTGAAGATTTTCGATGTAAAGATCTAACGAACAATTGTTAGTGTGTACGCGGAAGAGTGTAAAGACGAACAACAAATAAAGCAAATAGTTGTTGTTTAAATAAAGTTGCGAACAGTGTCACACGGAATTGCGCGAACAATAAGGAATTAAATTAAAACTAAACACAAATTTATTTTTATTTCATTTGCAATCTACGAACTCACTTTTTTGATTGTTCTTCATTTCTTACATTAAAATCGATATCTCTGAAGCTTGTAGATTATCTTCTGCATGTTGCTTTTGTAGTCGCCGCAGTCTAGTAAATAGTGTTATGGTTTATTAGACATAAGGCACGGTTCAAACCCCAGGACAAACATCAAAACGAAAATATGAAAAAATATTTCTTAGCGGCTTCCTCTCAGCAGATTTCTGGCAAAAACTCTGAGAGTAAATAAAATTGCCATGAAAATTTTCTCAAAAATCTATCGTTCGGAGTCGACTTTAAATTGTAGGTGCAGCCACTCATGTATAAAATTAACATACACAACATAAGTGATGTGAGAAGCTAGGTTGTAATCCTGACTGAAGGGTTGTAATAGCCGATTATGTTATGTATGTTGCTTCTGAAGAGGATTACTAGTACTTTTCTTCAAATGAACACAAAATCTTTTTGCTTTCCGCAAATCATTATTTTCTGGTACAAAATTCGTCATCTTTAACACGATGAAAAAATATGATGTTGTATGTTTACTGATTTGATGTATACGTAATATGTTTGACAGATGTCAGCGACAACACAAAAAAGAAACAAATTAAAGCTCTTTCACTATAAATGTTCCCCGTGGATGCATTTGTATTTGACGCTCACTAAATACCGGTACTCCTAATATGTGTAAAGATACATACATACACACATAATTGGTCACTACAACCCTTCTCACACCACTTATGTTGTGTGTGTTAATTTTATACATGACTGGTGAGATCTACAGTTTAACATCGACTCCGAACCACAGATTTTTGAGAAATTTTTCATGGCAATTTTACTTACTCTTAGAGGTTTTGCCAGAAATCTGCTGAAGGAAGTCACCAAAGAAATATTTTTTTTTCATATTTTCGTTTTGATGTCTGTCCTGGGGTTTGAACCGTGACCATACCTCTAACAAGCCAACACACTACCTACTAGACTACGGCGACTTCATCCATATTGTTTGCAATTCGTTGTCTCCATACTTTTTTGATGATTCTTTATTTCTTACATTGAAATCGATATCTCTGAAGCTTCCAGATCATCTTCTACATGTTGGATGTGCTCAATATAAGGCCACTACTGTATATAGCTTTTAATCAACAGATTAAGTTAATATACATGTACAATAAGTCAACATACAAATTGTCACACACAACGGCAATTACATTTCCTTAATATTAGAATTCCAATTCATTAATGTATACAGAGGGCTATCCTTTTAAGGGAATTTTAAATTGCAATATCTGATAGCACACAACTCCATTGCAGTTCAATGGAAATGGAGAATGAAGATATTATCTTTTATCAGTTTGTGTTATGCTATAATCAAGAAATAATTAATTTTGTGCTAATGAAACACATATTAAACAAATTTGATTATATGCTATACACTCAGGTAAACACAAGAACGTATACGTAATTAACTCATATGGTAGTCATGTATTGTAAAGCACATACAGTGGACAATAAAAGTCTAGGTTCCCCAATATCTGTAAGCAATCTTATAAATTTTAAGTAACAATTTGTAAAATTAATTCATTGTCTTTATATTTATTTTATGAGTTGTTGTTGTTTAATGATGGAACCAAAAGTTGTAGGTGGTTCTAGTGCTTGCTTTTGTTCCAGTTTTGTGCTAATTACCCTACCAATATTTCGGCTATTAGTGGACCGAGAAAGCGATGCAAAATCATATGTTTTTCGCGATGCTTAATATCCTTTTCAATGTCGATGCGTCCCTGTGGTTTAAGGGTGGAACTGAAAGTGGTATGTGGTACTGGTGGTTCTTTTTCGCCATTCACCATGTTAACTTGTTTTCTGAATCGATGATGTGAATTGGATTGACAGCCTTTGCGAAGTTTAGTTTGGAATACTTTTTTTAGAATTTCAGTTTTCGTCGGTTCAATAAGATCGGTTGTAATGACAGTAGCACTCTCTTCAGCCGCTAACAAAATAGGCCATAATTCACATATGAATTGCCTTACCAGGGACCATTTAGAAATTTAGTCATATGGATATGCATCTTCATCGGACTGATAAATTGTTCCAATTTCAATTCATTGAATACAAAATCTTCTATTTTAAAAATATCGAAGATTTTCGTATTAATTTGTTAATTTAAAGTATCCAATTTCACTTTCGACATGTCTATGGACTTGTCGAGCACTTCGCCAGATTTCACTTGTTTATTTACTTCCATTTTTCTTTAAGTTTTTCTATGTTAACTGTTGTCTATCGAGACTAAATTGTAATTCATCAGCAGATGTTGCCAGTCGCATTAATAAGGCACCCAATACTTTTGCCCAACTTAACACCGTTTGGAAGTCGTCTAACTTATCGAGAGGCACCAAAATTAAAATTTTTAACTCCAACGTTAAATTCACATTACTGTACGGTTGCGAAACGTGGAGTATGGCAACGCACGATTCCCAGTCTCTTCAGGTATTTGTTAAACAATGCCTGTGTAGAATCTTGTGTATTTACTGGCCCTCCATAATATCAAATGCCCAACTCTGGTCAGACACAAAATAGCAACCAATTGAGAGAGAAATAAAGAGACGCAAGTGTGGATGGCTTGGACACACTCTTCGCCAGCCATTAGATGACATCACAAGGAATGCCATAGACTGGAAACCCCAGGGAAGCAGGCGCATCAGACGACCATTACGCATCTGGAAACGCCAAATCACATCCGAATTTTCTAAACTACGTCTACACAAAGCTGCCAGATAAATGAAGCACCAAATCGACAAATATTTGAGAAAAAATCGTCAAAATCGTCAAAGACTTTTATTAAAATCGTAAAAAAATCAGCAGAAAATATAAATTAATAAATTAAAATTATTTAAAAACCAAAATTATTTCTTTGTAGTAAAACATATGAAGCCAATGTATCTACTGTTCACACGAGTGAACAAATATACTCAAATTTAACTCTGCCTTCCAATTTTCCTTACATCAAATAACAATAATAACACCAACACACATAACATAACATAACACATAACACCATACATATCAACAATCACCACACACATCACATATACACATCCTTCAACAGGTTCAAAAGGATTGTTTATATCCTTTTAGATCAGTTGATAAACAACCGCGACCAAGCAAAAAACCAACCCTACTCGTGTGATAACCAGTGAACAAAATTTGAATTCCAAACCAATTGTATAATAACAAAGTGTAAGAAATAAACATTGTAAACAAAAATATATACACTCTATAATATTTTTAATAAAATACATACATATTTATAACGTTTTTTAAAATACACATACAAAACAATAATAACATTTATTATTAACATACAGACACATATATACCAAAAGGTTTGTGCATTATATACCCTAACCCTCAGATTAATCCTCATACTAACCCTACCCCATAACCCGTACGTTCATGGTCCTTCAAGGAAAAAGAAGAGACAGCGACACGTATATATACAGTCCACAAAACACCCCCTGATTTGTGAAAAATCTACCCCACCCTATAATTTATAACCCCATAACACCCCAACTTTTAAATTTTATTAAAAATCAAAAGAATATAAATAAGTACAAAGTGATGTAAATATACAAAATAAAATAAAGACAAGCATATACACTAACAAAATCAGTGTAAAACATAAATCAGACAATACACAAAACATAAAAACATTCTAAAAACAACAAAGTGCACAAAATACTTAAATATAAATCAAAAAACACAAATTAACAATTAACACAAACAATAATTACAGAAGGTCATATTAAAAGAAACAGTGCACTAACAAAAACAACATATATATAAAACAGTAAAAAAGTGCAAAATCAAAAATAATAATACATCATATTTAAAATTATCACACATATTAAAAGAACAAAAATAAAATCATATTACATAGAACAGTAAAATAAAAGTTAAAAACAAATCTAAAATCAAAAGGAAAGCACAAAAGTTACTAAAGTTCACAAAGAATACAAACAAAACACATATTACATTAAAGAAACAAAAATTATACATTTTCAAAACAATATATAAATATAATATATATATAAATTAAAAAGGAAACATAAAAGTTCACAAAGGTTAAAAAAAAATGGAAACAAAATACACATAAGGAGAAACACATCTTGCACAGTTTTTAAAAATAAAACATAAACAAAATCAAAAGTGAGAAAAGACAAATAAAAAATTGAACAAAATTCGAAACAAGTAGCAACAAAGTACATAGTGACAAAAATTAAAAAATTGAAAAATATAAAGTGCACTAACAATTACATTTCAATACAGTTCACTTACAAAAAATAAATAATAATAAATAATAAGAAATATTATCTTATAAAACCCACCCAATATTTACCCTTTTTTTTCGATATTATTTTCAAAATATTGTGAGTAACACATATTGCCGTTCTCTTTGTGTAGTGCAACAAAAACACAAAGGATACCCAATAGGCAATTTTGTCTGCTGATTAGTTTTATTTCAAATTTGAAATAAACATTTTTTTTTAACCATATTTACCCGCGATAATTGGATTTACTATCGCAATTTAATAACTTTTTCCAATCCTCTGCGTATTAAATTTTAAAAAATAAATATGTCGGAATTAAAAACTTTAGCCGCCGATATTCTACGTTATATCCAACAGGATTTAAGTGCCTTTGAGGAAGATTTTAAGGCCAGTACAGAGAAGTCTCAATCACTACCCGCATTGAGATTCATGAAGAATGAATTGGAAGAGCTGTGGTCGAATATTGACGGAAAATTCAGACAGATCCGAGAGTCGCCACAACTCAATGAACCCGAAGTAGCCAATTCGATAAATTTTAATGGCCTCTCCAGGAATGTGAGATCAGCTAAAAAATTCTATAGGTCATGCATTCTATATGCATTTATTGTGTGACTCGGTAAACGTAACTTTTCAAAAAAAAGACCTTGATTAATTTAACTTTGCACCATAATTGCATTAAACTTTGTACTGAAACTTCATTTTTATTATTTACTACCTGTACACTGCGCATGTTGCTGCGCCACCAACTAAAATAAATTTGAAGGAAAGACATTACACAAACGTCCAATTAATTTTGAATCATTTTATTGATTTTGTTTCCCGTTGTCCTGATTATTCTGGTGAACGGGCCTGTGTAATACCCATTCGATCAGTTTCTAATCTCATTTCTCGTTGTTCAACTGGTTCAAGAGAACGGGTCTCAGCGGCATATACTCGAAGATTTTCCAGTATTAATGCTCGTCTGATGCTGAGGCTCGTAATGCTTTTTTCTTCCGTGCTTGAGGTGTAGGTAGACCAATTGCTTGTCATTCATTTTGATTATTTTCAGTGACGCTATCCGTCGGAGATTAATCGCACCAACCTCCGTCGACTCATGCGCAACAACTTTATTAAAGAACGCACAGTTTACGATTTAATTCATTTTGATTAATTTTCAATGGCACCACCTGTCGGAAATTGTTCATAGCAACTTACAAACCTTCGTCGGCTCATGCGCAACAACATTGGTAAAGATCATAACATGATCAAAGGCATAGTTTAGGATTCTATAAGGTACACACAATTCATTTTTATATATGTAGACTATGGGAGGTGACACGCTCACTGTAGTAAATCGGCCCTTTTATATATATATATACGTCAAAGTCGTCCATACACAAGTTTCTTTTTTCAGTTTCTTTATAGGATAATACTAATGGTGTTTTCTATTCTACAAAGAAAATGTCATCCTCTTACAAGGTGCATTTAAAAAATTGCTGACCAACCCTGTTATAATGTAATTTTTTATTTGAGAAGTTTATAACACAAATATTAAAAAGGTGTTTACCACTTATTAAGAAAATGAATGAGGAAATGCCAATTTGTTCAAAAGCAGTTCAATGTAAGTAATAATTAAAAATAAGTGTTTTGTACGTACTACATGTTTTTAAATTTAGGTACAAATGTGTCACAAAATTCATGGACGATGTTTTCAACAAATCCTTTTACACGCGGCTGCTGACTACGTTGAAATACATTCAGTAATTCTTCTTCATCAGCATATATCCATATATATATGCAGCAATATCCATATTTACATTTTTTTTTTCAAAAAAAAAGTTTTAGATTTGAAAATATGTTGTATTTTTTGATTTGTTTTCAATAAAATATGTAAATATAAAAAAGGTGTTGCCAGATCGCAAATTTTTCGACTTAATTTTTTGAGCGCTTTTTTATAACCAAAAAAATTGTTCAACACTGTTCTAACGCTGAATGCAATTTTTTTATATTAGCTTTATAACGTAGCTTTAATAATGTAATGTTTCCTTAAGGTTACTCCACAAAACAATGAAAAAATTAACTTCAAAATTGGATAATGATACCAAGCGACTTTTTTAAATTTCATCTGGTAGCCCTATAAATAAACAAAAGTCATCTGCTTTACATGATATTATCCGCACTGTCGATTTATACAGGGCACAAAATGCTATGCCCTCCACCATTAACAAGTGCGAATTATTTAGAATAAAACACTCTACCCATTTAGAGGGCGAAGCATTTTTAACAGAATATAGCCACTTTTTTCAATTAAGTTTTGTAATTAAAAATGACCAAACTTGAAAAAATAAGAAAAAAATAATATTTTCTAAGATTACCCCATCAAAACTCATAACATATAAGTTTGAACAAAATATTCATGTACACCGTTTTAAAGGCTTATCTCCTCTCCACTTTTTAAAAAAGCGTTGAATTTTTAAAATGACTTCAAACCAATTTGGGTAATCAATAATTTTGTGTGAAGAGATCAAAAAAACCATTTTTGTTAAATAAAACAAATTTGGAGGGCTTTAGAAAAATAAAAAAGTATTTTTGAGTTCTACTCAACCTAGTGGATAACCTAGATTATGTTGTTTCTCGGGTGTATTTTCACTGTCGCAGCGACAACTGTCGTTCGACTATTTATTATCCGATTTCCTTTCGTCTGTGCTTTTATGTCGTAGTTGCTGTTCATGAAATAATAGCAATTATTTTCAAAAAGAATGGAAATCAAATAGTCATGGAAAACATAAATAATGTAAATTGAGACTTGTGCGGAAAAATATAAACAAAACCAATTTCTAGTTTTCATTTCATTATGGGTAAAAAAGAAGCGAAATAAAAGACTGAACAGCATCAATGACAAGTGTACTGAATAAATTTGTATACACAGATATTTGTACATAACTTTTGTCATATTTCTCATGGAAATGGTCAAAATAAAACAAAACGAAATTGAAAAAGTCATAATAACACAACAAATGATATAATTTTGTAGTTGAAGCAGAACTGCTAAAGCTATAGTAAGAGGTACGGGGTTAGACACAATTGGCTAAAAAAATTTTAAAAATTTAAAAAATTTACTATTTGGATTGATTTGATCTTCAATATATGTAACGTTTACATTGTTTAAAACTGCTGGTATACAGATAAACATTGTTACGAAAATGAAAAATTTAGATACTGAATCGTTTAACATTAAAATTATAAACAAAAGCTACAAAAACAAAACAATGCAGTAAACAAACCTGTTTACAAATTATATACAGCAACACTACAATAACAAACGTAAACAACGATGTTTACATTTATAGAGATTTCGAAATGCAAGACAAAACAGGTTAGTAAAGTTCAGCCAGTCTTGTGTGAAGACGCGGTGTGTTTAAAGAGAGTAATCGTGGCTTGAAGATCTCTGTTACAAAGAACGGTATAATAATTGACTAGTAATTGTTATTGTTTATGCAAAGGGTATAAACAGGGGAATAACAAAGAAAAGCAATGGTTGTTGCTTACATCAAGTTGTGAACAGTTGCGCACAGAATTGTGCAAATAATAAAGAATTTTAATTAAGAATAAACACAAATTTATTTTTATTTTATTTGCAATCTACCAGCTCATATCTTAAACGTTTTTGAAATATTTTTATAATGTATTTACAGGGTTGGAAATTTTAAAGTTTAGCTTTAAAAATGTAATAAAGCAAAAACGGTTTAAAATCTTGCCAAAATTTTGTTGTTGTGAAGTACAAATGTTCTGGTTGGAAACCAAACGTTATTTCATCCAATTCAATTTTCGTGCAGTTTTTCGAGGGTACAGGGATGTATCTCGGCATCACAAATGTTGGCCGTCAAATGCTCAATTGCCTCTTGCTTGTCGTCATAACACTTTTCTTTAACGGCGCTCTACAAAAAATTGTACAACGGTGTCAAATCGCGGCTGCTTGGCGGCCAATTGGCATCATCATTTTGGTTACTTAAACTGCGATGAAATAAAAATATATACATTTTTCCCACTTGGTACCCGTGAGCAATTGACCATGAGAAAAACATGGTGTCTCCAAATTTAAACCAGCCACCTTCAATGTTTAACCCTGAGACTTATTAATGGTCATAGGAAATGCTAGTTTAACTGGAAATTGTAAACGTTTAAAGTTGAATGGCAAACCTTTTGGAATTATTGGAATATGGGGAATAAACACATCCTCACCTTTCCAGGATTCTGTCAATACTCTTGCACCCCTTCGGGTCAAAATTTTTAAAAGAAATATATCCCAAATTTCAAGAAAATCGGTCCAGGCGTTCAGGCGTGATTGGCTAACAAACAAACAAAAAACAGACTTATAGAAAGATTTATAATATATATATTAGGATTACCTAACAGGTATGCTTTATATTTAATTAAAATTGAAATATATTAGTCATACGCCTCATACAACATGTATTGGAATAATTACTCTGAAAAGTATGCAATAAAAATTCCTTTGATTTTGGCGTGTAATAAACTAATGGAATTGAATATCACTCATGCGTCACATGCTTGTAATTATTAAATTTACATATGTATTGTTACGTTTTAACCTTTTTAAAAACGTTTAAAATATGAGTTCGTTGATTGCAAACCAAGTAAGAACAAATATGTGTTTAGTTTCAATTAAACTCTTTATTTTTCACACTACTTTTGTGCGTCACCGTATACAACTGGTCGAATGCAACAATAATCTGCTTTTTTAGTTCGTGATATTATCTGCTTACAACCTTTTTGTAAGCAATACCACTTGCACGTTAGATCTGTATAGCGGAGATATTTAAACCGCAACTCGTCTTCACACAAGACTGACTGAATTATTTATCACTGGTTGCCTGCTTTGTCTTGCATTTTTATATGCTTGCGTATTCAGTCTGATGAAGGTGCTGGAAGTAGAATGTTCTCGTCTTCGCCTTCTTGAGAGTTCTATCGCGACTACATTGTTGTTTGTGTATTTTGCTTACGTTGTTTGTTTTGTTATTGCTTTCTTTCATGCTGTTGCTTTAGTTGGAAAAAATTCGTTGAATTTGTGTGTGTGTGTGTGTGTGTGTGTGTGTAGCTTTCGTTACGTTGTTTGTTGTTGCGTTCGCTTATGTTTCGTTATCTCTCCCCTTCTCTTTCTTACTCATGGTCTTTGTTTCTCTGGCTTTTGCTTATTGTTTTAATGTTAAATGATATTACACCATTTCCATTTTCGTAACAATATTAAACATGAGGATAATGTTAGTGAATAATAATAAATTGGAATTTTAATAAAAATCGGTCAGTTCCATTTAGAAATATATGACTTGGTACTTTTATTTTACGCTAATTTTGTAGTCGCTTTTGAATATAGCCGTCATAGTAGGTAGTGTGTTGGCTTCTGAGGCGTGAGCTCGTGGTTCATATCGTACCTTATGATATATAAAAAAGATTTCTTTCGGCGACTTTCTCCCATCAGACGTCTGACAGATGACTTGATTGCTCTCTATTTTTTAGATTAGCTGATATTGCAGTGGCTGTGAACATGATAACTCAGTAATTGTGGTCACAACTGTAGGATATGGATTTGGACGATATGTAGTTATAGCAAGATGGGGTCACCAGCTGCACCGTAAATGAAACAAACTATATATAGTACCAACGGTTTCAAGAATAAAATGTCTTAAAAATTCTGATTTGAACATGCCACCAAGACCACACGATTTAACACCGTGAGATTTTTTGGGATTTTGTAAAATCTTGGTTTTATACAAATAAATGAAATTTAATACTCGACCTAAAATCCTTTGATAAAATCAGGAAAGTTTTATGAGAAGAGTAATGGCATATTATCACAGTTCTGTCTACCAAATCGAAGCGTGTTTTTGTTCTATAAGTCAGTGCATTTTGTATATAATTGGCTAATTTTGAGCAGCCTTCACTTTCTCTCCCATCGAGAAAGTCAATAATTTCCTTCTCAGTGAGCCTTGACCTCCCGAAATTCGCCATTCTAAATTCCTTTAGTACTGGACATATACCGTAAAATGATTTAACATTTCGCATTCGTTCATATATAACATGCAGTAAACCTGAGAATTGGCATCACCAAATTTGTTGCCGTTTAAAAATCCAGGATATGGTATTTATGTTTAAGTTAGAATTGACGTATTGGGTACCCCTTTGAGCTGATTTGAGCTTTCTTAACAGTTCTGTGCTGAAATTATTCGAGAAAGAATTACTTCTGGCTAGAATATATTGAGTGTTATGGCTATATGTTTTAATTCTTTTACCAAAAAGAAATTTTGACGCCACAAAATCGTTGAGAGTTGGCATGGTAGTCTACTTTCTGTGTAAGTAAACATTATTCTCCTGATGTAATCGAGGTTCAGTGACAATGTAAATAAGTGCATTTCATCCGATGCAGTTTCTAACATCAAGACGTAGTTTGGTGTAAAACTTGATAATTTCAAAATTTTTTTGACTAAAAAGTGTTGAAGTTTATTCCATTCTTCAAATAGACTGAATCCCTAAACCTGGCCTGCATATGACTGTATTGCCCTACATACTGCTAGGTAAACGTTCCACTTCATTGCCAAATTTATTTCTGTTTTATGCATTAAAGTTTTCCACTTTGTATTTAATGCGTTTTTAGCTTGTGCGTTTCTTTTTTTGAAATGATTGCTAAACTTTAGTTTAGTTAAATTCAGAAGCGTTTTTAACTTTTACACCTTTGAAAAACCATTTTTCTTTATTTCGAAGTCTGCCACCGTTCCTAAACACCAGTATTTCGGATTTATTGAAGTTTACTTCTAAGTTCACATGTTACAATAGTCTTCTAGATTTTCAATCATACTCTGCATCGTACTTATGTCATCCGCTAATATTAGTATATCGTCCAAGTATAATAAAAGACGAATATTTAAGTTTTCTACCATCAACCCGTCTTCCAAGCATTCGTGTAGGTCGTTTATATACAAAGCGAAGAGCAATGTAGACATCAAACATCCTTGTTTCACACCCGATTTTGTCTCAAAATGTTCACAAAATTCTTCTCCAGTCCACACAGCTCATTGCGTAGTACTGTAGCTTCTCAAAATTTCACAAATTTGTATATTTCCATAATTGTATTTCCATAGAATTTATATATTATTGATTTTTTAGCTACGCTATCAAATCGACAAAGACTGATAAAGACGTTATTAAAAACTAATATTTCAAAAATGTGTTTTTTTTTTTGGTGTCACGAAAATAATAATAAAAAACCAAAAATGTAACAGAAACTTCATTAGTATACACAGCACAGCCAGGATATACCATACCGATGAGCATACCATACCGGTGTATGTTATAGGCATGTAATGCACAACATCTTGTCTGTCTCTTTGGCATTCTTTTACATCAAAAAAAGAAAAATATTATGATTTAAATTAAGAGAAATGCTTAAACTAAAGCTGGAGTGGTGTGACCTAGCTTGCACAAGTTTTTTTAATATTTAATTTTTTTATTTTTTTTTTAAATTTAATACTTTAATAATTTAATACTCACTTGTTCACATATACATATAATAGCTTAGTTCTAAAATATTAAAGTAACGTTAACTATGAAAATCCCTTTGAAAATGCAGGAAACACTTTTTATTATCGGTCCATCTGACCCCATCGTTAAAGTGAAAAATTTAAACATAAAAAGGGAAATTTCGGTAAATCCATGCAAAATTTTTAATCCCAATAATGGATATACTTGAATTACACTATGCGACAAAATAATAAAAATTAAATACACCCAGCTAATGACAATATAAATTGTGAGTTTTGTTGAGTAGAACTCAAAAATATTTTTTAATACTTCTTGAACCCTCCAAACTTGTTTTATTTGACAATATAAAAAATGGACTTTACGTACAAATTTATAGATTACACACACATTTCTGAACCAATATCACAAATTTTAAATTTCTTAGAAAGGAAAGGGATGGTCATTAAAAACGGTATACATATATATATATTATTCGACTTAATATGCTATGAGGTTTGAGATTCATTTGCAAAAAAAATATTTTTATGTAAAATATAACACGACTTTTACACTATTTAAATAATAACTACGTTAATTTTTGTCCGATTTAATCAAATAGAGTGTCAATCACTTCCCAAGATAATACACTTTCGGAATATCGCCACTTATTTTATATTTTTTAATTGAATTTTGTAAGTAAGAATCGCTAAACTTGAAAAAATAAGAAAAATTTTGTATTATCCAAGTTTACCCGGTCAAAACTCATAACATGTAAATTTGAACCTTATGTATACCGTTTGACTTTCAAAATGTTTTATTACAAAGTTTGTATACAGCTCTACTACGGTATATAAATTATATGCAAAGTTACCAAACAATGCATCAACTATAAGTCCGATGCCTGATTGCTTTTTGACTGCGTTAAAAATACACATTGACTGCGTTTTGAAATAGTATACATTGTAAATATTTTGTATAGCGTCTCTATGAAACAATATACTTTGTTCAAACACAAAGCAACTAACATTTTGGAAGTCAGCCATACTCATCCCTCCCCCTTTTCAAAAAACTTTGGTTTTTAAAAGTAGGTTAAAAAATATTCGGGTAATCAACAACTTTGTGTGAAAAGATCAAAGACATCGTTTTTGTCATATGAAATAAGTTTGGAAGATTCTAGAAATATATAAAAAGTATTTTTGAGTTCTACTCAACAAAACTCACAACCTACACTACGTCATTAGCTGAGTGTATTTTGACTATCGCAACATGTTATTTATAATTTTTTTCTTATGCTATGATAAAACTTTTGTTTGATTTTTCTCTTTGTTTATGTGAAACGAAAAAATATTTTTTTTTTGGCAAAAAAAATTGTTTGAAAATCCGAAAATATTTCAAACAAAATGGGACGAAATAGTCATTGTAACGTAGAAAAGAAAAAAGTTCTTCAAACCATGGAAATCACGAAAAACTTTGGCAAAAAATTACCCGTCCAAGTCTTCTGAGATCGATAATAAAATAAGTCTAGTAACAGTTCGGCGTCATCTTATGCACTCGAGTCTTGGTTCGGAAAAGATTGCTAAAAAAGTTGGAAACTACAACGAATTCGTTTAAAAATAAATTTATTTTTGTTTCATCGCTACATTTATATTGAATGATCCGAAATTTCTCTGAAAATTCTCGGCTTTAATGAACAAGGACACACGTTGAAAACTTAATTGGCCGTCAGAGTAGATCAAAAAATTTACACGAAAATGTCCACCACCCTACAAGAATTGCACTTCTTTCAAAATGGCCATGAACTTACTTAACTTAATTGGCCATTACAACCCTTCAGTCAAGATTACAGAAGCGTAATTAGGCATACTCTAACTTATTATTGCGTTTTTACCTTTTAAAAACGTTTGAAATATGAACTCGTAGATTGAAAATAAAATAAAAATAAATTTGTGTTAAATTTTAATTAAATTATTTATCGTTCGCACAATTCTGCGTGCCACTTTTCAGAACTTGATGTAAACAACAACAGTTGCTTTATTTGTTATTCCTCTTTGCACTCTTTTGCATAAACAATAACAATTATTAGACAAGTGTTCGACTGATTCGACCACGATTACTTTCTGCAACATTTATTCTTGAAGTTTTTGTGGGTATATTTTTGTTTACTTGTTTATCATAATTTTTTTTTATGCTGACGTTTGTTGTTATATAACGCAGTGCGATAATTTGTAAACAAGTTCATTGTTGTTTTAAAGTTAAACGATGTAAAAGCAAAATACCAGTATGCATTGTCGACATCGATGGAGAGAAAATACAAAATATTGACCGTGGGGATTAGTTGCTACTCGGATGGCTTTAAACATGGAGATTGAACGGGACATGACTGGGGCTGTATATAGAATAACCTCATACCAAACTTTGCCTTCATTAATCGGACCATAATACGGTATTTTAAGCGATCAGGCAAATTAAGATCTGGACAATTATCTGGACATCATTTGGTAAACTAGACGTGTAAGGATTTAAATATCTTCATAGATGGTCAAGTGGCAATTAGGGTAATAACATCTGGAGTGTAAAGAGACGATTACTAATTAGTCTGGGCATAGAACGGTGCGCACTATATGGGTTCCTAGCCATCGTGGAGTGATTGAAAACAAGGAAGCACATATTCTGGCCAGAGTATTGCATACCATATGCTTGGATAATCTAATGTCTCACAGTTCATTAGAAACGAAATTATTTTTGGCAGCACTCATTTATTTAAAGTGTGCTCGGGTTAACTTGTATACAAAAATCTGTTATATCATGTTGAAAGTTATGAACACTCCTTTTCAGTACTTTAACTATTAGACTTAATCGCATTGTAAAATTAATTGAGTAAATAATATAAATAAGAATTCTTAATTCAATATGTTTACATGGAGTTTAAACTGAAATGTTCACTTTTTAAAACGTTTCTTTCTTTTCTTATTTCTTGCGGGTTAAATGTAATCGAAATGTTTACCCTGCTTAAACATAATTTTATAACCACAAGTAAAAAATCTGTACATACCGCAATTTATTTTTTTTTCTTTATTTAAATATTATTTAAAGTCGGCTAAAAATTGCTTAACAAACTTCAAACTTTAATTTCAACTGGGGTGCGGTAAAAACTTTTAACTGCTAGACCGCGCATAAAAATAAATATTACAACTACCGACGACAGAAATCTCTCTTAATATGTTTAAAACTTTTCTGTTGAAACTTAAATTATTTATGTTTTTTTTTCTATTATTAATTAATCTTGAAACTTCTATTCTGCGGAAATGCGGAAAAATAAAACCACAGGACTTCATAAACATTCCTAGTACTTTTTTTTTGTTAAAATAACTAAAAATGGGAATTTTTGTTAAGACTGCTGTCGTCGAGGAAAAAATCTTTTAAGTAAGCTACTGCTTACTACTATTCAAAGTTTGTATTTTTTCATTTCTTTAAGGGCCATTATTACAACTTGCTGTTAAAGATGGGTTTAGTTAAAGGTAATTTTAGCTAAAGTGAACTTTAAAGTCATCTTTAACTTATTTTCGTTATTACATCCTAAGGATAAAATAAAGTTACCATTTTCAAAAATATGGCAATGCCGAAACAATGTCGATAGCACTGTCAATTAAACAAGTGCTTTAAAAACGCAGTGGCAACGACGTGCCTCTTTATTTATTTATAAAATTTGAGTGTTGACGTTTTAGCTTTTTTATTTTTGTGTTTTTTGTTTTAAAATAAATATAATAAATAAGCCAATGTCCATTTTGATTTAAAAAACTATAAATATATTAACATTTATTTTTCATGTTTATATTTGAATTTGCCATATTGAAAATAATATAAATAACATGGCATTTTCAAAGATAAAGTGAACTTTTAAAGTTAAAGTCAGGATGATATTACCTTTAGGTTAGCGCTCACTTTTATCTTATTGTGTATCATAGTAATGAAAATCAAGTTATCTGCCCTTTATAATCCTGCCTTTAGTTAACGGCAAGTTGTAATAATAGCCCTAAGAACAGTGTTTCCACTTTTTTATGTCCTACTGCTCAAATGGCGTTAAAAACTGCTAAGTAATAATTTTAGTAACTAACTATAATCAAAACGCGCTGTAAATAAGCGTTAAATAATAAAAAAATAGAAAAATGTAATGGAATTGTTAAAAAAATATGTTTATTATATATACATACATACATACATACATCTCAATTTTTAAAAGATTTTTTATATAATTTTAAATATTTATTAAAAAAAATAAAATTAACAAATATTTGAAACAAAAGAACGACTTAAAACTTTTTTAATTTTTATGTATAATATAAAGAAAATAGGCACTTTCATTTGTACATTTACAGTCGAAGCCCATTTTTCAGCACTGATAAGTTTTATATTTAACTAAAATAATTAAATTAATTATAGTTTTCTAATATTTTACTTAAAATAAATATATATTGTAAGACTTAAAAATGGGCCACTAGATTTTAGAAACATACGTTTCAAAAAAAAAAAAAAGAAAAAAATATTTATAAAGGCTCATCTTTTAAACATATCATGCTTTCATTTGTAAAATCTTCTGGCAATAAAACAGCTTTTATATAATATTTAGAATTCTCATAGGTGCAATTTTGATTAATTTTTGAACAAACCTTATCTGGTATAACATAATTTTCACAGCATGATTTTCCAGTTTAAGGCCATATTTTATATGAATTAATGAGTTTATTGTATTGAGTGACATTCTAGTTCTTATCTTTGCTTTAAAGTAATCCATAACGCTAAAAGATCTCTCTACATCCGTGTTCGAAAAAGGAAAATTAATAAATTAATTACAAGTGATGTGAATTTTGTAAACGGATTTTCATCTAGCGAATTTTTAAAATTGTGCTCCTCAATTCAGAACTGCTCCGTATTACCTAAATTTTTCACTGACATAATTTTAAATTATTAAGACAATTTTCCATTTCGTCAATATTGTCTTCTTCCAAAAATTCAATGATATCTTTTGTCTTATTTGAAAAAATATTTTTGACACTAAATAACGATATTTTTTTAAAATTGTAATATTTGTTGGTAATCTTGATCTTATTTCATACAATTAATTAGATTTAATTAAATTTAAATTATATGAAGGGTTGTAATGACCAATTATGTATTTATGTATTTATGTATGAGTTTACGTTAGTCACCTTAATTGAAAAGTTTAATGTGAAATATTTCAATTTTATATATTATTTATTTACTGTGAAACTATTGTAAATTTTTTATAATAAAATAAAAGAGAATTTTCATTCATTCTTCAATCAACCCCCAAACAAAAGGTACGTTTTTTTGTGCAATATTTGTTTTGCATTTATCTAATACTTTTGTATTATTTATTCTGTGGCTCAAACTGAATATTTTATTTTATACCCAATTTACCCCAATTCCCCCCGAAACAGTATGTAATTAAATTTTTCTGTATTCATTATTTTCATAAGCCTGTTCAAAATTATATCCCAAATAACTTTATTTAATCAATGTGGAACTAAAAAAATTCAAATAGAAAAGCGCCAACCTAGCGCGTTTTCTTAAAAAAAGCGCTAAAGAGAAAAAATGCGACCTTTTGGTGGTTTAAACGCGCTATGGATATCGTGAAAGGCGCTAAATTCGCAACACTGCCTAAGAATTATAGTACAGCAGAGGAGTTCTACAGCATCTCACTTTCTCGTCATTTCTTTCTTTTGTTTTTCATATAATACCCAAATATTTTAGGAATAAAAAAGGTTTTGATTCCAATACAAACCAAATTCGGAACTGTTCTTTAGCAATGTATTCGCTGCACTCAATTATAAAACGATTATACACGGTTTTCCAAAAAGGATTTCTGAACTCTGACAAATGATAATGGCAAATTAGTTGTCTTTCGTTCAGCCTGATTTCCAAATCACCATGGATCAATATAGCATTCAACAGAACGTCCATATAATAAAATTGGTTTATTAGAATGGGTTTTCTGTTCTGGCAACTTACCACCGGCCAACCGACCAACACCTGTACGGTGACGGAAAAACTGTTGCCACTGGCAGTTTGCAGTAGAATCCGTGGCAGTCTATTTCGAGTCACTCACAAAAATTCGGTTCTTCGCAGATCACAATTTGAAGAAAAATTTAACTTTGGTAGAAAATAAGATTCTCGAATTTGGGTTGGCGTCGTCATCGGTCCATATTTCTTTGTGGAAGACGTTGGGCAGGCCATCAGACTCAATGTAAAGTACTATAGATTTCAACTTTTTTTCACGTTTTCGAATAGCCAATGTAAAAAGTATTCACATACATTAAAATAAAACCTTTTTAGTACTTTAATTCGACACAAACTATCGAAATCGATAAAAATAGAATCAGACTAAAAAATCAGTTGTTTGCAGAAGCATCATGCATCATGTAGTTAGATGCCATTTCCAACAAATTTTGTTATCCTGTTAATACAAAATGTTTATTAAAACACAATTGGGATACGGCGGTCCTACAAACGGAGAAGAATTTTTAAACTCATTTTCATTCGATACTCTTGATACAATGTTGTCTAGTTTTTGTTTGGTAGATATGTGGAATTACAAATTTTCGTCTGACTTTTCCCTTTTGGAGTTTTATTACTTCACGAGAATGTGCGAATAAGCCAAGATGTATTTACACATAATGGCATCAATAGAGCTTTGAAAATAATATAAAATTTCGATGATATCTCACACTTACTTCGGTTTATTTAAATTTGAATATGGAAAACGCTTAAAAAAGACCTTATACATATTGGGATTAAATTTACCACGCCGCTCTATCCTCAACGGTGCTCCTTTTACTTGTATCTAAGTCTCTTCTGATAGCCAATCAGCTATTATATCCCTCTAGAGCGTTGCGATCAACCCCAACCTCATTAAGGAGTGTCGCCGTATTCTCGACATTCTCTCTGGGCTCATCAGTGCCTCACTTGTCTGGGTCAGCAGGCACAGAGAGATTCCAGCCAACTGTAAGGCTGATGAGCTAGACAATGCAGGTTAAACTCCTTCTGGAACGCTTGCCAATCGAATTGAGCATGCCACTTACCACGGTTACGTAGGCCATAAAGCAAAAATCCTTCCGGAAAGTCACTCAATCCTGGGCCTTGCTCCAATGCCCGACTCACCGCATAATGGCGTGGAGGCAAACGGTTGTCCACTTTCTTTATTAATGCCCATTTCTTGCGAGGTGCAGATTTGGTTATTTGGCTCACCCTACCTAGTCAGCTTAACGGAGCATTTATATCAAGGATAAAGCTTCGTTTATTAAACTTTCAGGCTGGCTTCCAGCATAGGGAAGACCAACTTCTTCAACGAGGTTGGTGGAGTTCGTTCAGGAGAAGGACTGAGCTTACTTGTTTCATCACAGCCGGTCTATATGTCTGCTCAAGTGGGATTTGGTTTCAAAGCTACCACTCCAACCATCCTGCCTAGAGGTGTCAAACTATCGATAGTGCTAGTATCGAAAATTTTTGATAGTTCATGAAAATATATCGATATATCGAATCTAAACTATCAGTTCTTACATAAAATATTGATATATCGGCAATCCTATCGTAACACTATTGGTGTCTCTAAAATAATACATTTACGTATTTGAATTTAATAGGTTAAAATACTAAATAACGCGTTTTGTATAAACAAAAATAAACAAAACCAACTTTATTTCTTAGTTCAAAAATCCAAAAATTAAACATGAAGTATTTAAGATAAAAGGTCAGTCAACCAAAAGTTTTTGTTTGTAAAAAGAGCATATCTGCGACATTTTCTTTTAATTTTGTACGCCTATCCGAAACAGCTTTACTAAACATTCTTTTTGACTCAGTCGAGGAAGCTGAGATACACAAATACTTGGACGCAAGTATTTGCATCTCTTTCATATCACTTAAACGTGTCTGGAAATAAAATAATTGTTTTAAGTTATAAATAAATACATCTAAGTAGCACATTGCAGTACCCCAATGGGTCAGTTGTTATAAGTTCATTGGGCTTTTCAGCATACTCTCGCAGAGACATAATTGCATCGGCTCTGTTAGACACGACTTCGGATTATAGTTTCTGCGTCGTAAAGTGGAAAATTGCTAGTATTTCTCCAGAGCTCTTGGATGTTTGCGATTTCTCTGTATTTCCTATTAATGTCAGTTTTCTTGTTACCTCAACCAACTCATTTTCAAGCTTTTTATACCCTTGCGTTGCATTTTCAGCAGATCAAAAGAATTATTTTTTGAACCTAGGATCCAGTAAAGTTGCTAATCTTGTGACACTTCTAGATTCATAAACAAAAAATCTTCGTTGGATTTGTTTGACTAGAAAGGTGCACGTTTCTACTCCTAGCGTAGTTTTCATTTGTGGTTTCAGATTCATCATATCGTTATACAACCCTAGCGCGATGGGAATTACCTGTGATACTGTTACGTACAGATTACCCGATATAATTTTCATATTTTTGTCGAATGGGTCGAACAACAAACGTATATCTTGAAATTACTCTATTTCTTCAGCCGTTAGAACTTCCGGTGACTTAGGGGTACTTAATAGTACTGAAAAGATGGCATCTTTGGTAAGCAAAATTCGTTCCACCATTGCAAAAGAACTGTTCCACCTAGTTGACACATATGACGCATATTTAGTATTTAAAGAAAGGAAATTATTAGAAATGTTTGTAGCTTACTAGTTAATGTCTTTACTTCACTCTCCATTTTATAATAATACTGTGGGAATCACCAGTTTATAAATGCAAACAAAAAATTAGTGGCGGACCGTTACTATCGATAGTGGCAAAAACTATCGATAATAGTTAAATGTTTATTGTTGTAAAAAAAACTATCGATAGTAACGAAAAATATATATATGTTTTGACACCCCTAATCCTGCCTACCTATTGGAATAATCCTTTTGAAAACACAATTAATTTTAAAATAAATTATGTGACAACTGACTATTACTTAATTATAACGGTGAATTTTCTCTTCTTTTATAATTGGAAAAAGTACAAGTACTTCAGAGCAAATTTAAATACTTTTTGTGTTTGTAGATTACAAACTTCTTCTCATAATTTTAAAGATATAAGGATATACATACACGTGAATGTATGTATGTATTTATGTATATCCGTATATGTTTATTGGAAACGATGCTATGATTGCTAAACTCATTTCAAAATCGATTGACCCAAATCAATTTCATTTCGTTCTTTTTCAACATGGGTTCATTGGGTTATAAAAATATTTTTCAATTTTTTATTCGATTAATAAAAGCTTTAAACCAGAATTCTTTCACAAAATAATAAGCTTTAGAAAAGCGAAATAGAGATGAAGAATGCAATAAATTTCGAGTTTTAATCTCTATTCTATTGTTTAAATTTTATGCCTGAAAACTCACAAGGACGTATAATAAAACCCAATGAAAATGAAAAAAAAACAAAATTAATGACTTTGGGTACATGTTCCCTCTGTCACCTTACTGAAATAAAATAATTTATTTATTTTTTATTAGCTCTTCTTATCGCAATTCTCTTTTTTTAAATTATATTCCAAGATATTTTATTCGTTTTCCTTTATACTGAAGGATTTTTCTAACCTTTTATAAATTATTTACGTCAGACCATTCCATTTTTAATTTCTCTGCAGATGGGTATTTAAGAAGGAGTTGATAATGAAAACTTTCATTATTCTTTTAATAAAAATATTCTAAACTTTTTCACACTTTCTCAGTTACCTAGATAAGGATTAAAATATATTTAAATTTAATTTTTTTAATTTTATTGGTATTTTTTTTTTTTTTTTGATATAAAATGACAGACGTTTGTTATTTATGTTGGTGCTCATTTGTGGATTGGATTTGTTTTTAATAATGTTTTATAAGAGCTTTTTTTGTGTAAATAAAATACAAATTTTTAATGGGGAAATAAAAAAAACATTCTATTCAAAATATGGGTCATTGCCTGCTACACATTTTCCCCATCTTTCAAGCTATTTGTGGATTCCACGCCTCTAAAACCGTTCATCTTTTAAAGCAAACCAATTACTTATTTACTTACTTAATTGGCCATTAACAACTCGATTAACGGATTTCGGCCTGTCTTAACACATCCTTCCAGGTGCCTTTGCTTTTAGCGCACATTAGGCAGTTGATCGCAATCAATCTTCACCGATCTCTGCAGATCCCAGCGTCAAATACCCGTCTCGCCGGAGCATGCTCCTCCATTCGAACGTCGTAGTCGTGCCAGCGCAGCCGCTGGATGTAATGTAATGCACAATGTCCATGTCGTTGAGCAACTCATACAGCTCACTATTGTCTCGGATGCGGAAGTCATCGCCAACTCGCCCTGGACCGAAGAGTTTTCTCTCGAATACTCTCAAGGATGCTGCATCAGTGTTTAATAGTGTCCTTGCCTCTACGCCGTTAAGAAGCACGAGGAGGATGGGCGTCTTGTAGGGTATTAGTTTTGCTGTACCAGAGGGGTGCCATAGTAGCACAAGTGAGACATTATTTTTGGTGGTCGCGACGGAGCCAAGATAAACAAAATCCATTGACTATTGGGATCCAACACGCCGTACTTGCCGACAATATATACTTCCTTATGCCCTCATTTACTGACAAGCCCATCTTAATAGACTCCCGTTAAATAGCAATAAAGGTAGCAGTAACATCTCACTTGGTACGTCATATGATGTCAATGTCGTCAGCATACGCAAGAAATTGGATACATATCTATGTATATATGTATGTATATAATTTGGCTATTACAACCTTTCAGTCAGGATTACGACCTAGCTTCTCACATCACTTATGTTGTTTGCATTAATTTTTATACATGAGTGGCGTGACCTACAGTTTAAAGTCGACTCCGAACGACAGATTTTTGAGAAACTTTTCATGGAAATTTTATTTACTCTCAGATTCTGCTGAGAGGAAGTCGCCGAAGAAATATTTTTTCATATCTCGTTCAATTGGAGATGCCTGACCTGGGGTCTTACCTGAGGCCTCACGTCTAATAAGCCAACACACTACCTAGACCACGGCGACCTCAAGCAACTGGATGGTTTTTTTTTAAATACTGTCTTTGCGATGCACTCCAGCCTTCCGCAGAGCATTCCCCATGACGAAGTTGAAGAGGTTTCATAATAAGGTTTTCATTGAATATTTTTTTTTATTTGGTGGGGTTCAAGTCCTACGCACAACCTAAATTTAAAGTCCAGGGAATTGTACATCGCTGGATGCATTATTTAACATCTAGAGGGTGCTAGTATGCCATCCAGGAGGGGCCACGTGGAGGCTGCGTTTCAACTTGAATACAGCAAGACAAGGATCGTTCTGGAGGTCGCCATGTTGATCACAGTCAGAAACTTTACCTTGCTTGCATGCATCCCATCGCATTTCAAACCACTTAGTCACGCAATTATCGACTTCCTCGAGCTCCTAGCCTAATGCTTTGGTTTGGTTGTATCCTAAACCATTGTGTGTTGCCATGCTGCAAAATAACCTCGCCGTGTCTTGTGGCCCGTTCTGATTGTTTTTCTATCAATACTTGGTTCAGTTTTTCCCGCTATGATTGCATGCGACACTGTTTTTTTTTTACCGTGTCTTTGATCCAAAATTTCACAAGTGGTTTTACGGTTCTCTATGTGCCTGTCATTTAATTCATGTGGCACCTATTTTCCAGATATTTGGATCTATCCCGTAACATTTAAACGATCAGAAATTTATTATTATGCAGCACTTACAATTTCTATCATTTGTTTCTGTTTCAAAGTGTCACCTTCATCCATATTGTTACGAAAATGGAAATAGTGTTACATTGTTTAACATTAAAGTAATAAACAAAAGCGACAAAAACTGAAACAATGAACTTGTTTACATGATCAACGAAGAAAGAAAAATATAGCAATAACATCAGTATAAAAAAAGGGATAAATAAGTAAACAAACAGACAGCAACAACACTGCAAGGACAAATGTAAACAAAATACACAAACAACAATAACATAAACAACATGTTTACATGAGTAGAGATTCCGAAAAGGCAAAGTCATTCTCCTTCAAGAACATTCATCAGACTATTTACCCAGCGATATAAAAGGCAAGACAAAGCAGACAACGTTATCAGTAAAAATTCAGACATACTTGTGTGAAGACGCGTTTCGTGTAAAGAGAATAATAGTGGTTTGAAGATTTTCGATGTAAAGATCTAACGAACAATTGTTAGTGTGTACGCGGAAGAGTGTAAAGACGAACAACAAATAAAGCAAATAGTTGTTGTTTAAATAAAGTTGCGAACAGTGTCACACGGAATTGCGCGAACAATAAGGAATTAAATTAAAACTAAACACAAATTTATTTTTATTTCATTTGCAATCTACGAACTCACTTTTTTGATTGTTCTTCATTTCTTACATTAAAATCGATATCTCTGAAGCTTCCAGATTATCTTCTGCATGTTGCTTTTGTAGTCGCCGCAGTCTAGTAAATAGTGTTATGGTTTATTAGACATAAGGCACGGTTCAAACCCCAGGACAAACATCAAAACGAAAATATGAAAAAATATTTCTTAGCGGCTTCCTCTCAGCAGATTTCTGGCAAAAACTCTGAGAGTAAATAAAATTGCCATGAAAATTTTCTCAAAAATCTATCGTTCGGAGTCGACTTTAAATTGTAGGTGCAGCCACTCATGTATAAAATTAACATACACAACATAAGTGATGTGAGAAGCTAGGTTGTAATCCTGACTGAAGGGTTGTAATAGCCGATTATGTTATGTATGTTGCTTCTGAAGAGGATTACTAGTACTTTTCTTCAAATGAACACAAAATCTTTTTGCTTTCCGCAAATCATTATTTTCTGGTACAAAATTCGTCATCTTTAACACGATGAAAAAATATGATGTTGTATGTTTACTGATGTGATGTATACGTAATATGTTTGACAGATGTCAGCGACAACACAAAAAAGAAACAAATTAAAGCTCTTTCACTATAAATGTTCCCCGTGGATGCATTTGTATTTGACGCTCACTAAATACCGGTACTCCTAATATGTGTAAAGATACATACATACACACATAATTGGTCATTACAACCCTTCTCACACCACTTATGTTGTGTGTGTTAATTTTATACATGACTGGTGAGATCTACAGTTTAACATCGACTCCGAACCACAGATTTTTGAGAAATTTTTCATGGCAATTTTACTTACTCTTAGAGGTTTTGCCAGAAATCTGCTGAAGGAAGTCACCAAAGAAATATTTTTTTTTCATATTTTCGTTTTGATGTCTGTCCTGGGGTTTGAACCGTGGCCATACCTCTAACAAGCCAACACACTACCTACTAGACTACGGCGACTTCATCCATATTGTTTGCAATTCGTTGTCTTCATACTTTTTTGATGATTCTTTATTTCTTACATTGAAATCGATATCTCTGAAGCTTCCAGATCATCTTCTACATGTTGGATGTGCTCAATATAAGGCCACTACTGTATATAGCTTTTAATCAACAGATTAAGTTAATATACATGTACAATAAGCCAACATACAAATTGTCACACACAACGGCAATTACATTTCCTTAATATTATAATTCCAATTCATTAATGTATACAGAGGGCTATCCTTTTAAGGGAATTTTAAATTACAATATCTGATAGCACACAACTCCATTGCAGTTCAATGGAAATGGAGAATGAAGATATTATCTTTTATCAGTTTATACGTAATTAACTCATATGGTAGTCATGTATTGTAAAGCACATACAGTGGACAATAAAAGTCTAGGTTCCCCAATATCTGTAAGCAATCTTATAAATTTTAAGTAACAATTTGTAAAATTAATTCATTGTCTTTATATTTATTTTATGATTTGTTGTTGTTTAAGGATGGAACCAAAAGTTGTAGGTGGTACTAGTGCTTGCTTTTGTTCCAGTTTTGTGCTAATTACCCTACCAATATTTCGGCTATTAGTGGACCGAGAAAGCGATGCAAAATCATATGTTTTTCGCGATGCTTAATATCCTTTTCAATGTCGATGCGTCCCTGTGGTTTAAGGGTGGAACTGAAAGTGGTATGTGGTGGTTCTTTTTCGCCATTCACCATGCTAACTTGTTTTCTGAATCGATGATGTGAATTGGATTGACAGCCTTTGCGAAGTTTAGTTTGGAATACTTTTTTTAGAATTTCAGTTTTCGTCGGTTCAATAAGATCGGTTGTAATGACAGTAGCACTCTCTTCAGCCGCTAACAAAATAGGCCATAATTCACATATGAATTGCCTTACCAGGGACCATTTAGAAATTTAGTCATATGGATATGCATCTTCATCGGACTGATAAATTGTTCCAATTTCAATTCATTGCATACAAAATCTTCTATTTTAAAAATATCGAAGATTTTCGTATTAATTTGTTAATTTAAAGTATCCAATTTCACTTTCGACATGTCTATGGACTTGTCGAGTACTTCGCCAGATTTCACTTGTTTATTTACTTCCATTTTTCTTTAAGTTTTTCTATGTTAACTGTTGTCTATCGAGACTAAATTGTAATTCATCAGCAGATGTTGCCAGTCGCATTAATAAGGCACCCAATACTTTTGCCCAACTTAACACCGTTTGGAAGTCGTCTAACATATCGAGAGGCACCAAAATTAAAATTTTTAACTCCAACGTTAAATTCACATTACTGTACGGTTGCGAAACGTGGAATATGGCAACGCACGATTCCCAGTCTCTTCAGGTATTTGTTAAACAATGCCTGTGTAGAATCTTGTGTATTTACTGGCCCTCCATAATATCAAATGCCCAACTCTGGTCAGACACAAAATAGCAACCAATTGAGAGAGAAATAAAGAGACGCAAGTGTGGATGGCTTGGACACACTCTTCGCCAGCCATTAGATGACATCACAAGGAATGCCATAGACTGGAAACCCCAGGGAAGCAGGCGCATCAGACGACCATTACGCATCTGGAAACGCCAAATCACATCCGAATTTTCTAAACTACGTCTACACAAAGCTGCCAGATAAATGAAGCACCAAATCGACAAATATTTGAGAAAAAATCGTCAAAATCGTCAAAGACTTTTATTAAAATCGTAAAAAAATCAGCAGAAAATATAAATTAATAAATTAAAATTATTTAAAAACCAAAATTATTTCTTTGTAGTAAAATATATGAAGCCAATGTGTCTACTGTTCACACGAGTGAACAAATATACTCAAATTTAACTCTGCCTTCCAATTTTCCTTACATCAAATAACAATAATAACACCAACACACATAACATAACATAACACATAACACCATACATATCAACAATCATCACACACATCACATATACACATCCTTCAACAGGTTCAAAAGGATTGTTTATATCCTTTTAGATCAGTTGATAAACAACCGCGACCAAGCAAAAAACCAACCCTACTCGTGTGATAACCAGTGAACAAAATTTGCATTCCAAACAAATTGTATAATAACAAAGTGTAAGAAATAAACATTGTAAACAAAAATATATACACTCTATAATATTTTTAATAAAATACATACATATTTATAACGTTTTTTAAAATACACATACAAAACAATAATAACATTTATTATTAACATACAGACACATATATACCAAAAGGTTTGTGCATTATATACCCTAACCCTCAGATTAATCCTCATACTAACCCTACCCCATAACCCGTACGTTCATGGTCCTTCAAGGAAAAAGAAGAGACAGCGACACGTATATATACAGTCCACAAAACACCCCCTAATTTGTGAAAAATCTACCCCACCCTATAATTTATAACCCCATAACACCCCAACTTTTAAATTTTATTAAAAATCAAAAGAATATAAATAAGTACAAAGTGATGTAAATATACAAAATAAAATAAAGACAAGCATATACACTAACAAAATCAGTGTAAAACATAAATCAGACAATACACAAAACATAAAAACATTCTAAAACCAACAAAGTGCACAAAATACTTAAATATAAATCAAAAAACACAAATTAACAATTAACACAAACAATAATTACAGAAGGTCACATTAAAAGAAAGAGTGCACTTACAAAAACAACATATATATAAAACAGTAAAAAAGTGCAAAATCAAAAATAATAATACATCATATTTAAAATTATCACACATATTAAAAGAACAAAAATAAAATCATATTACATAGAACAGTAAAATAAAAGTTAAAAACAAATCTAAAATCAAAAGGAAAGCACAAAAGTTACTAAAGTTCACAAAGAATACAAACAAAACACATATTACATTAAAGAAACAAAAATTATACATTTTCAAAACAATATATAAATATAATATATATATAAATTAAAAAGGAAACATAAAAGTTCACAAAGGTTAAAAAAAAATAGAAACAAAATACACATAAGGAGAAACACATCTTGCACAGTTTTTAAAAATAAAACATAAACAAAATCAAAAGTGAGAAAAGACAAATAAAAAATTGAACAAAATTCGAAACAAGTAGCAACAAAGTACATAGTGACAAAAATTAAAAAATTGAAAAATATAAAGTGCACTAACAATTACATTTCAATACAGTTCACTTACAAAAAATAAATAAACAATTACAAATATAAGCAACTACTAACAAATAACCATTATTAACATTGCACACAAACACAACACAACAAACATCACACAAAGAGGAATTGGAAAAATAAAATTGGTTTGTACCCTACCCTCAACAGACAAGGTAAGTTGATATTTTTCAATTTACATTTTTTTATATATATCGCATATTTTGTCGCGAATTTTTTGAAATTTATAAAAAAAAAAACTCACAATAAGAAATATTATCTTATAAAACCCACCCAATATTTACCCTTTTTTTTCGATATTATTTTCAAAATATTGTGAGTAACACATATTGCCGTTCTCTTTGTGTAGTGCAACAAAAGCACAAAGGATACCCAATAGGCAATTTTGTCTGCTGATTAGTTTTATTTCAAATTTGAAATAAACATTTTTTTTAACCAAATTTACCCGCGATAATTGGATTTACTATCGCAATTTAATAACTTTTTCCAATCCTCTGCGTATTAAATTTTAAAAAATAAATATGTCGGAATTAAAAACTTTAGCCACCGATATTCTACGTTATATCCAACAGGATTTAAGTGCCTTTGAGGAAGATTTTAAGGCCAGTACAGAGAAGTCTCAATCACTACCCGCATTGAGATTCATGAAGAATGAATTGGAAGAGTTGTGGTCGAATATTGACGGAAAATTCAGACAGATCCGAGAGTCGCCACAACTCAATGAACCCGAAGTAGCCAATTCGATAAATTTTAATGGCCTCTCCAGGAATGTGAGATCAGCTAAAAAATTCTATAGGTCATCTATGATTTCCATAGATGAGTCTATAGAAAACTTTACCCAACCCAAAAATTCAAACCCCACCCAACCCGAACCCACACAACCCACCCAATCAGTTGGATTTAACGTACCCCCTTGCGATATGCAAATATTCAGTGGGGATTTCAAGTCTTGGGCCTCGTTCAGAGACCTATTCAAGGCCATTTATGGCAATAACACCCGCCTAAGTGGTGTAGAAAAACTTTTCTACCTTAAGAATAAGACTAGCGGCGAAGCTAAAAAAATAGTCGACAATGCACCCTTAACTAATGATGGTTTTCTTATTGCTTGGACCCAACTGGTAAATCAATATGAAAATAAAAGGATGCAAATTAACGCACAAATTAAGACCCTTTTAAATTTACCAGCGGTAAACACTATGTGCAGTGTTTCAATAAGAAAATTACAGAGAAAGATTAATTGCTGTATTGCAAATTTGAATACATTAGAGATAGATACGGACAATTGGGATCCTATCATTGTATATCTCTGTTTGACAAAATTACCCAAGGAAACCCGGAGGGAATTTGAGAAAACCCTAAAGGATTGTGCTGAAATGCCTTCCTGGTCAGATGTGGATGTATTTCTAACAAATACATTCAAGGAACTCACTTCTGTCAATGATGTTCCGGAAAGTAACCCTAACCCTAACCCAAACACCCACCCAAAACACAAATTCCTCCAAGACATCAACAATCGAATTGACAGAAGAGTAAAAACGTTCCATAATGTGACACACAATAATAGGAAGGATACCCGATCCACAAACGTATTCCAAAGCAAACCCTCGAATTCAACCCAAACCCACCAAATACCCATAATTATCAAAAAACCCAGGAAAAACCCGATGGTTCATTGTGCAAACTGTGCAAAAGTAACCATACTTTGAGGGAATGCTCATCATTTACTTCCTTGGGAGTAAATGAAAGAATTGAATTCGTAAGAAAGAATTCAATTTGTTACAATTGTCTGGCCATTAGTCACATGGTATCAGAATGTCGCAGTACATTCACATGCAGATACTGTGGCAGCAGACATAACACCCTTTTACACAAACCCAACCCAAACACTAACCCACAGAATGACGATAAACCCTCTACGTCAAGTGCAATACAGTCTTTCTCTACCCACACCCAATCAAGCAAAACCCAATTAGACGACAGAGCTAAATTATTAGGCACAGCTGCCTTGAATATTCAAATACACGGTGAAGAATTCCCTGCTAGAGCGCTTATTGACCCAGCATCAGACTTTTCATTCATTTCTGATAAGCTAAGGCGTAAATTACACATACCCACCCTACCCATAGTTGCTGAAATCTCAGGTTTAAATGAGGTTGTTTCAGCACGTTCGAACAAGATGTGTAATATACATCTTGGTTCTAACACTAATAAGGAATTTTCATTGAATATTCAGGCAATTGTTGTCAAAACCCTCACCCGCAATTTACCCACCCGAAACTTAAACCCTACTTTCATAAAAGAGTTGGACAGAATCCCATTGGCTGATCCTAAATTTTATGAAAGCCGCCCAATTGATATTATAATTGGTAGCGATTTTTACCCACAAATTATCAGAGCTGGTGTCAATAAAGATATTCTTGGCACATTAATAGCTCAAGAAACTGAGTTTGGTTGGATTTTAACCGGACCAATACAAGATTCTCACCCTACCCGAAGAATCGTCTCTTACTACAGTTCTGTCAAGCTTGATAAATTTTTGACCAAATTTTGGGAAATTGAAGAAATTCCACAAGAACCCATTCAATCCGAAGACGATTGTACTTGTGAGAAAAATTACACGACAACTACCCGTCGTTTACCCAATGGCCGTTATCAAGTAAATCTTCCATTTCGTAACCCTCAAATTGAGTTAGGAAACTCGCGCCATATAGCGATGGCTCAATATTTAAGAAATGAGAAGAATTTACTAAAGAAAACCGATCTAAAACTTGAATATGATAACGCGCTACAAGAGTATATTGACTTAGGTCATATGAAACCCATTATTTATAACCCAAACACTTCTTCAAACACCCATTACACAGTCCTGCATGGGTTTTGCAAATAAGATCGCTCTATGTGTTTCCGAAGGCATTTTGTGCGCTAAACACGAATCTGGTTTCAAAAATTTTCCATCACGTCAGGTTTTCGAGAAAAAGGGGGTTGAAAACCCTAAAAATAGCGTTTTTGGCCATTTTTGAAACATTGTAGAGCTCAACACTGACGTGCTAGAACCATCGCTATTTTTAGAAATCGACAATTGATCTTTGCTCTTTAAAATGAGCCCAAAGCCAAATTGTTTGCATACACCCTTAAAGTAGGGGGTGGTTTTATGTCAAGGGGTGCAAAAAAAAAAAGAAACACATTACGGAGGTCCTTAAAAATTAATCAGATTTACTTGAAAATTGTTACTCAGGGCTTTTTGGGGTCGCTGATTACAGATCTTCATTCGGATTTAAAACATTCAAAATGGCCGATCCAATATGGCGGTCGAGGTTTATAAAAATTAGTCAGATTTACTTGACCGCCATATTGGAGCCGCCATTTTGAATTTTTTAAATCTGAATTAAGATCTGTAATCAGCGACCCCAAAAACCCCTGAGTAACAATTTTCAAGTAAATATGATTAATTTTTAAGGACCTCCGTAATGTGTTTCTTTTTCTTTTGCACCCCTTGACATAAAACCACCCCCTACTTTAAGGGTGTATGCAAAAAATTTGGCTTTGGGCTTATTTTAAAGAGCAAAGATCAATTGTCAATTTCTAACCATAGCGATGGTTCTAGCACGTCAGTGTTGAGCTCTACAATGTTTCAAAAATGGCCAAAAACCCTATTTTTAGTGTTTTCAACCTCCTTTTTCTCGAAAACCTGACGTGATGGAAAATTTTTGAAACCAGATTCGTGTTTAGCGCGCCAAATGCCTTCGAAAACACCTGAAGCCATCTTATTTGCACAAAAAAAGTCCAAATTTGCAGGGCTGTGTTATTATTTACCCCATCATGCTGTTGTTAAACCCGATCGTGTTACGACAAAAGTTCGAGTTGTTTTTAATGCATCGAGCAAAACTTCGAACGGCAACAGCTTGAATGATACCCTACACATTGGTCCTACCCTACAACAAGATTTGGTTGTTTCAATCTTGAGATGGCGCTTTTATAGGATTGTTTTTAATGCCGACATCACCAAGATGTATAGGCAAATTCAATTGAACCCTACCCACACACCCTATCAAAGAATTTTATTCCGTAAAAGCGTCAACGAACCCATTCAAGATTACGAACTGCAAACAGTCACATTTGGCGTTAACTGTGCCCCTTATTTGGCTATCAGGACCCTACACAAATTAGCCGCAGACATTCAAGATACCCACCCAATTGCATCTCAAATTTTGAGAGAGAATATGTACGTCGATGATGTACTAGCCGGTGCTCATACTGTTCAAGAGGCTGAAATCGCTCAAAAACAGTTAATCAATGCACTTGAATCTGCTGGTTTTCCTCTACGAAAGTGGACATCAAATACCCAAAAGCTCCTAGATAATTTACCCATGGACCACCAACTCAATGCCGCCTTACTCACCCTTCCGGAATCGGAAAACCCTAAAACTCTAGGCATTCGGTGGAATCCAAAAGAGGACAACTTTTTCTTTGAGGCCCCAAAAATAGAGAGAAAACCAGCCTACACTAAGCGAGCAATTTTATCTGACATCGCTAAACTTTTTGACCCAGCTGGTTGGTTAGCACCAATTATAATATCCGCCAAAATCGTGATGCAGCAAATCTGGCAGGATAATACAGCTTGGGATGAATGTCTTAACCCACTCACACTTATTAAATGGCACAAGTTTTTGCAGTTTTATGATAACATTGACAATATTCGAATTCCTAGATGGATAAATTTTTCACCCTCAGCAAAATTTGAGTTTCATGGCTTTTCAGATGCTTCTGAAAAAGCATACTCTGCGGTTTTATACGCACGAGTTATACCCATAAGCGGACCTATGTCCGTAACCCTACTCGTCGCTAAGACGAGAGTTGCACCTATCAAGGTTATTTCTTTACCGAAATTAGAACTTTGTGGTACAGTGTTGTTGGCAAAAATGGCACAAAACAGAATTACCCAGCTGCAACTAACCCAATACCCAATGTATTTCTGGACGGACTCCGCAATAGTTTTGGCATGGCTCAACAAACCTCCGACTACATGGAACACCTTTGTGGCTAACCGTGTGTCTGCAATAGCCGAAGCGGTAGGAACCAATAACTGGAGTCATGTGGCCTCTTACGACAACCCAGCCGATGTTGCCAGTCGTGGATGCAACGCAGATGAACTGAAGGACGACAAGCTATGGTGTAATGGACCAACATGGTTGAAGGAGGATCCAACAAAGTGGCCAACAACACACTTACCCTACGAAACTCAAGCTGAAGCTAAAATTTGTCAGTCGTTCTCTACGACTTTGAACCCAAAAACATCTATGGATTCTACCCACCCTACCCAGGACATTTTGGAAAGATTTTCTAAATGGTCCAAAGCACTTAGAATATTGTCATATGTCTATCGATTTTGTGATCGCGCATCAGTTACTCGAAGAAATGGAATTCGACATGACAGCGTAGTTCTGTGCCGAAAAATTCCACAATCTATTGACGAAAGACTCAATAGATTATTAACCCACCCGAGTATTGAACTTGATGCGCATGAGATCAAAGCTACCCGTGATAGACTGATAATTCTTTGTCAGACACAATATTTCAGTGAAGAATATTCTTGTCTGAAGAAATCGAACCCTTTACCCAAGAAAAGCAATTTACTCACCCTTACACCCTTTTTGGACACAAAGAATATAATGCGCACAAATGGCAGATTGGCAAACTCCAACAACTTAACATATGATGAACGACATCCTATTTTATTACCCTACCCTAGCGCCTTTGCTAAATTATTAACCCAACACGTTCATCTTATAACCCTACACGGCGGAAATCGTCTAATGTTGCGAGTAATTCGCTCGAATTTTTGGATTCCGAGACTGCAGAATCTTATCAGTTCTGTAGTCAATAGGTGCGTACCCTGCACGAAATATAGGAATCGTCAAACTACCCAATTTATGGCTGCATTACCCCCCGAACGTACCCAAATTAGCAGACCATTTAATACTGTTGGAGTTGATTTTGCCGGACCATTTGACATAAAATCCTACATTGGTAGAACATGTAGGATAACCAAAGGTTATGTTTGCGTATTTGTTTGCTTTTCTACCAAAGCTATCCACTTAGAGCCCACATCTGACCTGTCTACCCAAGCATTTATGGCGGCATTTGCCCGATTCTTTTCGAGGCGGGGATGCCCTGTCGCTGTGTATTCCGATAATGGAACCAACTTCGTTGGAGCTAGCCAACTAATTAAAAAGCAGCGACAGGAATTCCTCAAACAGTTGAAGGGATTGGTTACATCAACCAATAGCTTTCAAAACTTGACGTGGCACTTTATCCCACCCGGAGCTCCACATATGGGAGGCTTATGGGAAGCCGGCGTAAAGAGTTTCAAGTCCCATATTAAGAAGCTCGCAAATTTTAAATATACCTTTGAGGAACTAGCAACCCTATTGGCTAGAATAGAAGGATGCCTCAACTCAAGACCCTTAAGCCCGTCGAGTGAAAACCCTCAAGATCTTAACCCATTAACCCCAGGTCATTTCTTAATTGGCTTACCCTTATTATCACCCGCTGACCCCGATTTTAGTAACGAAAATATTACCCTAGCAAACAGATGGCAAAGGTTGAAAATTCAACACCATCAGTTTTGCAAAAGATGGAAGGATGAATATTTGAAGGAGCTCCATAAACGTTATAAATGGAGAAACCCTAAACGTCCTGTGGAAATCAATGACATTGTTGTCATTAAACAGGACAACCTACCCTCAAATGAATGGTTACTCGGACGAGTAACCAAGACTTACCCAGGTTCCGATGGACTGCCTAGAGTAGTCGAATTGCACACATCAACCGGAACATTGACTCGGCCCATAACCAAGGTCGTCGTCCTACCCACACATTAATTCAACTCCCTCCGAATAACCTTCCATATTTCACCCTCGTCACACACCCATTACCCAACACCATTCTAACACCCGAATTCTTACCCAAAACACTCACAATTATTAACCAGTCACCCAAGCCCACTAACATTATCCACCCGAAAATTGATTACCCACCCATTTCGAGCATTAGTTAACACACTCTTCACCTTCATTAATACATATTTATTAATCCACAGATGCCACCCAAACACCACAAGAATTTCAAACAATCGCCGCGTAATAAGCGCCGTAACCAACGGGAACAAACAAGTAAACACTTTGGTTGCGGTATATGTAAGGCCAACCATCGTTTAAGCGACTGCCATAGATACGATCGAATGAATTTGGCCCAAAAATATGAGAATGTGCTAAACTTACATTATTGTGTAAATTGCTTGGCCCGAAATCATTTGATTGAAAAATGCACCAGCTCCGCTAGATGCAACAAATGTAATGGTAAACATCATACTACTTTACACGGGCCTGAACGCATTACTAAGGAATTGGTTAGAGCAAAATCTTCCAAGGTCATCGTAAAAAAGATGCAGTGCCAATACCTGCACCACGTACAAAGTCAACCGTATACATACATGCACCTTTGATAATGCCAACGTCAACAAAAACATTTATCCCTACGGCTATGGTCAATATCGATGGTAAACAGATGAGAGTCGTCCTTAACCCCACTATAGGCACGTCTACCATCGCTGCATCAGTGGTTCAAGACAGAAGTTTGATCGCATTCAAGGTAGAAGGTCAGACATACGTTAAAGTGAAGATGGAACCGAACATGGGCTCCTCCTGTTCCTATGAAATATGCATGAGAGTTGTTTCTGATTTGCCCAAGTTGTTATACCCCGCGGAAATGAATCCAACCATTAAAGAGAATTTTTGCCGAATATCCCTGGCTGACCCTAAGTTTTACACTAATATTCCGGTGTGTATTGAGATTGGCGGAGACTTATACACCACTATATTGCAACCCAATGTTATCCACATTGGAAAGGGCTCTCTTATTGCCCAAGACTCAACGCTTGGTTGGTTGGTCATGGGATCCATTTAGGCTTAAACCTTTACCCAAGTATTTAAATACCCTATTTTTTACCCAACACTGCCCTTACTCCTTAAACGAATACATAAAAATAATTGTCTTTTATTCACAGGTTGCCGGCCCGGGAGGATGTTCACACGAGTGAACAAATATACTCAAATTTAACTCTGCCTTCCAATTTTCCTTACATCAAATAACAATAATAACACCAACACACATAACATAACATAACACATAACACCATACATATCAACAATCACCACACACATCACATATACACATCCTTCAACAGGTTCAAAAGGATTGTTTATATCCTTTTAGATCAGTTGATAAACAACCGCGACCAAGCAAAAAACCAACCCTACTCGTGTGATAACCAGTGAACAAAATTATATTTGAAATTTGAATTCCAAACAAATTGTATAATAACAAAGTGTAAGAAATAAACATTGTAAACAAAAATATATACACTCTATAATATTTTTAATAAAATACATACATATTTATAACGTTTTTTAAAATACACATACAAAACAATAATAACATTTATTATTAACATACAGACACATATATACCAAAAGGTTTGTGCATTATATACCCTAACCCTCAGATTAATCCTCATACTAACCCTACCCCATAACCCGTACGTTCATCTACATATCTGAGTTCAAAAATAAAACATTTAACAAAGAATTTATTGGAAATTAAAATCTAGCGTCCCTCATCTTCATTTAATATATTTTTTTTTCCAAAAATGCCGAAATTGGGTTCATTTTCAGGAAAAAATTGTTTAAGGTTTAAACAATCTATCCCAACGTTGTTTATTGACACATAAGCGCAGCAATAATAGTACATCATCTATATCTATGGGCGGTGTAGATATTAAGGAGTCAGAAGCTTTTGATGTTCTGAGCATGAAAATTCAGTGTAACGCTGACACATTTTTCAGTTCCTTCTTAAGTTCTTATCATCCGATCTTACTATGAATTTACATCGTTTATTACTGACAGAGAATGGAATACAACCCTCATGTATGGGTTGGTGCCTCAACGTCTATTCTGCGGTTTCTCGACCGTGTACAGGAGAGGCCATAGTATCTCGTTAATGATGGTAGTGTGTCCAACTCCATTGAATCATTGGAGCATCGTTGCAATGTGGTATGTGTTTCACTGTTCTGTCGCTACTATAAAATTCTTCTGCTTGAACGAAATATGGGGACTTTTTCCTGAAAATCATATATTCCTACATAACGCTCGTCTTTTTTAGCCAGCACATCCGTATGTGGTCTATTGGCCAGTGGATCGCACACTGCATACAGTGTCGGTATGTGGAACTCAATTCCTGCAGAGGTCTATCCTGTTACTTATGGTATAAAAATATACAAGCCTAGTGTCCATAAACACTGTTCTCTCTTTCCTTATCCTCATAACATAGTTCCAAACTCAATTCCATCCATCCCCTGAGTGTTGGTCGTATGAAAAAAAAAAATAATAACGGCGCTTGCCTTTGTACTTCCGATGGCAATATTAGAAGCTATACTAGAATTTTTAAAATTGTCTGCAACGACAAGTGATATATTATTCTCAACTACGAGGTTATTTAGGAGTTGTAATTTTTCAGCTTTTAAGTTGTTAAAACGGAATAAAATACAGTAAAATCATCACAGGTATTCGGAAGTAACTTAAAAATAAAATACTTTACTCCTTGTTTTTTATGTTTATTTTTGTTTTATTACATTTTTAAATTTTAAACTTTTAGATCGCCAACCCATTATACGTATACACATATGCTCATATTTAATATGTAAAATTCATTCATGGCAAGAACATATGTGACGTATGATATTTAATTCCATTAGTTTCATACATGACAAACTCGAAGTTTTTTTATTGCATACTTTTCAGGGTACAGTACATGTAATATGATGCGTATGAGTAATATAGTTCAAATACAATTAAAAAGAAAGTAGACCCCATAAATTTGGAATTAAGCTGCATGATTTTTCGATTCTACGCAATTCTAGGCTATATTCTAGTAGATAATACATCGTAACCCGTATCTTCATAGTCTGTATTTTGAACATCTTCACAACAAAAAAATTAATTTGGCAAAATTTCAAACGGTTTTTGTTTTATTGCATTTTTAAATATAAACTTTTAAATGGCCCAGCGGGTCTAGTGTTCTCATGTCATAAGTGAATATGCTGCCGCTGACTATCATGCTTCCAATCTAATGAATATTCATTTACAAAGCTATAAAGTCTCATTTCTAAACGCTTCCTATTTAGTTTAAATAAAGGAAAGTGTGTGTTGGATATCACTGATATTTTGTATTCATTTGAAATAGCAATTATGTGTGGAACATAGCATCATTTAAATGTCCACAACAGACTTTTGTCTGGGTGGATCGCATTCAAAACGTCTTATTTTCCATGATATCAGGCCAAGTTTTATTGATGGCATGGGTTATGTTAGGTTTGAGAACTTCTGTAGTTTGCGGCTGATTTGCATACAACTGCAACTCATGAAAACTCCTCAAGCTAGCTAAGGTCACCTCCACGTGTGATTAACATGCCTTCAAATCGCTTGTGCATGATATCCAACGTGGCATGAGCTGTATGACAGTAGCGTCGTTCTGTTGAAACCATTTGCCGCTGGCGGCCAGATCATCTAATTCAGGCCAAAAGAATTTTGTAATCATTGAAATATGGACCGATGTTGCCGCCAGTCCAAAATACAAACCAAACTGTAAGTCTTTCGAAATTTATTGGATATATTTACTCAATAATGTTAAGTCACACTTTAAATCAGTGATATTATTATATTAAATCGTTTATAATATCATAATATTAAGTTCAGCTTAATCACCCCTATCGTGAATATTATGGGAATAATTTATTTGGGAGTAAACTTGTTTTCCCATAACAAAAAAATCGGTATTACGAATATATTATTGTGAATTAGTTATAAATACTATTTTTTTATTTATTTTCTCTATCATCAGTACACTTAAAAATATGGCTACTCGTACAATTTTTATATTTACAAATCTTGAGGTTTTACTTAAAATAAGTATTGCTGCAAATAAAGGCCTGTTTTTATTAAATACATACAAATTTAAATATTTAATACAATTTAGGGGAAAAACGATAGAGGAAAAAACCTTATTTGTTTATGTTCTTTAAGAAACTTAGAAATTAAGAACTTCTATCAACTTCATCTCTGAAGTGAAATGCTGTATAAACAAAAAATATTAAAAAACGAGTAGCGTATATCTTCGTTTTTTGGTGCTAGAAGAGGAGAAACTATCAATGGAAAGGTTGCAGCGAAGATCTATTCGACATGAATCGAATCCACTATCACTCCCTGAGATAAAGTAAGAATTATACATACTAAAATATCTATGTTTGACATTAAATCAATTAAAAATTAAGTCCTTTACAGATTCCAGGAATGTTACAGGGTAAACAAAGAAGGATTCAAATACCTGCTGAATGTGTTGTTGGAAAATTTGATTGGTAACAATTGCAAAGTAAATGCAAACCTTAAAGTGGGTTTTAATGTACTAAAGTAAAGAATATGACGTAAATTTTTAATTTCCAAAAATCGTCAAAATAAGGTCATATAGTTCTGTAGCTGATTTATGTTCTCGTTGCCATTACTTTTCCCTTACCCGCTACAGTCCGAACTGTAGTGTCTACGTGTACCTACGTAATGGGGACGAGCCATCCGCGGTCGGGTGAGGGTGGGTTAGTGAGGCCGGGGACGTTCGAAAAAAAAACTTGAAATCGTCAATATAATATTTTTGGAGCTCAAAATCGTCAAATCTGGCAGGTATGCGTCTACAGTGGAACGAAGTCAAACATAGGGCTGAGTTTATTAGAATCAACTTGTTGCGGCCCTATTCTCATTAGAGGAGTAAAAGGAACACTTTTATATATTTATTTTATATATTAATTTCTATTTTATTATAAAATAAAAAAATGTTAAGATTTTTCAGAAACCATAAGAAAAATAAGGAAAACTTTCGGGTGACTTCATATTTTTGCACCACAAAAATGTGGGTACCTCCAAGAAGAACTCAGAGTAAATCCAAAATTCAAATCCCTAATATATTAAAATATTATACACAATGCTTAGTAAAATATGTCTTAAGTTCAAGTACTCCATTTATCCCATTTAGAAGCATACGTAGCAATTTTGTTTAGAGTTTTCTCTTTATATTTGCCTCCATGCACTCATGAGAAAGTTCTTCAGTTGACTTTTGTTTGAGTTTTAGCGGCTACGTAAATATTGTTACGTTTTTGCCTTTTAAAAACGTTTGAAATATGAGCTCATAGATTGCAAATAAAAATAAATTTATGTTCAGTTTTAATTAGTTTCGTTATTGTTCGCACAATTCTGTATTCCACTGTTAACAACTTGATGTAAACTACAACAATTCCTTTGTTTGGTTATTTCTCTTTTCACTCTTTTGTGCAAACAATAAGAATTACTAGTCAATTTGTTTGATAGATCTTTGTAACGGAGATCTTCAAACAACAATTACTTTCTTCATACACTTCGTCTTCACTCAAGACTGACTGAATTTTAACTGACTCCGTTGCCTGTCTTGCCTTGCCTTTTATATCGCGGGGTAAACAGTCTGATTAATGTTCTTGAAAGAGAATGACTTCTTCTTCTCGAAATCTCTATAAATGTAAACATGTTGTTTACGTTATTGTTGTTTGTGTATTTTGTGTACGTTTTTCCTTGCAGTGTTGTTGTTGCAATTTTTATTTACTTGTTTATCCCCTTTCAATAAATTTTAAACTGCCCATGTCTGGTGGTGCAATTTTTTTGCTTAAATATATTGGGGTACCTAGAATTTGCTGTCCACTGTATGTACTTACGGTCTTATGTATATAAATTATGTTTTGTAATAAGTCCACATAATGCCATTGTAACCAAACATACATTGGGTTAAAAATAACACTGTTATATAAATTTTAGTAAGATGCCAGTAAAAATAACTGTTCGCCAGAGCTTCTCATATGATATCTGTTAAAGTCTGAAGCTATAGTATTAGCCCATATAAAAAAGAATAATTAAACGCTAACAATATATTTTGTTTTTTTTTTTCTTTAGGACCAGATCGCTTTAATAATTAAAAAGACAAAATTGGAAATGGATTAATAACCCTAATAGAAACAAAACTTATAAACATGGTTTAATCGCCGTTTCTTAGTAGGTAGTGTGTTGGCTTACTAGACGTGAGGCCTCGGTTCAAGCCCAGGTCAGCCATCTCCAACTCAACGAAATATGAAAAATATTTCTTCGGCGACTTCCTTTCAGCAGATTTCTGTCAAAAAAAAGTCTGAAAGTAAATAAAATTGAAAAATTTCTCAAAAATCTGTCGTTCGTATTAGGAATTCTATTTCGACTGAAAATTTTTTAATCTTGCGAACGGTCTCCGTATAATTTTCCAAGCCTTTGTAATAATTTTCAAATACTTAGCGTGAAATCCCTGTGACCGCATATCATACATAACATACATAATTGGTCACTACAACCCTCCAGTCAGGATTACGACCTAGCTTCTCACACCAATTATGTTGTGTGCGTTGATTTTATACATGACTGCCGGGATACAGTTTAAAGTAGACTCCGAACGACAGATTTTGCAGAAACTCTTCATGGCAATTTTATTTACTCTCAGAGTTTTTGCCAGAAATCTGATGAGAGGCAGTCGCTGAAGAAATAATTTTTCATATTTTCGTTTTGATGTCTGACCTGGGCTTACGTCTTATAAGCCGGCACACTACCTACTAGACTCCGGTAATTATTTATATCGCTCACGCATAATATTCAATGTGCCATAAGCTATGTGGCATATAGCGCTGTCCTGTTCAAACGACATGACGTTGGTGTCCTGATCAAAAAATTTGGTCCAAATACAGGTTGATAATCGTCGGCCTGTAGTGCCGACAGTGATGACGAATATCGGTGTCAAAAAAATGTGGACCAATGATCACGCCAGCAGAAACTACACAACAAACGTCAGATTTTTCAGATTGCTTTGTATGTTCTTAGATCTCATGTGGTTTGGTATCGTCCCGAATTTGAATATTTTGTTTGTTCTCGTACCCATTCATTCAAAAGTTGTTTTCTAGCGCTGAAGATTATTTTCAATGAAAATTATTGTCAGATGTCAACTTCTCAAAGTTCAGGAGCTACTGTTGGAGGACCATGTACAATCTCTTTAACAGCAAGATAAAGCGCATAGAGGTAAACGAAATACAAAGTTATTACACGTATGGATAGCATCAGTAAAGTAAGAGAAGTTGGTGCTATTGATGTCTGTATACAACCTTAGTGTGTTATTATGAATTGGAAAAAGACGATAATATATTGCTAATTTTTGGTTAGATATTAAAGATAAATTGAAAGTGATTACGGAGGAAGGGATAGAACTGATAAAACAACTTACATCGAAGTAAATTGTAAGCGCTGCACAACCAATTTTCCTAAAAATTATGATATTGTTCAGCATTATATTGGAAGCATTAAGTTCGATCGATTAAAAATAATACAAAAATGGCACTACGTTTTTTGGAGCGGATTATAATTTTTTTTGTATAAAAAAATTTATGGAATTTGATGTGCCGGAAATTATTATCAGGGGAAAAAAATTGAATTTGTTGAATCGGCATCTAATATGGGTATTATCTGTAATGGTCGGCTGACGTGGTCTAACCACATTAATGTCATCGTTGGGACAGTTTACGGTATGCTTAAGAACTTATGGGCCGTTATACCATACGCCTGCAACTGGCTAAAACGTTTTTGATTCCTGTTCTTTTATACGGATCGGAAATTTTCGCAAACTGTGATACTGCTGATGGGCGGAAACTCAACTTGACTTATAATAATATAGCCAGATATGTATTTATTAAGGGATATTTGGATTTAATTTTGATAATCTATTAAATATTAAATGCCTAATTCTCCTCCATAAGATTATTACTTTGAAACAGCCAATATACTTATTTAGCAGGATTAGATTTGCTAGATCCAACCGCGGTAGGAAAATTATCCAATTAAGGCATAGGACATTTTTGTCGAAACGACAGTTCTTTATACACACCATCAGTCTTTGGAATACATTACCTAATTATATTCAGAACATAGGCAATGCAACTAAGTACAAAAAAGAGCTATACATTCTGTTTAAGTTGTTTTTAACATATTTTGACTGTTTTATACATTTCTACTCTTTATTTTTATTAGTGATTAATAATTTTCATTTTTCTAATTTATTATTTAGGCTTCATTGTATCTCATTATATGTATATATTTTACTTTGTTTGTACTTTTCTTTATGTTTGTATTTTTCCTGATTTATTTTTTTTTTTCTTATCCTAATTTTTTGTATCGATTGCTATTTCCCGATGTTAAAACATGTTCTATTCATTTTTATTTCTACTGTACTTCAAACAATTCATTACTTACATATATAATCAATGATTTGTTATTACTTTTTCCTCTTTGATGTACTCCCATAGCACTTCCATTTATAAGATTATTATCTTGTTGTGCTATGATTAATAACAAATAAATAAATAAAATAAAAAGTAAAAAAATAATTTTAATTTCATTGTAATTTATTTATTATGTAAGCATATTTATGTATTGTTACGAAAATGGAAAAAATGTACATGGTGTTTTGCTTTTACATAGTTTAACATTAAAATTATAAACAAAAGCTACAAAAACAAAACCATTGAACTTGTTTGCAAATTATCGCACTGCGTAATATAACATTAAACACCAGCATAAAAAACTGATAAACAAGTAGACAAAAATACAACAACAAACACCACAAGAATGTAAACAAAATACACAAACAACAATAATGAAACAACGATGTTTATATTTATAGAGATTTCGAAAAATTCATGAACGTTCGCCTTCAAGAACATTCATTAAACTGTTTACGTTACCATATGAAAGGCAAGACAAATAAGACAACTGAATTAGTAAATGTACAATAAGTCTTGTGTTAAGACGCGGTATGTTTGAAGAGGAGTTCTCCTCTATAAAAACCTGTCGAACAATTGTCTAGTAATTGTTATTTGGTTAATTCACACAAGCCATTGTATCGTTGTATTCATTGTATTTTTGGACGACTACAGAACAGTGTATGCTTGTAGTTGATAATTTTCATGTAAAAATCCGATACACTTATACAGATTTTTTTCATATGTTTTTAATAAGTTGCGTTGGTTTCGTGCTATCAAAAATTATGAAGAAGAAAACGACATACACAATACAACATAGCATTGAGCGTTCACAAACAACCAAGTGTTTTCAATACAACAAACACATACAAAGTCGTGTGAATTGGCCAATTGTTTATAGAACGGGTGTAAACAGAGGAATAACAAATAAAGCAATTGTTGTTGTTTACATCAAGTTGCGAACAGTGGCACACAGAATTGTGCGAACAATAAAGAATTTTAATTAAAACTAAACACAAACGTATTTTTATTTGCAATCTATGAGCTCATATTTTAAACGTTTTTAAAAGGTAAAAATGTAACTGTATGAAGCTTGCAGTATTTGTCCATTTTAAATAATAACAAACACATACACATACACACGAGAACTCTAAATCCCCCTTTTTTCTTTTGGGAAATGGTTATTCGATTTACATAAAAACAAATCTTAAGAATCTATTATTTGTCTCACATTTCTTAAGAAAATAAATAAAAATGGAAAGCGATTATTTGTGTTTTGTCAATGGCATTTCTTGTTAAATAAACTAATATTCTATGGAATTGTCTTAATTCGTTTCCAAAATTTTATTTGATTCTATCAAATGATGTTTCATTATTATTTGCTTTAAGCAGACATCTTATCGGTACAATACGAAGTTTAAAGAGCATTAGTAAGAAATATTGAAAGATTAAAGTAAATAAATGTTTGTTTGATCCTTTATCAAAACATTATCTACCATTGTAGAAAAGCCTGTAAGTATTTGTTTGCTTTTATATGTGTAGGCTTAGAGCAAATAAAATTGTTTCATAAGAATGTCCATTTGAAAAATGACATTTTTAAATAGAAATACTTTTGTCTGCTTCATCCTATTCCAATGTATTCCATTCAATTTGTGTTTAGGCCAGTCTATTATGAATTTGAAATAATGTTTTAAACAAATGAATTGACACTCAGAAATTATTTTTTGTGTTTGACTTGAAATAAAAGAATGGGTTTAGTTTAAAGTTAAATCGTATAAAAACATGATTTTGAATGATACCATATTACTCTTGTACAATATTGTTACGTTTTTATCCTTTAAAAACGTTTAAAATATAAGCTCGTAGATTGCAAATAAAATAAAAATAGTTTTGTGTTTAGTTTTAATTAAAATTCTGTATTAATCAATTTAAATAAAGTACAGTACGCACTTGGAATTGCGTGCTTAGTTTCGTGAGTAAACCCGTATGACTGACTTCGTCGAATGTTTCTGAAACGTCCAAGAATACAGCGGTACAAACATTTTTTTATTCTAAAGCTCTTTCTATTACATCAGTAATGCGATGAACTTGGTCAATTGTTGAATGCGCATTTCTAAAACTAAATTGATGCTTAGGAACTAAGTTTCTTTGTACAATTATCTGTTTAATGCGAACTTGTAATATTTTCTCATATAATTTCGATGATATGGGCAGAAACGAAATAGATCTATATGATTTAACTGCAGTTGGAGGTTTTCCAGGTTTTGGTATCATTACCACTTCGGCGACTTTCCAAAACGATGGTACATGAAGCACGCTAAATGAAACATTGAAAATTTGTGTTAGTTTTAGAATTATGTTATTTGGAAGTTCTTAAATTTCAGTTGTTATTAAGTCGAATCCAGGACATTTCTTTAATTTCAGATTAAGATGGATTTGTTTAAAAATTTCAATTTGTGTTACTTCGACCATCATCATCTAGACTGCTGACTTCCTGCGTAATAGATGGTGCATCAGTATCAAGAGAGAACACACCAGCAAAACAGTTAGAAAACAATTCAGCCTTTTGTCTATTTGTTCTGGCACAATTTCCATCTGCCATGTGAATGGGAGGAATTTGTGCTGTGGGTCTATTTAAGTTCTTTCTTGATGACCGCAATGAGTAGTCTGATGTTTTTTCAATACTCAACCTTTGTAAATAGTTATTCAAACGTGAGTTCTTATACATTTTGATTTCTAAGCTACGTTCGTGTGTCATTCTATTAAGCCATGCCTTGTCAGCTGGAAATCTAGATCATTGCCATATATTTATCAACCTTCTTTTATTTTTTATAATCTCCTTTATATAAGCACGGTATGAAGCAACATGTTGTTTATCAGGAGGGTTCGGAGTAAACTCAACGTCTTTCTCAATTTCGTCAGTTGTTTCTGGTTCATTAGGCGGTATGTTTGAATTTTGCAGCACAGTCTGAAAATATTGCCAATCGGTAAAATTATACGCCAAAAAAGGAGATTTTGTCCTACAGATAGCCTTTTCATAAACATTCATATATATCTGCGAATGGTCAGAATTAAGATCAAATCCATTTTCCAACTTGATACACGACTTTGATATCATATTTATTATAAAGAAATCTATAAGATCAGGTATTTTACTACTATCTGCTGGCCAATACATTCATTGACATAACTTCACATCCGGTTTCCAAAATTGCCTTATATAGTTCCTTTCCCTTAGGAATGTTCAAACGGGATGAAAGGTGAAAATATTTTCTTTAAATGTAAGCAAACAATAACCACCGACTTTTGTCATCACTGAAAAAGGTCAAGAATATTGCTTCAACAGCCTAACGTTATATTTGTAAAGCCCAATAATTTGGGCACAATTTTAAAGAAAAATTTTACAATAAGCGCTGTGAATTGAAAATTTCGTCATTACACGCTAGGGTGAAATTAGTAGAATGGTTATAATATGACCTTTAGTAGTCTGTAATGGAAGTAAAGAAAGAGCTGAGCGATAGGCGATTGGGAAGTGACAAAAATTGAACTGAAAAGTTTCTCAAAATTTCTATCATTTGGAATCGTCTTTAATGGTCACTGATAAAATTAACACACACAATACGGTATGATAGCTAGGTTGTAATCCTGACAAAAGGGTTGCGCGTTCGATTCCCATTGGAGACCGTGAGTGTTTTGTGTTTGTTAGATTGTTGACATTGTATGGGGTTGTTCGGAAAGTAATTTCGTTTTTTCCCGACAGAGGATTTAATTGTATTTGTTTGCACACAACTTCACAGTTAAGCCGTATAATTTTTATATATCATATAGCAAGGCTTGTGTGTGAAAAATTCCAATTAATTCTACGCAGTAGTTTTTGGTTGGTATCCTTTTAAATATGAAGAGCGATAAGCAGCATTTTCGAAATATCTTACTGTTTTACTACAGAAAGGGTAAATCTTAATGTTTTACAACAGAAAGGGTAAAAATGCTGTTCAAACCAGAAAGAAATTGGCCGATGTGTATGACAGTACGCCTGAGCCAGAACTGATTCGCTAAATTTCGATCTGGCAATCTTGATGTCGAAGATGCACCACGTTCGGGAAGGCCGGTTGAAGCTGATAAAGACGCAAAAAAGGCATAAGTTGATGCGAACCGGCGAATAACGGATTGAGCTTAAATTTATAAAATTCAACAGTTTAAGACCACTTGATTGATATTATACGAAAACTGTCTTTCATTTCTACGAAAAAAAAACGACATTACTTTCCGAACAACCCAATATAAGATTAACCGCAATAGAAAAAAAAAGTGAGAATTAATACAAAGCAATTTTCGAGAAAGGAAAAGTGACAAAATTTTTCACGGGTCCTTTAAACAATATCAAGGTTTTAAAAATAAAATTTCCTTTCTCCAATAACTACTATCTTTCTATTATTCTAACAAAATGCACTGCATGAGTAGGAGCCATCTCCTGAGTGCTGGTCTTAAAAAAAGGAATAAAAATAAGACAGCATTATTATTTTCAAATAAGTTAATATCCAGCAAATGTTATACTTTATAAAGTGCAAACCGCCTCCTGTATCGTTTTATTCTCTTTACACGGTCATAACCTAGGGATTAAAAGAAGGCTTTGCTTAATTAATTGTTTGTTGTAAGTTTTGTCTCTTCATAAGGGAGCTTTGTTTTACAGTTCATTTGTAATTAAGTCGTAAACTTTTCAGGTGAAAGTCATATTATAGTTTATTGTCATTTCGTACGTGTTAAGAATATGAAATACAAACACAAAAATAACAAATGCACACACAAAAAATTATAAAAATGCTTATATATGTACGTATATGTATGAATACAGTTATGTGAAAGTAAACATTAGTTATACTTAATTAATTCTAATTTGTATAAAATTTGGTTTAAAGTTTTTAAACCTGAAACCTTTAACTGATTAATTGACGTGGTTGAAATGTCAAATTTAGGTTAACAAATACTAAAACAAATCATGCAAGAAGAGTATCATTGCCAATTGTAATGGCCATCATATTTGTACACATTTTGTTGAGATATATTCCATGTTTTCTTTTTTATATCAATTTGGGCTGTCATTTAGGTTAGTGACCCAAATTAATGTTAAATATTGACAGAAAGAGAAAGCAAGACGAGGAAAAACATATTGTACGTTTTTACCCTTTAAAAACGTTTGAAATATGAGCTTGTAGAATGTAAACAAAAATAAATTTGTGTACAGTTTTAATTAATTTCGTTATTATTTGCACAGATCTGTTTGCCACTGTTTACAACTTGATGCAAACAACAACAATTTGCTTTGTTTACTATTCTTCTTTACAGTCTTCTGTGTAAACACTAACAATTGTTCAACAGATAAATCACGATTATTCTCTTCACATGCAGCGTGTCTGCACACAAGACTGGCTGATTTTTTACTGATCCCTTTGCCTGCTTTACCTTGCATTTTATATGGCAACGTAAACCTATCTGATGACTGATCTTGAAGTCGAATGTCCGCGGCTTCGACTTCTTGGGATCTCCATAAATGCAAACATCGTTGTTTCATTGTTGTTTGTGTATTCTGTTTACATTTATTCTGTTAAGGTTTGTTGTTGCTTTTTGTTTACTTGTTTATCGCCCTTTTCTTACTGATGTTGTTGCTATATTTTTGTTTAGTTGTTGATCATGTAAACAAAAGAAAATATATGTATCCTCTCAGCAGATTTCTGACAAAAATTCTGAGGGTCGGCTATAAACTATCGAATTTAAATTAGGGTCCGCCGCTTGTGTAAAAAATTAAACAGCATCAGTGGTGTGAGAAGCTAGGTCGTAATCCTGAATGGTAGGGTTGTAATGACCAATTATGTATGTACGTATGATGCGTTAATAACACACATGATACGACGCCTTTCGGAAATCTGTGCGAAAAATTCGCACACATAGAATAGCACAGGAATTAAATAAGTTTTAGCAAGTTGCTTACGAATTGCAAAAGGAGTTGAATCAATGACCGCCCATAAATTTCAAAGCATGCCGTATATTCTGCCAACAACGACACTTATATGGCTAGACCACTATAATCTGTCATTAAATACAATACCCAGATTGGCTGCAGACTTGACAAAGTCAATTTCATTTCCCTTGATGCTCCATCCAGGTATGACAAACGAAACATTGGTTTTCGAAATCATAATACATTTGTTCTTTGAGGGATTGATGCATAGTCCATTTGCTGAAGCCCAACTATAAATTCTATTAAAACAACGGTTAATAGAGTGTAAGCAAGAAACAATATTCTCCTTACGAGTACTGGTGTAAAGCTGCACATCATCAGCATATGTGTGTACATATGGACACGGCAGTCAACCAAAACATCCGGTAGATCACTTATATACATACAGAACAACAGAGGCTCCAGTATTGATCCCTGGGGAACACCTCTACCAATGTGAAGCGGATGTGAAATGTTTCCATTAAAATGAACCTTCGGGCATCTGTTCAACAGATAAGAAAAATTAGATTACTGGCAGAATTCGAAAAAACAGTTTCCGGAGCTAAGCTTAAAAGACAGGGTCATGAAAAATTATGAATGATGCTATATTCAATTTATATTGACATCAATAGGCCTTTCGAATAAGTATAAAAGTCTCTATGATATCTCAAATACACTTCGTTTTATTTAAGTTTAATAACCTACTATATCCCAGGTCAGACAAATAAACGAAATATCACAAAATATTTCTTCGGTGATTTCTTTTCAGCAGATTTTTGGCAAAAGATCTGAGAGTAAATGAAAATTGTCACGAACATTTTCTCAAAAATCTGTTTGTTCGGAGTCGACTTTAAACTGTAGGTCCCACCACTCATGTTTAAAAATTAACGCACACAACATAAGTGGTGTGACAAACTAGGATAGTAATCCTGACTGAAGGATTGTAATGACCAATTATGTTATGTAACTTAATATAAGTAGGGTATCAGCTTAACTTAAAGATTTTCTAGGCATATATCGACAAGTGCTCGCCACTGTGCGTGCATATGTAAATAGACGTATAACGCGTCATTGTGTTTAAAAGTGCAGAAAGTTAAGAATGTCCAAAGAAGAAGGAATAATAATACTGCCATTGGCATTTCTTGCATTATATTGCCAAATTAAACTTAAGTACTATTATGTGTTTATCGATATTGTTGTTGGTTCTGTTCTTTAACACATACATATAAAATTTTATTTAATCGTATATTAACTCATACGATACCGAAACAATACTTAAACAAATCCATTGAATAACTTTTTTTGTTTTATTTTCTTTGCCCTCTTATCTCAATAACCTGTTAGGTTTCGTAAGTTAGAAGGTGATGAGAACTTCAATATTTGATTTTTATTTTGTTACTGGAAACGATTAAGTCTATTTGATGAACAATGTGTTATTCATGTATTTAAATTTCGTTTTGTTATAGTCTTTTATATCTGGTGTTGCTTTAGCTGCATGAGAACTATCGAAAACGACAACTGCGGTTCGTAAGCTAGGAATACTAAACTGGTACAGTATGCCTTAGTAAGTCATCATGAATTATTAAATTTACTCAGACAAAATAAAAAAAAATGAAATACACCCAACTAATGACATAGTGTAGGTTGTTGAGAAGAACTCAATAATATTTTTTTATATTTCTTGAACCCTCCAAACTCGTTTTATTTGGCAAAAACAGTCTTTTTTTGGTCTTTAAGCACAAATTTATTGTTTACACAAACATTTCCGAACCGATGTACAAAATGGAAAGCTTATTAATGATGGGCCTTTAAAACGGTATACATATGTATATTACTTGACCTAATATTCCATGACGTTTGATGAAATACATACACATACATACATAATTGTCATTACAACCCTTCAGTCAGGACTACGACCTAGTTTCTCACACCACTTGTGTTGTGTGTGTTAATTTTATACATGAGTGGTGGGACCTACAGTTTAAAGTCGACTCCGAACGACAGATTTTTTGAGAAACTTTTCATTGCAATTTTATTTACTCTCAAAGTTTTTGCCAGAAATCTGCTGAGAGGAAGTCGCCGAAAAAATACTATTTGTATTTTTTTATGTCTGGCCTGGGTTTTCGTCTAATAAGCCAACATACTACCTACTAGACCACCGGGACTTCAATGAAAAAACTTGTCAAATGCGATTTTTTTCATATTTTTAAAGTTTGTGCGTTCATAGTAACAATATTTAATTAAAAAATATGAAAGAAGTGATGACATTCTGAAAGTCTATTATCTTGTGAAGAAATTTCCACTTTGTTTGATCAAATCAAACATAAATTACCGTAATTATTATAATAAATAAGAAAAATTCATATTTGCCAAATTTACCCCATCAAAACTTATAATATGTAAGTTTGAATCGTATGTTTATGTACACCAATTTAAAGGCCCATCTGTCCCCTTTTCAAAAAATTTTGGATTTTGAAAATAAGTTAAAAAATAATTGGGTAATCAATAGTTTTGTGTGAAACTATTAAAAATTCGGTTTTCTTCAAATAAAAGAAGATTAGAGGGTTCAAGAAATATAAAAAAAATATTTTTGAGTTCTACTCAACAAAACATACAACCTACACTGTGTCATTTGCTGGGTGTATTTTGTCTGTCGCACAGTGTAATTAAATCTGTTCACAGAATACGTACAGCATTTTATACATATTTCAATTGTAGTTTCCGCAATATGTACTTCTGCATTCAAAATCATCAACGAGACAGAAAAGTGTACAAAGAATATTGCAGCTTTAATTCGAATTTTTGAAGAAGATGCTGATATGTCAATTCGCCGTTGGCCTTTATACTATTTACCAAGGTGCCAATAATATACAGCCCATACAAGAATTGACGCCAACCGATTATCGTTTGTAACAAATTTATTCAGATTGGACTCATTTGAAACTGACCGAATATGAGCATTTTCACCGAAAATGTGTTTTTTGTGTGTGTTTGCCAAATGTACACATACGGACGGCCATAACCCAAAAATCGGGATGTGAGTTCGCTGACACCAATTTTTATTGAAAAATAATTTTCATTTCTGAATTACCGCTAAAGTCACTGTGTGGTAGGGTTTTTCTTTGGCACCATCGTTCCATGTTCCTTTAATAACATCTTTGGCCAGGCCATTACTTACATCAGCGAGCACTATATGTCGATGATTATCAATTTCTTTTGTTTTGAGTTAGATGATCTGGAAACCAACGCCATGTAGTTTCAACAGGACGCTAGTAGATATGTGCCACATAGCTCAAGCCTCATGCCATATGTTGCTTAAGTTGCTGGTGTATGAGGAAAAGCTCCAGACTACAATGGCCCTAAAGACCGATATACGCTATGCTATAAGTCAAATTCATTCTAATCATATGGCAGAGTCATGGAAAATTAAATATTTTGGATACGTTCCAATCAGAGAAGTTGTGGCGGACAATTGAGCGATTTCACACATCAATAGGTTTTTCAAGGGAATGAAAAATGTCGATTATACCTCCCACACGTAGTCACTGTAGTCTAGTTGGTAGTGTGTTGGCTTATTAGACGTGAGGCTACGGTTCAAAGCCCAGGTATAAAATCTCCAACAAAAGCAAAATATGAAAAAATATTTCGTCGACGACTGGTGTTTCTGGCAAAAATCTGAGTGTAAATAAAAGTGCCATGAAAAGTTTCTCTAAAAAAATCTGTCATTCGGAGTCGACTTTAAACTGTAGGTCTGGTCACTTAGGAATAAAATCAAAACACACCACTTAAATGGTGTGAGAAGCTAGGACCTAATCTTGACTGAATGATCAATTAAATAAGTAAGATATCTGACATATATTTTCATTTATTTAAATCAAAATCGCTTTAATTAATGCTGATGTTATATAATGTTCAGATATGCACTTTTATTGAGTCAATATTCGGTTTATTGAGTACAATATTTTAAGTGTTCAAATATAATAATATACGCAGTTCAGCTTCTTATTCAATATCCATTTGACAGCTGGTAAACAAAACAGTTGTTTGTTTAAACAACATTGTTTTTTGTTTTGTTTTGTTTTATTTGTTTGTCGTTGTTGACATTTAAGTTGTCAAATATCAACAAAAAGTGTTCGGTTAATTGTAATATTCTCACTTTTGACAGTGCCGCATTTTAAGTTTTACTCAATATTATAACAATTTGCGTATTTATTGGTCAATAATTAATTGAAAATTTATATGAAATTTTGAGCTCAATAATGGCGTTTATTGCGATTTACGCAATAAAGGTGCATATCTGAACACCGTATAAAGTGTTAAAAAAACTTGTTTTTGCAAGAAGGGGTATCTGTAGAGCAATATATTTTTACACATACTGTTGCCTGTTGAAACTAAGCAATGTTGGAGGAAGAAACATCATATTTCAATAGCCTCATTTATCGATATGAAAGTATGTAACAATATATTTAAAGTATACGTCTGCTCCATTTACTAGAATTGATGTTAAGAGGCAAACCCTTAATACAGACATTAGTTTATAATACAAATCCTATAGAATTGTTATTTCTTTCTTGCCAACATTCAAAACTCATTAAATTCAATTAAATTAACTGCCGTTCATTTACAGTAAAAATAATAGAAATCTGAATATTTAAATTTATAAAATGCACTGATTTTTAAATTCAGTAGATTTCTTTTATTTCATGCTTATTCAAGTGTGAGATTTCTTCATAAGGATTCTTTTCTGTCCTTTTTTATGCTTCATAAGACACAACTTGCTTCTACATGTCCATGTTGTAAATGACCTTTTCAATAACTTTTTATTTTCTATTTATATTACCATTTGCAAAGTCTGTACCAATTATATCCTTTAATGGAATTTTTTTTATTTTTTTGGGAAAGTTGTTTTGTTTTTGACTTTTCTAAAGAAAATAAACTGAAACAACAAAAAAATTTTGTCGAAGGTATTCATTTGAAAGATACAAATAAATTCTTTAAAATATTTTGAGAACATTTAATTAATTTCTGGGTAAATATTCTTGACCATCTTCAGGCTATAAATACAATAAACGCAACACAGCAAACACAGCAATTTTGCAACAACGATTTCCTTATCGCGTTGCTTATCAAATAATTATTTCCATATACACCTATGTATTCTATTTTTGCTGTGTTTGATGCTTTGCATTTCTAAAGTTTCTAAAGATTTGTTAATAAGTTAATAAGAGACTTCGCCATATTGTTTCTTTGTTCTTCGGAACGTCTTTCTGCAAAGACGGAAACTGAAACTTAGTAACAGATCCGTAAGGGGTGCTGAGGTTATGAAGAAAACACTTCCGTAGCTTTCTGCGTGGCGATTACGACACCATTGGCTATTTTAGATATGATCTACCGAAGTCGATCAATGATGACTACGTCACGATAATGTGATTAAATTACAATGATGGTCTGCCCGCTGAATTTTTTAAGACCGGAGGTCTTATTTTACAAAATATGGGTAGAGCAAAGTATGCCCAACGATTGGAAGCTTAGTGTCCTCTTTGTTGTCCTGAAAAAATGAGATTCTACAATATGCGCCAACTACAGAGGTGTAAGCGTTCTCCCTATCGCATGTAAGATTCCTACATGCTTAGTGTGTAAACGACTTAAGCGACTCGTCATAACACTGATTGGACCTTATCAGTATGGTTTCCGACATGGCAAGTCTACCCTAGACCAAATCCTCACACTACGTCAAATCCTGAAGATAAAGCTATGCAGAGTGATGTTGCGCAACTTCTGCAGCCTCGTCAATTAAGGAATGGATCTCTCCGAACCTTTTGATACCGTATTTTTACAGCACGCAGAAGCCCCTATTAAGCACTGATGCAGCAGGTTTGAGAGTAGTCGAGAGAAAAGTCCTACGTAAGATCTTTAGTCTAGATTGAGTTGGCGATGATTTCCGCATCCCATTCAACAATGAACTGTATGAGCTTCTCAACGACACGAACGTTGTTCATTCACATTGTGCATTACGTTAGAATACAGAAAAGATAGATTATAGGAGAAAGGAAATAGGGGGTTGCGGCAGTGTGTATACGTTCATCACTTTGTTTTTCGAAAATTGCTTTTCTCACTTTCTTTTTTCTACAGTATGTATTCACATATAAATCAGACAAGCAAACAAACAATTGCAAACACTCAGAGTCACTGCTGGGAATCGAACCCACGGACTCGACAGGCTTAACAGACTGGCCAACTAGGCCATCAGGGCACACAGGAATTTTTCAAATCAAAATTTTGCACTTTAAAGTTAACTCGGGTAGCTTAACCGAGAAACTTGTAAGTTTTGTGATTTAAAAACCACTTCTGAAGTTTATAAATACCATACATTTCTAACTAACTTATGTCGAAAAGGTTAAATAAGCACGAAATATTTTTATTAAATTGTCGTATTCTAATATAATGTATGTTCTATAGCATTGATATATTCTGGAAGTAGATAGTGAATATTTTGTTTAATACATGCACATATGTATGTGTGAGAGACACACATTATTAATAATATGAAGTTTTATTTGCCTTAAATATAAATTATCGTTATATGAAAATGATTATGTTTTATTTTCATATTTTATAATTCATTTCATTATATTTCATCACCATCGTTATTATTAATCGTTATCATAACCAATTTTATTTTCCAATTTTTAATAATTTTAAATAAAGCAATTCAGTCATAAATTTAAATAAATTTGGATTATAATTGCTTTCGATTGTAATAAAAATACAATTTTAACGAATATCACGCATTCATTCGTTAAGTCAAGAGATTATCACAAACTATGTGTGTGTGTGAAAATTGCTCATTTGCATTTTTATTGCATATAATGAATGACAAACAAACATTTTGCATTTACTATTAATTGATTATAATAAATTTTAAGTGGTTATTGTGGCTGAAAGTGCCCCGAAAATTATTTTAGATTTTAAATAAAAGAAAAAAATTAATTTGATTGGATTTCAAGCGTGCAACAATTATTCTCGGATATGCTTTTACAGTCCACCTGTTCTATGTTGATTTGATATAACGTAGTAAAGCAGTGTTTATCTTTTATTGCATTTAGTTTCACCAAGCCCAATAACGATTAGATTTTCAGTATATCTGGAATTAAATCATATAACTCTAGTAGATACACGAATCGTTCTCAATTAAAGGGTGACAGGGTTAAAATCTTTAAAGTTGTTAAATTTCCTGACGATTACAGTGCGTTAACAAGTGTGTCTTAGTGGTTTTTAAAATGTAATTGGTCACTACAACCCTTCAGTCAGGACTACGACCTAGCTTCTCACACCAATCACGTTGTATGTGTTAATTTTATTCGTAAGTGGTAGGACCTACAGTTTAACGTCGATTGCGAATGTCAGATTTTTAAGAAACTTTTCGTTGGTAATTTTATTTATACTCAGAGTTTTTGTTAGAAATATGTTGTTGGAAGTTGCTGAAGAAATATTTTTTCATATTTAGTTTTATTGAAAATGTCTAAACTGCGTTTTGAACCGTAACCTCAAGCCAACGCACTACCTATTAGACTACGGCCACATATCACTCATCAGTAAAGTTGTAATACATTTATCCTTTGATATTCGTCGTTAGATTTACGTTGTCAAATTTTTTGTTCCCTCTAACTTCGATTTGCGTCGTCGTTCGATTTACGTCTACGTCTTAAATGTTTAGCACGGTTTTGTTTTAACGCGAAAAAGGGATGATTAAAAAAGAAAAGCACAACTTCCGTACTAAAGTGCATCGGCATTAGTAAAAATTATATATTTTAACCTGTCAGAAGAAAATACATTATTTCATAATGCATTTCACATGCTTGAGGCGGTTGGAAGAAAAATAAAGAGCTCAATCCAAAAGACGTGAAATAGTTAAGGTAACAGCGATCAGCAATCAGTATTCAAAAAGTTGAGTAGATTCGAATCATACTCATAATTTCTGATACTTATACGCATTCATACTTATTTTAATATTATACTCATACAACTCATATTCAAAGTTTGAAGTATTCATTATACTCAATACAACACGTATGATGTTGTTGATTTTGACTCTCCATGACTCAACATTTACAAGAATCACAAAATAAGTAGGATTTGCTTGCGAACACTACAATAGTCACTAAAATATTGTGCGCTCTGCTTGCTGCTCTGTCTTTTTTGCTTAAGTATCTTTTTCTTTTTTTGTAAATGCAACAACAACTAAGACTGTAAATTTTGATGACTGATTCACGTCGTTTGAAGCATTTATAAGTATTTTTATAAAGTTATGAATCTGCGTATGAGTTTGATGTCAACGTTGTACTCATACTCATTGTCAGTGTTGCAAAACTGAAATTTTACTTTTTCGCATCGAATGATACTTTTGTAAAAAAATACATAGATATATAATTGGACATTACAACTGCTCAATCAGGATTATAACCTAGCTTCTCACACCACTTATTTTATGTTTGTTAATTTTATACATGAGTGGCGGTGGACCTACGATTTAAAGTCAACTCCGAACGACAGATTTTTGAGAAACTTTTCATGGCAATTTTATTTACTCTCAGAGTTTTTGACAGAAAGAGGACGCCGATGGAATATTTTTTACATTTTTCGTTTCATTAGAGATGGCTGACATGGGATTTGAAACGGGGTCTCACATCTGGTAAGCCAGTACAGTACCTACTAGGCTATATATTTATTTATATTTAACACACGTACGAAACGGAACAGGAAAACTAACGATTTATACGTGTTCCCCACATACAAAAAAACTGCTGATTCTGAACGTAACAAAATGTAAAACGTCGACGGAATGTAATTGAGCATTCGTTGGTTTGTAGCATATGAAGATCAATGTAAGTGCTTACCGAAATTATATTACGGTTCGGCAAGCATTCTCATTGCTCTTCAAATTCTAATATCGAACGAACATTCCGTGGACGTTTGGCTAATCCGGGCTTTAGCATTACGTTGCTAATGTAACTGTAGGTCCCACCACTCATGTATAAAATTAACACACATAACATAAGTGGTGTGAGAAACTAGGTCGTAATCCTGACTGAAGGGTTGTAATGTAAGAACATGTGAGAAGATTATTGAGAAGATGGTTAAGAACCAATTGGAAGAATATTTTGAGAAACGTAACCTAATATCGAAATATAAGTCAGGCTTTAGAAAGAAGTATTCATGTGAGACGGCAATTAACTATGTGATAAATAGATGGAAATTTATAGGCAATGATCGCAAAGTTTTAGCAATTTTTTCGATTTCAAAAGAGCTTTCGAAATAATAGATAGGGAAAATTTGATTCAAAAACTTTCATGCTATGACATTAAAGATAAGAAATTAAAGCGGTTTGTTTCATATCGCACGAGAGGTAGGCAATGGTAAATGATGTTGAGTCGAGTATGAGGGAGAATGATTTGGTGTCCTACAGGGTTCGATATTGGGAGCTTTATTGTTCATATACACTGTCGGACAAAATAAAGTGCGGTTTGAAATATTTTTTGTTATCTGATTAAAGCATATGTTTTTTGTTTCAAATGTTTGTAAATTATAGTTTTATGTTTAATTCGATTAATTTTTTATTTAAAAAGTATCTTAACATTGAATTTTTTCTTCATATTTTCTATTTATAATAGAAACTATACGGGACATAAGGAATTTAGTACGAAATTGCTCCTCCTTTATTATTTATGACTTCTCTTAATCTTTTCGGCATACTTAGGGCAAGGTTCTTCAAAGTACTTGTAGGAATTGACCTCCATTCACTTTGCATTTTTTCCCAAAATGTTTGAATATTTGCTCTGGACTCCATCGGGATTTTGTCATCTAAGATAGCCCAAAGATGCTCTATGGGGTTTAAATCTGGGCTTTGAGAAGGCCATTCTAATTTTTCAACATTATTTTCTTCAAAATATTTTTTAGCGATCTTACTCGTGTGCTTGGGGTCGTTGCCTTGTTGAAAGATAAAATCCCCCAAGCCCATTTCCTCCACACTGCTGTAAAGATTTTCTTCCAAAATATTTACATAGCGCTCTCCAGTCATTTTGGAATAAATTTTAACGAGTCTACCAGCGCTCCTGAAGAGGAAAAACATTACTACACCATGAGGCTGCCTCCATCATGTTTGACAGTATGGATAAGGTTTTTCGATTTAAGCCTTTGTGTTGGTTCACACCACACTCTTTTCCGATTTTTGCAATTTTGTAGTTCATATTTTGACTTGTCTGTTCAAATAGTTATGTTCCAAAATGATTCAGGCATATTTATATAAATATATAATATGTAAATGTTTATGGTGGAGGCAGCCTCATGGTGTGGTGATGTTTTTCCTAAGGTTAGGTTAGGTTAGGTTAGAGTCAATGTACTTGTCAATTAAGACAAATGCAGTACCCGGAGGTCGAATTGACCCATTGTACAAGGTCCTAGTTTCTCACACCACTTATGTTGTGTGTGTTAATTTTATACATAAGTAACTCATGTAACAAAAACTAAACTGAAAAACTGTTTTCTAACAAAAACAGGAAAGACTTGTATCATTATGTAATTTTTCAAAATTCATCCTTACTATCAGATATGAGTAGCAGAAAAGTTTTTAGAAAAATTTGGTTACCACCAAACGTACGTACTGTGAAAAAGTTTTAAAATGACTGAAAACTAAATATGTTGTTTACATACCTGTCAGTTAATAATTAAAGTTAACACGAGCAAGTGTACTTGAGGTAAACTCATGCCTACAATTTAATGCTGACGTTGCACACGCGCCAACGAACGGAAATTAGACCTAACTCACATTTCGTGTGGACATTTTCCCACATTGCGAAATTGTCCGTATGCAGAATCAGCACTATTAATTAATTATTATTTCTTTATATACTAAAACATTGTAAATTAGTTGGTTAGTCTTTTGGGGAATACTAGAGTGATAAGTGGTTGTGAACTAAAATAATAAATTGTGAATTCAATTAATTGAAGTGTTTTATTTGAGAAAGTGGACAGTGGTAGTCCACTATAAAATATATTTCTTTGGCAATCCTGAAGGGAGAAAGTTAAGCGGCGCCCGAGCAGGGATCAAGTAAATATACAAGAAACTGTGAAGGAAAATACACGAGACTGTGAAGGAAAATACAAGAGACTTTGAAGAAAAATACAAAAGACTGTGAAAAATAAAAAAACTTGTGAAAAATACAAAAGACTGTGGAGAATAAAAAAACTTGTGATAAAACAAGAGACTGTGAAGATTAAAAAACTTGTGAAAAATACAAGGGACTGTGAAAAATAAAAACTTGTGAAGAACAAACAACTTGTGAAAAATACAAGGGACTGTGAAAAATAAAAAACTTGTGAAGAATAAAAAAACCTGTGAAAAATACAAGGGACCTTAAAAAATAAAAAAACTACCAAGAATACAAGGACTGTGAAAACTTGCGAAAGAATCCTTCAACTTAATTCCTCAACATCTCGAATGCTCCTGAAACAAATAAAGTAAATATGGAAAGTTTACAAAGTAAAATAACAGAACTGACTGGGGGGTTAAATGCGGTCCTAAGCCAGCTTAGAACCCTCGATCAGAGGACACTAAGTCTGGAACGGAGGGCAGATGTTTCGGTCAGGAACGAAGATTCCTCGACCTCTCACCTTCCTTTGCGCGCTCCAACAACGGAGTCTGAATTAAACGAAATCGGGAAATTACCTGATTGTGTAAAGGACTTGCAACCTTTTGAGGGTGATCCAACGCAGTATGTATCTTGGATACATAGCGTAGAGAGCATCCTGAAGGACTATGAAATTGTCCGACAAAAGCCAATTTATAGGGGTATTATTCAGGCTATACGCCGCAAATGCAGAGGAAAGTCCGATGCTGCCCTTACCTCATATAACATTTTCGATCACGATTGGGTAACTATAAAAAGTTGCCTGTCTCTGCATTATGCAGACAATAGGGATGTCCGTACCTTAGAGCACTAGTTAACCCAACTGGCTCAAAAGGGGATGAGCATAGATGAATTCTACGCTGCAGTAAATCATCAGCTCTCCCTTATCATAAATAAGTTGAAAACTGAGAGTTACTCAGAAGAAACAACCACAGTACTAATCGAGACATACAGAAACAAAACTCTGAAAGTCTTCGTGAGGGGTCTAAATGGCGAACTATCAAAAATGATAATGCTTATGAAGCCAAAGACACTTCCTGAAGCATATTCGCAATGTCTGGAGTTGCGAAATATAAATTACAGAAGCCAAGTCATCCTGCATTCGAGTGACAATCGAAACAGAGTTCAGGTTCCAATAGGTCTCAATAAATTGCCCGGTCCCCCAAATAAGACTCAAAACCAGACTTTCTCACAAAGGTTTGTTCCGAGAAATCGATATCAACCTCAACTGAACCCCTTCATAAACCGACAGCTTGAGCCACAGCGTGCTGTACAACAGTCTGACCCAAATTCACCCGAACCAATGGATGTGGATCGGAGCACACAGTTTAGGAAATCTGGAAACTGTCCGTGGAATAATAACTATAAAAGACGGGCCTTTTCGGAACAGGTTCGCTCCGGGTCAGCTCAACGCCCGTTTAAACAGGAAAGATTATATAACATGACACAAGAAGAAGGACTGAACAATGAGAAAGACTCGGCTGAGGATGAAATAAATTTTCAGACGCGGGCCTTTCGGGCTTACCATACGTAAGCCGTAAGCTAAAGGATGGCTCAGAAGTTAAATTTTTAATTGATACCGGGGTTACGAAAGACTTCATTGAGCCAGCCTTATGCCCCTGTCCCGAGAAATTAGATAAACCATTCCTCCTTCGTACTGCATCAGGGAAGATAAAATTAATGAAAAGGGAAAAGGGAAATTCTTTGCCCCATTTGGTAACGATACCACATTGACCTTCTATGTGTTACCAGGGCTTATGTCTTTTAATGGGATAATCGGCGACGATACTCTACGTGAGCTTCAGGCTGTGATAGACCATAAAGATAATACATTAACGATTGCCCCGGGAATCAGTATACCTCTTGCAATACATACATATGGTGGACTTAACAAACTTTCCCCGGACACAGAAGACACTTTAAACGGACTTATAGCTGAATTCAACGACATATTTGGGCCAATTAATAACGAGTTGGCAGCAACCTCTATTAAAGCTGAGATACGATGTACCACTGACGAGCCAATATATTCAAAAAATTACCCATATCCGGCTTGTATGCGCCCTGAAGTGGACAGACAAATAGAATAACTTCTAGAAAAAAATATAATTCGGCCATCAAAAAGTCCCTATAACTCTCCCATTTGGGTTGTCCCGAAGAAACCAAAACCCAATGGAGAGAGGCAATATCGTATGGTGGTAGATTTCAAAAGACTGAATACCGTTACCATACCTGACACATAACCAATTCCTGACATAAATTCAACTCTGGCGAGCATTGGCAAAGCGAAATTTTTTACAACCCTTGACCTCACTTCAGGGTTCCACAAGATTCCAATGAACCCAAGGGATATTCCAAAGACAGCCTTTTCTACGATGAATGGCAAATACGAGTTTCTGAGACTACCATTCGGCCTGCGAAATGCTCCTGCCATATTTCAACGCATGGTCGATGACGTCCTGCGAGGTTGTATAGGGAAGATTTGCTACGTCTTCATAGACGACATAATAGTTTACGGAAGTACTACTAAGGAACACCTAGAAAACCTTAGGAAAGTATTTCAGTGCCTAAGAGAAGCTCGCCTTAGGGTCAATCTAGAAAAAACTGCATTCAAGAAAACCGAGGTCGAATTCCTTGGTTATGTAGTCACAAAGGATGGTATTCTACCCGATAGGGGAAAGGTAAAAGCAATCCTTGACATTGCACCACCCAAAACCCTTAAGGAACTGAAAAGCTTCCTAGGATTAACATCTTATTATAGGAGATTCATTAGAGACTTATTAGGACAATCTTACTCGTGGTGAGATGGCACAAGTTAAGGCTTATCAATCAAAAAAGGTTAAAATTACTCTCGGTGAAGAGGAATTGCAAGCATTTAATGATCTCAAGGAATTGCTTACCTCATCGGATGTATTAGCCTTCCCGGACTTCGACAAGCCGTTTAATCTAACAACGGACGCTTCCAACAGCCCACTAGTTGCCGTACTTTCTCAAGGGGAAATGGGAAAAGACAAACCGATAACTTTCATTTCTCGGTCCTTGAATAAGACAGAAGAGGCGTATGCCACAAACGAGAAAGGAATGCTCGCTATAGTTTGGGCATTAGACAATCTACGCTCCTATCTATATGGAGCCAAGAAAATAGGCATTTTTACCGACCACCAACCCCGTTTGCTCTGAGCAATAGAAACTACAATGCGAAATTAAAAAGGTGGAAGGCTAGAATTGAAGAATACAATTTTGAGCTGATATACAAACCAGGGAAATCTAACGTAGTAGCCGACGCCTTAACCCGCCTAAAGACAGACTCAGCCGACTCAGTAAAAGCTGAGCGGACTTCAAGAGCTGCATCTACAGATTTGTGTGCCTATATTGCGGATGAATCCTCCACCGACACTGCGAGTGAAGGTAGGGCAAGAAGTGAGGACTCAGATACTGTAATAGCTAGTGAGGGTACAACAGGAAATGAGGACTCAGCTACTGTAACAGCTAGCGAGGGAACTGCACACAGCGCTGAACAGGATGGCACAGACTTGATTCCACATGTCGAAGCTCCCATTAATGTTTTTCGCAATCAAATTATAATACGACAATTCCAATCCGATATGACTGCACACATGAATCCTCATCCAGGTTATAGCCGCCATGTCATATCTTTAGAAGAAATTAACAAGGAAAACCTTACACGAATGTTAAAGGAAAAACTTAGACCTAATGTCCTAAATGGAATTAAAATTCCTGAACAATATTTGTGGTTATTACAAGAGGTTTATTTAGAACATTTTTCACACTATAAGTTAAGAATCACTCAAAGACTCGTAGAAGACGTGACTTGCCCAGACAGGGTGTGCCGTTTGATAGAAGAAGAGCACAACAGGGCACATAGAAGTCAGGAAGAAAACAAACTACAACTCCTAGAGAAGTATTATTTCCCTAAAATGAACAGTTTAATAGGAAGATATACGAAAAATTGTGAAGTGTGCAAGGCTAACAAATATGATCGGCATCCACCAGTAGCAAAACTTCAAGCGACCCCAGTTCCTTCTTATCCCTGCATATGGATATTTTTGTACTCCAAAATGAGTATTTTATTAGCGTTTTGGATAAATTTTTGAAATTTGGAAAACTCTTCCCTCTTAGGAATCGTTCAGCTTTACAAATGAGAGAAAAACTAATTGAGGTCCTTAGTTATTTCTCGACACCACGTATTTTAGTGAATGATAATGAAAGGGGATTTATTAGTCCAATAGTAATGAATGTGGCCCAACAGTTTGGCATCAAGGTATACTTAACCCCAGTAGGCCGTAGTGAGGTGAACGGACAGGTGGAGCGGTTCCACTCAACGTTACTAGAAATTTACCGATGTTTGAAAGCTGAACATGACGGCTGAGGTGTTAGGGAACTTATAATGATCGCCACTGATAGGTACAATAACACCGTCCATTCTATCACGAACAAGAAACCAGTGGATATTTTCTTCAATAGAGCCGAAAGGATTAATTACCAAAGGTTGCAAAACTTTAGGCGAAAATTAAATAAAGAGATAAAGAAATCAATTACAGTAAAGCAAGAAGCAACCTTGAGGAGACACAACGCAAAGCGTCGTGTCATTCCGAAGGATTATGGGGTAGGCGATGTCGTTTATGTTAGGAATAGGCAAATCAGGGCCAAACATAGACCACTTTACGAAAGAGCGGTCGTTAATAAAAACAATCGGGTCACAGTGCAGACAAGCACTGGGAAAAAGATTCATAAGACCCATATTAAATCCTAGAGGCTTCCCTTAATGCGATTTCTTTTTTTTTTGGACAACGATTTGTGATAGTGATGTCCTCACTATCATGGGTCGTGATAGATCCTCGTACCATGAGTAGGTTTCCTGCAGTTAAACCACCAACGCTGGAAACTAAAAGGGATAACTCGGGGTCTATGGTCCATACAAAAAAATGAACAAATGGGCTCAAAACTGTAGTGGAAACCGCTTATTGCGGTAGGGTTCAATTCCCTGTGCGTCCCATGTAAGTGAAGAAATCGTATTGTAGGAGAGCCTAGTATAAAAAAAAGAAAAAAGCCAAATACTAAAATTCCATGGGAAAGGCCTTAAAATGAAGTAAAAAAAAAAACAATTCAAAAAGATACAAGGCACGAGAAAATATAAAGTGAAATAAAAATTAAAATTAAAAGTTCGAATGGAATAAAAAGCTTAAAAATGGCAAATGATATGCAAAAAATTAAAACAAAATAAAAGGCCTTAAAATATAAAAACCGGTAAAAATATGAATTTAAAAGATTATAAAAGCTTAAGCGAAAAAATATTACAAATAGTTAATTAAATTCAAACAGAATTATTATAATGCAATAAAGTAAATTTATTTTGGAGCAAGGATGATCCATGCCAATGGCAGGATACAAACGAATTCCATGGCTTAAGAGACTATCATTTGTATCCTTTGCATATGGCAGACATCATACCAACTTCAAAACAAAAAAGAAGGGGGATGTGGCCTTCTGCCTTGAAAATAAAATAATTGAAATAAATTTAATAGAATTATAAGAATTACTTTAGAATAAGAATTATGTTAACAGCAAAACACTATATATGTAAAAAACTTAAGGTAGAAATTTGATTGTACTAACTTCTTAATTTTACTAACTTCGCAATTACTAATTATACTAACACTCTAACAAACTAATCGTAGAACTAGAAAAGCAACATTTATCATTCCAGTTTTATGTGGTTCACTGCTTACAAATCTTCGAATATCACTCGCCGTTGGTTACGTTCAAGCATGGCAAAGGTTGGCTGGTCGACGGAAGATTTAATCTGGTACATGTCATCAACTTAGAAGAATATGAACACCTATTGGACCAGGTGGTAGCAATGCTGGGGAAAGTTGTCGTGGACGAAAGAGCAAAGATGGTAATTAACTTCCATGTTAATACAATTTCTTCCCAATTAGATACGCTTATGGGCAAATATAGAAAACAGAAGTGCTCTATCAACTGGATCGGTTCAGCCTGGAAATGGTTGGCTGGCAACCCAGATGCAGCGGATTGGGATAAAGTTTTAAAGTCTGAACAGAGCATAATTGAAAATAACAACCATCAATATGTGAACAACGATCGACTTTTTAAAGCATCACAGGAGGCCATATCCAAAGTTAACGAAATGGTGGCGCGATTTCACAATGAGGTCAAGGAGACGAATGTCGAAAAATTTATCAATCAAGTCATACGCCAAATAGTGATAATCAAGGAAGAAGTAAATGAAGTCACAAGAGCCGCCCAGATGGCCAAGGGTGGTATAGTCAACACCAACGTACTCGACAGAGAGGAAATTCACCGCATAATAGACGAAATTGCAACGCTCCCATATTCCAACGAGTTGGAAGCTATCGAGTATGCTAATCCGAAGGTATGCACAAATGGCCATACTGCCAAAAGTAAGGAAGGCTGAATATAACTACCTTATTGTCAAACCATCCGTTCGAGAAGGGAAAGTGATAGACATACGTTTTAATACGCTATTAGTAAATGAGAAGGAAACTAATGGTATCACCGAGCCTTGTATGCGAATCAGCAATAATACAGTGTGCGAGGAAAAAAGCCTGAAAGAACTTCCTGAAGACGATTGCATTCCAACCCACATCAAAGGAGGGGAAGCGAAGTGCTCATACCGATCCTGTGAAGAGGAAGTCGTTGAGCACGTTATGGAGGATACAATCTTCATTACCAACTTTAAAGGTAACCTTCAGAGCGGTAACGTTACTAAATTCCTATCAGGAACCTACGCGGTGCGTCTTAATAACGAAGAAGTGACAATAAAAAATTTGACCTATATCAGCCGAAGCGAAACATCAATCTAAATCCTACCTCAGATCGTCACAACTGTCCTAGAGGGAAGACGGCAGCTTGATATGGGTTATCTCCACAATATCAGTCTGCAAAATATTAAGAATGTTGAAAGACTAGATAAAAGATACCTTTATTCCATAGTAGCGGATTGTACTATTTTTTTGCTCCTATTGTTCTTAGGCTACCTATGCTGCAAAGCCCTGTACTCCCGGGTTCATCTTCCTCCTCTGCGGAGCATGAGTATCTCAACACCGAAACTTCAATCTGCGGGACGCAGATTTTTGGCAAGGGAGGAGTTAACACGAGCAAGTGTACTTGAGGTAAACTCATGCCCACAATTTAATGCTGACGTTGCACACGCGCCAACGAACGGAAATTAGACCTAGCTCACATTTCGTCTGGACAATTTCCCACATTTCTTTATATACTAAAACATTGTAAATTAGTTGGTTAGTTTTTTGGGGAATACTAGAGTGATAAGTGGTTGTGAACTAAAATAATAAATTGTGAATTCAATTAATTGAAGTGTTTTATTTGTGAAAGTTGACAGTGGTAGTCCACTATAAAATATATTTTTTTGGCAATCCTGAAGGGAGAGAGTTAAGTTTAATTATCGTAATGATTAGTAATTTGATTACATTTTTTATTTGTGAAATAATGATTACAATTAAAATTATGTTTGGTTTTAATAGTTAATAATTGATACAATTACAAAATAATCAAAAAATAATCAGGATTACTGGCGATTGGTCTAAATAATCAAAAGCAAACCAAAAGTATTCAATTTGTTATCAATAAACTTTGAAGGTAATCATTGAAAATAATTTGATTATTTTTAGATAACTTTCGATTCTTTTGAATTATTTTTAATAATCGCCAGTAATCCTGATTATTTTGTAATCCTAATTCGGAAAAATTGTTCATAGAATTATATAATCATTACGATTCTTTTTAAAAATTAATTGGTTACTAATCGTAATCGAAATTTAACAGGTATATATATATTTTATATATTTGTATATCTCGGCTTAGCTTTTGCATCGAAATTAAAGCTGATATTAAACCCTCTTCTAGTATTATATATCTAGTTGCTAGAGTCATTCATAGGCTGTGCGGAAGGATCTTATGGGATGTTGTTGAACGAAAACCGCGTCATAAGAGTACCGCGTTAAAGAAGGGCTGTCGTAATATCAGCTCCGCGTTATATGGAAACCGCTTTCTGAGAGTACCGCGTTATAGGAGGGTTCACTGTATACATGTAGAAAAATAGGGAAAAACATATGTTTCTTTAAACGGCTGAGAAATAAGGTCTCAATATTAACCTCGATTAATATATAAAATACAATACTGAACCTGCGTTTTGAATATGGATCTATAATTTTATATACATGCTGTACTGAGCAACAGTTAACAAGACTGCAGGAATTACAGAATAAGGAGATGCGTTCTATATTACAACTAAACCGATTTACACCAATTACTTTTATGTTAAATGCACTGAGATGGCTTAATGTGCGTAAAAGGTTAGAATTTAACACGCTGAATTTTATTCAAAAAATGAAAGTAGGAAAAGCAACAGAGTACCTAACTCAACAGTTAAAATATGTTGGAGAAGCGCAACTGTACAGACTGAGAAATACAAACGATTTTAGGCTACAGCGAGCGGATACAAGTGCAATGCAGAAATTATTATACTATAAGGGACTGAATATGTACAATAAAATGCCAAATTATTTGAAGAATGAAGGAAATACCAATGTTTTTAGAAAAAATGTTGTAAATTTTGTTAAAAATAATAATAGTTAAACTCATATAGTTATAATATTTAATATTTGTAATATTTTGCTGTTATGAAAGTATTTCAAATACTACTAAATAAACCGGTTTTGAAGCGAAAATTTTCTAATAAAATTTTGAATGTCAGATGGAAATATACTTAAAATATCTTAAACTGCAATTCAATGTACATTAAATTAAAATGTCGCTTTATCCCATATGCCACTTGCTATTTCATACAATTTAGTATATTTTTTTATTATTTGATATTAAATCTAAATCTATTATCAGGTCATTACTTCCGTATGATTAATTATTCATTAAGAATAATTGTCGAAAGACGATTTTGTTGACCGATAACATTGATAGATGATTTTTTCATACGTCAACTAACAGTGCATTATTACATAAAAATTCAAATAAAAAAGAATACAACGTAAAATTAAAGTAAAAAGCAAATATATAACTTTGTACTGAAATTGTGTCATAAAGTTCTTTGGAAATCAAAAAAAAAAAAAAAACAGAGGACTAAAGTTAAAGGAATTCAAAAAAAAATATTAAATATGCTTTAAATTTTAAACTTCTGGAATGAAATGAAAAAAATTGATTGCAACTAGGAATTTTTCGTTGCGATATCTGGTAAAGAACTTTGAAGTTTGTACCAATTTTTCAACTGTGATTTTTTCTTTTGTTCTATACACAAACAAAAATTGTCGCACATTATCCCTCATTCTATTCTATTATAACTATCTTTCTGTTGTTTCAGCACAATCATTGGATGAATAGGAGCTTATCTCCTGAGTGTTGGTCTTAAAAACAAAAGATGCGTGCAAACAATCCACAAACCACACTGGTTCTCAAAGCCAATATAATCAATCAAATACAGATCGATTTACGTGCCAGAATTACAGAAAATTGGACATTTCGTATGCGCTGCATCCTTAATTATACAAAATTGGAAATTTAAAAAGCACTGGCAGATGTTATGTACTGCAGATTATGACACCAATAGGCCTTAAAAATATTGATGATATCTCACACACTCTTTTTTTATTTAAGATTAAAGATAAGAAACGGCTAGGCAAAAATATTGTTGCGAAAATGGAAATGGTGTTTTGCTTTTACACCGTTTAAATTGTAAACAAAAACTAAAAAAAAACAATGAACTTGTATAGATTATAAACAAGTAAACAAAAATATACCAACAAAACCAGTATAAAAAAGTTATAAACAAGTAGACAAAAATGCAACAACAAACACTGCAAGAATAAATGTAAACAAAAATACACAAACAATAATAATGAAACAACGAGGTTTACATTTATAGAGATCTCGAGAGGCGATGCCACGAACATTCAACTTCAAGATCATTCTTTAGACTGTTTACGTTGGCATATAAAAGGCAAGACAAAGCAGGCAACGGAGTTAGTGAAAATGCAGTCAGTCTTGTGTGAAGACAAGGTGTGTTTGAAGAGAATAATCGTGATTTGAAAATCTCCGTTATAAAGATCTTTCCAACAATTGTTATTGTTTACGCAAAAAAGTGTAGAAACTATGACAAACAAAGCAATTGTTTTTGTTTACAGTTGTGAATAAAAAATTTAATTAAAACTAAACACAAATTTATTTTTATTTTATTTGCAATTTACGAACTCATATTTTAAACGGCTTTAAAGGGTAAAAACGTAACAATATATTAAAAATTTTATATATAACTTATATATACATATATATACACCTAATGTGAACTTAATACTGGTTTGAAGCACATGTATGATTCTTTAATTTGCGAACCTTTATTATTATATTGAAAATAATGTAAATAAGTTATTAAATCACATTTTTCACAAAAAGGATTATTTGAATTGCACAATAGATTTTTTCCATTCTCATTGTAAATCCGAATAATGTGACAACAAAATGGCAAACCTTATTACTCCTCACTATTCTGTTAATTACAGCATTTTCGCTAGAAACTACTAACAATATTCATAATCTCATTATCGTTTAAGCCTTTTTAATTAATAAAATATGAAATTGCATTTTTTAATGGATAAGCACACAGAGGTACTTAAAATGAAAGATTATTGTAAATTCTATTAATTTAATAATGACAAATTAAAAAAGCTAAAATTCAAAATAAATATCGTCAACATTCGTTTGAGATAAGAAAACAACTCAATTTTTTTTTCGGAAGTGGTACTGTTGAGTGATGCGCTCATTCCTGTTATTCGACGCCCTTGTTCCTCTTTATGAGGCAATCAATAAAATTGTAGAGACAACTTTTTCAAAAATCTTTCTTTCTTTCTAACAATTAAACTATTTAATCCATTCTCAAATTCTTCTTGGAAAATATTGTAATCAAACGACAATATTGTTAAGCACACCTACAGACGAATTTAAAAAATCTTTTTTGTTTCCTAATTTCAAATTAAAAAAAATTTTTTTTCAATAATTTGATCCACGAAGTAATCTAAATTTAATTAAAATACATATCCTAGAAGAATATAATCAACTTGAGTTTAAAAAAACACAAATTTTATTAAACATCGCCTTGTATTTATGTGTGCATATCGTTTTCTCTTAAAAAATATGTCTTATGAACATGAGCCAAGTATTAGTTTGTATTGTATTTCTAATTCAGATTTCACACAAAAATTAAAGAAAAACAAATAGAAAGTTTTTTATAATTAAAATGTCTATACCTGGAATCTTATGTGTATGTACATACTATGTATATGTATATGTATATATATGTATGTATACCTATGTATATAATATTTTATATTGTCATTTAGGTTTTTCAATTTAATTAAATTAAATATTTATATACATATTTTTGCTGAAATGTGACATACATATTTAATAAACTTTCATTTTCAGTTGATTTTTTACACCCAACACCATTGTAGGAAATTGGCTAATTTTGTTGTTTATTTGTTCTCCTCTTGGGAAAGAACTTATTCCTCATAAGGGCCACCAACTGTTCTTCTTTTTGAAGATGTATTAAATGAAAGAGGAAGCTTTTTTTATTTTTGATCAGCGTATTCCTAAATACAAATTCATTTCATAGAATATTTTTTTTTTATTTATTTATTAATTACAATACAATTACAAATTGAGTAATTTTAACCATATGCTCGGTGTAGTGTTACAGACCAGAGTCACTGGTAGGAATCGAACCCATGCTAATAGTCCAGCACACTATCCACTAGACTACCAGGGCACCCCTTCTTTATAGAATATGAAAACCTATTTTATCTTTATACTAATGTTACCTTGAGCCACATCTTTTCACCTTTTGTTGCTGGTTCAGACGCATTAAGTTTAAGGGTAAGTTGCTCCCAAAGTTGGTGAGATCTAGCTTTTACTTGGGAACTATTAGGTAATAAACTTTTTGCAAAGTCTGTACGCTTTGCCATAAAATTCTCAAGAATTTCCTTCTGTGTATAATTTATTTTTTACGGTTTAGACCTAAATTTTATAAATTTATTAAATTTTCTTAAAGTTTCTTTAAAAAGTCTTTCTACTTAAATTTTTTCAATTTAATTTATGTTAGAAAACGGTAATTCGATTGCTGCTTTGCTCGCAAGGTTGCATTCGAAATATTTTTCGTTATCGAATGACATCATTAGAAATTTGGAATGATTTTATTCGTTATCGAATAAGAGAATACCAAATACTCAAAAACTCGTTCATTCGAGTAAAAATTTGTTCGCATACGAGTGCCATAATTAGCCCCCTGAATTTTGACAGTTGATATCGCTTATTCTGTTGAAGATGTATGTACATATGCGGCCAATTAGTCTCCATTTATTCATTCTATTTTGCCAAATCAGCATGGAGGAATACAGTATTCAACAATACGTACAAATAATTATTTTACGATCGTCATAATAGAACTACCGTCATATGGCGGATAAATTCGAGTCCACTGCTTCAGTAAACGATCGACCAATAGGACATGTTCTTTCTATTATGAAATCCAATACATTAACTGCTGTTTTAATTGTTCTTGTTTTGCTGTTGTTGTTTATTTGTCGTATTGTGCGCTTTGGACTCTTCATAAAGAAATACTGTTGCTTTGCTATAAACACAATAAATGCAACGCAGCAGGCACAACAATTTGCATGTCAGCATTATTATTAATATTACCAGCACAAATCCTCCCACTCTAAACACTAATTGTCTTATTGCTGCATTTAAGAATATAAATTAGCCTCAAAGCAAAGCAGAAGAATCTTTGCTTGTTGTGGCGCTGTCTTTAAAATAATCACTTCCATATGCGCCTCGGTATTGCTGCGTTTGCTGTTAATTGCGCTTCAGTTCATCATCATTCATCATCAGTGTTAAATATTATTATGCGGCCATGTTTGAATATTGTTTGTGTTTGTTGTTTGCGGATAACACTGTTAACATAGTTACTTGAAACCAACATCTTACTCTTATTGAATTAAGAGGAATTCGACAAATCAAAACCAAAAATGCCTTCCCTATAATCCACGTGTTTAACAAGTAGCCATGCTTGCAAGATATACATGTGAATCGTTATTCTTTCAAGAAAATCCGTTTAATTTTTAGTTTTTGCCTTTCCATACAGCAAAAACCAACAGAAATAAATCATACACTTTTGGTAAAATTTTTTATATTAAAATATCATGAGTACGTGAAATTATGCCAACCGGAACTGTGTACACCACGTGCCTGAACCAAAGCCTTTGCTTTTTGTCGAATACGAGTAAAAGAGCTTCTGGTACATGAAATTCTACCATCCGTAACAGTGTAAATGACCTGTTGTTGTTGCAAAAGTCTTTGTTCGAAAAAGTCAACAATTAAAATTTGCAGTCGTTGCAAAAAATGCAGCTACAAACACAAGTGAACACATTAACAAACAATTCATATGCCGTTCTCCACTGTACCTTATAATTCCATTTCATGCATGCTGATGTGCATAAAACTTTGTTCCACGTACAGGAAATTTTTGTAAATATATCCACATAATTTTGAATCTGTTATTTTCTATACAAAATCTATTACTTAAAAAATAGGAGCTCATTTCGGATGTAGAACTGTAAAAAAAGGTTCTCTTATTTATATCTGAACTGTGTTCGAAAGGAAAAGGTTTATGGGTGCCCTGTGGAGTCTAAAAAATAGTGTCCTAGTTTACTACAGTGTCTACAAGGGTTCGATACTCATCAGATACTCTGGTACACTACAACGAGTATTTGGTCTCACTTACTGAGTTTGATGAGGTTTTTTCACCACTAATGTAAAGCTTAGTTTTGGATGAATTCTCGATAAAATTTCCTTAGGCGTGCAAGAATATACAGCCGAATAGGATCTGATGACAAGAATAATTTCTTTTTTCACATCATTCAAAAGGGTTTTGAGAATGTAAGATGTTGGTCGAGGTAAGTGGAATTGAATAAAAATCCAAAGCAAAACCTTAGTAGTATTATTCAGAAGGAAGAAACTTCGCAAATGGAGGTATATTTGACTTCTGGGTAGTTTTTTATCACAGAAGATAAAAAAAAATCTAGAGATAATATCGGACAATAAATTGACATGAATGACCCATATAGAGATGGAAAACCAAACATGGATATATACGATGATGGTCAGACCAATTATTACAAATGGGGCCATTGTTTGGACAGTCAGAAGGAATTTTAAAAGAGGTCACACGGAGCTGAACAATACACAAAGACTAGTGGGTGTTTGTAAAAGTATGTTATGTATGATAGTGAAGATCTAGACTATCGAGACTATTGTTAAAATATTGAGAGGCCGTTTAACACAAGCTTATTCGGACACTCGAGATAGAATTAGAAAACTCGATAACATTGGTAAATGTTTAGTAATGAGAGTAATAGGAGTGAATATGTCAATTTGCAGGTCTCATACCTTTTAAACTGAGGTACAGCTATAAGGCACATAGAGGAGTCAATGGCAATTAGTCGGATGAGAGAAGTTCAAGATTGAAACTATGAAAATCTATGTGTAGTTAATGTATCATAAGGTGTAGACAATTATACTTGGATAAGTAGTACAAAGAACATTCTATCTAACAGACTGATAGACTCGAAGAGCATTTTTTGAGGATAGGGCGATCACCACAAGGGAGAACAGTATCCTAAAGAATTAAAGACGACTTTTGGGGAAGGTTTTTAGAGAAGCATATATATCCTGCCGATATTGAAATGGAGCGATGAGAACTGACAATACCAGTATAGATAGCATGTGCATGTATCGATGTCTTACGATCCTTTGAAATTCGCATTGTAACACTTATTCCTGACACACACACCCTTTGGTACATCTGAATTATACTTGTATTGTATTTAGCAATCTTATAGGATTACTTGAAGACGACTAAGTTCAGTAGGTGGTGTTGGCTAGTTTGACGTGAGGTTACGGTTCAAACCCCAGATTAGAAATCTCCAACAGAATTTGAATAATTGTTCGGTGCCTTCCTCTCAGCAGATTTCTGTCAAAAACTCTGAGAGTAAATAAATTTGCTATGAAAAGTTTTTCAAAAAAATATCTGTCGTTCGGAGTCGACTTTAAACTGTAGGTCCCGCCAGTCATGTATAAAATTAATACAAGATCTTCAACACGCAAGCAAAACGTGGATAGAATAGGGAACAATGGTGGATTTGAAATAAATATCAACAGGAATAATGCCATAGGAACTCACAAATATCCAGATGAACCAAACTTGCAATATTGAACGCTTGTGTAAAATCAACTCTGTTTTACGGAAGTGAAATCTGATCAGTTTCGAATATCATCAGGCATTAATCAACAAATATCACTAAATCATATGAATGATATGGATCACTTCACCAAACAGAAACCCACAATAAAAATAATTAAATGGAGTAAATAGAAGTGGACAAACCATGCTATCAGAAGGATTATTGATTGTAAAACGTAGATGGCACTGTAGTGAAGTGGAGGTTAAAGAGGCCTTGCCAAAAAGCACTTAAGGACGCTCGGGCAAGTGGAGACGGCAGTCCAATATTAAAAATCAACAGCAAACCTAGCTTAATGTAGATACATTGCGCTAGCCATATACTCACAAGAGCTGTAATAGAAAATATTATTACATGCTTAAACTACAACCCACTATTTATTTTTAGATGATTGTATTAAAGTAAGAAATTTATAAAAAGAGAACATTTTTGTATGCAGGATATGAATTTGTCAAAGTGAAACTGAAAGCAAAGCACATATATACCGTTTAGCTATGTTGTTTAAAAAATGTACATAAAGGCCAATTTACGCGATAAGCATTTTCGTACCTACAGTCAGATTGGAAGTATTAAGAATTTAATGCGTAACTTAAAAATTAAGTGTAAAAATTTTGTGTTTTGACACGTTTAGTATAAACCAAAACAAAGCATCCACGATCTACTGAAGTGTGATGATGATTTGAAACACTTTAAAACACTGAAAGAACAGTACATCTGCTAAATATTCATTAGTATTTTCACTTAATGTCGTAAGCTTTTATAACATATTAAGTTTATAAGATACTATACTCTCTTTTCTATACAAAAACTTGACATGACACACGACTTGTGTGATCATCTAAATCCCCCTTAAGTGGCATGGTAATGCATACATTTCGTTTGATATAACGAAAAAAGTAAAACTAATAAAATAAAATGAAAAAATTTATAAGTTTCCATGTGGCATTTGATTGTATTCTTTTTTATATTTTCTGCCTTTTTGGTATGAATCCTAAACACATTCTTACTGCATAGAAATAAAAGAAACAGACTTGTTAAATGTCACATGAAAGTATATATCTCAGGTAGGATCTTTGAGTTTCAAATAGATGTAATAAAAACTAATAGAATTTGAATAACAGAAAAAGCAAATACAACAGCTTAAAAATTTCGGACGCTAATTTTTTTAATAATAATAAATTTTAACAATAAACATGTTTCGACGGAATGCTTACGGGATTAACCATTTGATGATATCGCCTCAGTCTTTTCTTTCAGTAATATTCTTAACTTTAAAGAACATAACTAGCATAAACGCGATTATTCTTTACTTTACTTTATTGGTCGTTACAACCCTTCAGTCAGGGTTACGGCCTAGCTACTCACACCACTTATTTTGTTTGTGTTAATTTTATAAATGAGTAGCGGGACCTACTATTTATGATGACTCCGTACAACAGATTTTTGAGAAACCTTTCGTGGCAATTTTGTTTACTCTCTAAGTTTTTTCCAGATTTCTACTGAGTGGGGATGTCTTATCTAGAGTTTGAACCTTGGCCTTACGTCTAATAACCTAACACATTGCCTAACTTTCTACTGCAACTTTATTAAATTGTTATCATGATCGAATACAGTAATCGCACGATTTTCGTCGCGCTTAGTTCCAAAAAATCGCGACGTAAATCGCAACAATGTAAATCGAATTGTAACTATTCTTACGTACTTCAAAATATATTTTTAATAAAAAGCTTAAATGCTAAAAAATTATATTAAATTTTCATTTATTATTAAAAAAAAGTTAAATAATAACAATTCATTAAAAATTCAATTTAGACATAAATATGTTCCTCAAGGAATTACAAAACTTTTATACAGCCTAAAGAAAACATCAAAACCCGACACTAAAATTATAAGTAAAATTATATAAACTTCTCAACCCACTTTTTCTAGGCATATCAAGTAAGGTAGGTTTAAAAAATTTAAACTAAAAACTGTTCTCTTTGCTGACTCAACCCTATATTAATTTCTTAAAAAATGTTTAATTTATTCAGCTTAATGCTTCGAGATATTATTGTATGACTTAACACGAGCATTAAGAAAATATTATTTTTAGTTCATACGACGCACAATGTGGCATTTACCCTGAAAAGCTGGCCAAAAAGGCAAAAATGAATTTAAAGAAACTTAAGAAAGTACGCAATTCGATAGACAACAAAATTCTGCATTATATGGTGAATTTTGACGTCTTTAAGTTGAGAGTTGTAGATTTGAGACGATGTCAAAGTCAGGAAAGTGAAGAAAATTAAATGCGTTTTTGGTGTTTTTTTGAAATTTTAATAGGTTTATATAATATTTTTTGTGGCTAAACGAATAAAGCTTTTATATTGATTTTTTTTATTTGAAAGGTATGAGCAACTGCTACTTTCGGTTTATATATATATATATATATATATATCTCATATATTAATGAGAAATTATGAAATATCTCATATATTAATGATATATCTCATATATAATGATATAAATTATTCGTTCAAAATTTTAAAATAATAAGAATTTCACATTTTTTTACCCTACCTAAAAAAGATAAGGGTTTTAAAGGTGAAAGTCGTTTTTAGTAGTTTAATGTTCTATACCACAAAAAATATGAACTCTTTACATTCAGGAACCAGAAAAAAGTTTGCGCACATTTGCGCAATTATTTTTGGCGATTTTTTGAAAATTTTACTTTTTTTTGAAAAATTAAAAAAAATTAGACGCAGTGTAATAAAGCCATAGGCAATAAAGCCATATGGCGTACGAATTATGCGAGGAAATTCAGTAGAAGGGATCCAATCGACATGTCTTGAATAGGTTACTTTTAAGCAGTGACCCTTTTATAAGATGCAGTACACAAAAATCGCAAAGAAATATAAAAGCATTTTCATCAGATACTATTAAATTACTTCTTCCTGACATTGATGATGAAAATAATAACGATTTTAACGATTGTAGTTAGTTTCACTTTTAAAGTATTTTTAATTTAAATATTAAATAATGTAAAATAAATATTATGAATAAATATTAATTATCATAGAAGTATAAAAACTTAATTACATATGTATTGTATATCGGCTATTCTAACAATATGAGATGTATGTTCAATTTTCTTAATGGACCGTATGTGGTACATAGGGGCACTAATGATCCGATCATAATAAAATGTGATCATAAATGATTCATATTCATATTAAACATGTTCATGTCGAATTTCATCGAGGTAATAAAATTCTTAAGCCAATTATAATTGCATATTTTCTGAAGGGGCCCTATTTTGGACCAGAGGGCAATTATGGACCGACCATAACAAAATTTTGTAATATGATTTGGATTTACAAAATACACGTTCGTATCCAATTTCATCACGATACCGATGTTTTTAAGCCATTTATAAGCGCAAACGTGAATTTCTAAAGGGGACTTTATATGGGGACCAGGGTCAAATGTGATGCGATATTCACCAAACTTTACACCATTTGGTGTACACAGAACTGATCCATGCTAAATTTTATCATGATTATTGCATAATTACCATAATTATGTGTAAACAAGTGCACTTTCGAGGGGAATTTGTATGGGGGCTAGGCGAAATCACGGACGGATTTGAACCGAAATCAGTAGAGTTCATCTTTCGGCTTAATTATCACTAACACTGTCAAAAAAGTCCAGCCATTAACTCATAAAACACTTCTATTAATTTTGGCCAGGTTTTCAGGCAAAATGCCACATAGTGCGGCGAGTAGATTTAAATATAATAGTTACTAAAATTTATATTATAAAGGAAGAGATTTTTTTTTATACTTTGACAAGACCGAAATTTAAAATAATCCGAATAACTAACCGTTTATTTCTTTCTACAAACACGTATTTACGTTTCCTATCGAGAGTGGGATGTAATTGAAAAATCATTCTTTATCTATGGCCACTTGAAGTTGACCGTTTTTTTCTTTTTTTGTTTTGGCAATTTGATTTTAAAATATATCTTTTGGACATCTAATGAATCGCAATAAATAGACAAAATGATAAATTTGCCTCCAATGGTCCTGTCGAGAAAGGGTTAAAAATATTTTGGTTTACAAATGAGAACGAATTAAAGAATTAATTTGAGCATATACGTTCTATATAAAGGTAGCGTAGTAAATTGAATGATGATAATTTCTTTGTCAATATTATGTGGTAAAAATAACTTCCTTTTCTTTATTTTAGAATATTATTTTTTCTCTAGTATTTATTGCTACTTGTTTTAATAAGTTGCAAACTTTATGCACAATAAAATACATATATAAAATATTTTAAATTTTAACTATAACATCTTGTACTTGTTTTCTATAGAATTGGTAAGAATTTATTCAAAAAAGATTTTTGCTTTATCCGTATTTTCTCTTTCTAACAGATTGAGTATTGTATTATAATTCCATTCAGTATACCATTCATCTTACGTACAACAGCAAAAGTTCGTGTTTAAAAAAGGAAAGAGAAAATATATCAAGGATAACGTTTCCATAAAATTATTTTATTTTTTTTCTTACAAATATCTTGACTTTCACTAATGCTAATAGTAAAAGTAGGCACTATAAAAATGTAGATTTTGAAATATAAATTCTGTGTAAATTTAAATTCTGTGTAAAATTCTGTGAATTTTTTATCTGTTTGAAGGATCTATTGATGCCATCATGTGTAGAATATAATATCTGGTGCATAATCAGGTTGAATTTAAATGATTGCATGGATAATGCTTGACTTTGAGGATCAATACTATTTGTATCTAATTCGTGTACACCTGCGACCTCACAAGAAAGGCTCTAACAGGGTGAAATCATACGATATCGTGGATCTCATCACTTCCACGTGAGATGATCATACTCTCAAGAGTATTCAAAGTGGCATAAGCCCTGTGGCACGTAGTACAATTATTTATTTAGTCCGTTTTGCCAAATCACCATTGTCGAATATAGTATCCTACAATAGATGCAAGTGAGAAAATTGTTTTGTCAAAATTGGTATTCGGTTCAGGCAACGTATCGCGCGCTTTTCTTCATAAAATCAAATGCAGCGATGACCTACATGGATGATAAATGGAATATGGGATTTCGCTCCAGCTAGAGAAGCCGTGGACATTTGAAAGATGTTATATTCCACGCCTTTAGTGCTATTGAACGGGAGTCTACTAAGATGGATATGGCAGTAAATGAGGGCAAACAAAGTATATGTTATTGACAAGTAGAGTCAGATTACGGCCGATAACTGTATTTTTGATATAGTCAAGGAATTTATTTATCTTGGCTCCGCCTTTACCACCAAAAATGATGTCAGTCTGGAGATCAAGCGCAGGATCACTCTTGCCAACAGGTGCTACTATGGTCTCAATAGGCAATTGATTAGCAGAGTTCTCTCTCGTACGACAAAACTAATACTCTACAAGACGCTCATCCTACCCGTGCTTCTTTATGGCGCAGAGGCATGGGTGCAGCAGAGTATTTGAGAGAAAAGTCCCACCTAAGATCTGCGGTTCAGTTCGAGCTGGCGATGATTTCCGCATCCGAACTGTATGAGCTCCTCAACGACATAGACGTTGTGCAGCGTATTAATATCCAGAGGCTACGTTGGCTCGAGCATGTCCAGACGTAGGTGCGCAAGAAGCAGAGGCGCCTGGAAGGATGTGTTTCAGCAGGCCGAAATCCGTTAATCGGGTTGTTAATGGCCAATTAAGTAAATAAGTAAGCCCTTAACATATGGATTGTTTTTTATTTTAATAAATAATCTACAAATATAAAGTTCATATTTCTTTAATTATGTGTAGCCAGTTTTACTCACCAGTGTATTATTGCTTAAATAACATTATTATTGCTTAATATAACAAGCAAATAAATGGGTAAATTTTTGATTTTATATGAGAGAATTAGCTCCAATTTTACTAAATTGTAGTTACATTTTGTTTTCCCTAACTTTTTAACTTTATTTTAAATCTATTAATTACGTTCTGTTTACATTAAAATAACACTAAAATTGAATTTATTTAGTTTAAGTACGTATAAATTACATTGTACCCGCAAGTGTATGATATCAAATGTTTTATATCCCTTATTTTAATAAAAATTAAAATTCCCACCATTACAGTGGTCGCTGTTCAAAGCCATGCACTTTAAAACAAATTAAAGAATTGATTTCATTTTAAATTGAGCGTAAAAATTGATTTTTGTGTTTTCAAAAACAGCCAAAATGTTATTCGATACAACAACATCATGTGAAGGTTATTAAATATTGGTTTCCATAAATAATACATCGAATATAATATAAAATGAATTTTTTTTAATAATTTTTGCACACATATTGTATTTATATTCACATTTGTTTTTAATAACCAATATTTTTTAATATGCACTGTTACTACTTACATACATACATACATAATTGGCCATTACAACCCTTCAGTCAGGATTACGGCCTAGCTTCTCACACCACTCATGTTGTGTGCGTTAATTTTGTATACGTGAGTGGCGGGACCTACAGTCTAACGTCGACTCCGAACGACAGAATTTTGAGAAACTTTTTCATGGCAGTTTATTTTACTCTCAGAGTTTTTGCCAGAAATCTGCTGAGAGGAAGTCGCCGAAGAAATATTTTTTTTTCATATTTCATTTTTGATGTCTGACCTGGGATACGAACCCGGACTTTACGAATAGTAAGCCAACACACTACCTACTACACCACGGCGACTTCTGTTACTACTTATTTACTCTTTAAGACCAAATTAAATTAACATTGGTTTCGTGTCGCAATGAGAGGGCTTAAGTGTACGGATGCTTAGAATTCTTAGAATCTAAGAAATACCCCTCCTGTCTATTACTGTCTGTTTCCTTTTTTGTGACGTCTAGTAGAAACAAATCAACATGGCTCTGTAGGTTAGTCCATCGACAAGATAAATTCCATCAGCGTCTCTGCTCATAGTGAGAGTGGTCTGCTTGCGTATCTTAAAGAACAGCAGTTTTTAAAAGCCTGGCATATACATAACGTAACATAATTGTTTATTACAACCCTTCAGTCAGAATTACGACCTAGCCTCACACACCGCTTATCAGGAAATCGCTGAAGAAATATTTTTCATACTTCTTTGAGTTGGAGATGACTGACCTGGGTTTTGAATCGTAGCCACACGTCTAATTAACTCATATGCTACCTACTAGACCACCTTGACTTCATAATCTCACAATATGGATTGATGAATTCATCTCCACGTTATGTATTAGGCCATCGTGCCAAGAACTATCGAAAGTTTGTGAGACGTCGATAAAAGTTTTTTGCTGGAAAGATTCTTTTCCATTTACACTCGTCTGTGTTTTTGTTTGTTTCATGCAGAAACAGAAGATTTTTGAAAGTTTTTAATATTGTTGACAATGAGCTTATGAGTCTGAATAATTCCGCTTTCGTGTGATTCTCCCATTCTTAACGTTGTCTTAACTTGGGCGACCTGCCACTCTTGAGTGCGATATTCAAATTCTACAACAGCATCAAGAATTAAAGAAATCTTCATTGCTATACACAGTGGTATATGAGATTGCTTCGGATTGGGTCCCGCAATAGTTTCTTTGATCTCCCGAAACTCCAAACTCGTAAGAATGACATGGAATGATCACTTCAAAATCAATATTGTTTAACAGAAAATTTGGGAAAATTTAAGTTATATCACGTTAATCAAGTTATATAATACCATCTTAATCCACTTGAGTACCTTAAAAAATTCAATGTTTGTTTCATCAGATTAATAAATATTTATAATCACACAACTTTTTATATTATCACATTCTAGCAATAAATAATAATAACTTTAATCCTTTATTTCTGTGTAGTTAGAGAGACTTTCACTTTGTTGCGTCAGATATTTCTAATTTTGTTATTGCTAGAACACGTACAAGTTATGGTATAAATAAATTACCACTGCATAGACTATGATACCAGTTACCTGATTTACTGAGTTTACGAGTTTATTACTTGGCATACAAATTGATCTTTAAATTAAGCTCCGCCAAATAACTTTTTTTTTTGAAAATGCTTAAAAAAAACTACTGAATATTTTCTCAAATTTCTTTTTTATTTGAAAGTACAATCCTTCCGGTTAATAATGGAAAATAATTTCATTCCAATCGCTGCGTCGGCTGGCCATGCAGTAGCCTACACGATCGATCCAATTTTTAAGTACATTATCGATTGTGTGCAGCTGCATTTCACAAATGGCTTCACGAATATTGTCCTTTAAAGCATCCTTGATCCTTGTCCTTGACGGCACCCCACAAATAATACTCCAACGGTGTCAAATCGCAGCTCCGAAGTGGCCAAACGATATCAGCTCTGCGGCTGATAATGCGATCTTTAAAAACAGGACGCAAAACATCGAGTATAGCTTCGGCTGTGTGGCACGTAGCGCCGTTCTGTTGAAACCAAATGTTGCCAATATTCTCCTCTTCAATTTTTGTGAACAAAAATTCGTTCAACATGGCCCGATAACGATCGCCATTGACTGTAACGGCCACTCTTTGCTCATTTTCGAAGAAAAATGTCCCAATTATGTCTGGACCAAAATCCGCACCAAACAGTGACTCGTTTTGGGTGCGTCGGCTTTTCAATGTATGCGTGCGGGTTTTCTGTGCCCCAAATGCGACAATTTTGCTTGTTTTCATATCCGCCAAGATCAAAATGAGTTTCATCTGAAAAGATGATTTTTTTGTCAAAATCGGCATCTTCTGTAAGTCGATCGCAGGCCCACTTAGCGAAGCGAAAACGCATTGGATGGCCCATATTCGTTCAGCAGATGGATAAAACTAATTATCTGTCAAATCAGACATGAGCTAAGTGTTACCATTCACGAAATAAGCACTAGTTGAAAAAAAAAACGTTAGATGGCGGACCCGATATAATATAATTTATCAGAAACACTTAACTCAACATAGCTCTCTTTTAATACATATTACAGTAACGAAAGGATATCAAATACGTATGTGTGGGCGACTTATTGAATTTTTCATTTACAAAACATATATGTAGCGTAAGTTCTTCACTTCAAATTTTATTTTCATTAACTTATCTATTGTAAATAATTAATTTATTATTTATGTCCTAACAAAGTAATACAATCTTAAATTTATTAGAAATTGTTACTAGTCCGCAGTAGGAAAATAATAATTATTTGAAACGCGCTATCACACAGACCAATAGTTTAAACGCTGTATCTTTGGAAAGTGAGGATTCACTACAAAATATGGATTGAAAACTTAAATACCGAAATTTTTTGTTCGCTTTGAAAGAAATGTATCAGCAAAATTCAAGGCACCCCAATATATTTTAGAGACTTAATGAATATTAACCAATAATATATTCAAATAATAAATGTTTTTTTATTTGTTTTATTAATTTATTTCTATTTTGTAATAAAACAATAGATTTTTGAGGGTTTTCAAAAATCATAAGGAAAATAAGGGAACATTTTTGGTGATTTGATATTTTTCCACAGCAAAACTGTTGGTTTCTACTCAGAGTAAGTTTAAAATTCAAAGATTATATACGTATATAAAAATGTTATATATTTAGTAGGATATTTCTTAAGAAAAGCACTCTGTTTAGCACTTGCGTTCCGCTATGAATTAATTTGTATATAGTTGTCGTAAATCAATGATTTATGTCGACAATCTAGCGACTCTTGACGAATTGAAAACATATATTCAAACCATATTGACGCCATATGACCTCATTTATTAAAAAAAATTTTCAGAAAATGTAATAATAGAATGGTCCATGTAACTCTTTGCTGCAACAGACACATGCCGGAAATCGTATTCAAAAAGGAAATGCTTTGATTGTAATATCTACCAGATATTATTAAATAATTATTTGCAATAAAACTTCTGCCTCAAGTCCTCAAGCTCCCAAAAACACATTTTTTTTGTTATTTCAAGTTTTCTCAACAACTACACCTTCTCTTCCTTGGCCTTAAAACTGTTGCGTAAAGTGAAACCCATGTTTAAAGCAGCTTTGAAATGAAAAACCATTGTAATGGTTTTAAGTGTTACCACACGTTTACACCCTTTTGGCAAAATTGTGACCAAAACACAGCATAAGTTGGATTTAATTTTAAAAGCATTTTGTATCTACGTTGCTATTCTGTTATCTTTTAAAGCAAAAAGTAACTAAAACGAAGGTTAAAGTGGTTTTGTTGTTGTGTAAAATTGAAAAAGGTAAGTCAGTCTAAAGTGGCCTCAATTTAGGACAATAATTAAAAGACCACTGAAAACATAATTTAGAACTCATTGAATAGTCAGATTGAACGTATTTCAGTCTCAATTTAATTTGAATTTTATGTTTGCGTTTTTTATTTCCAGATCACTAGAAATATTTTCACACTTCATGATATTATTCGATCAGAGATAACATCTATTTCCACATTCTTATCCACATCTGTGTGGTTCAGACACGGAAGGGTTGATACACATACACGTAGACATATAATTCGTAATTACAACTCTTCAGCCAGTACTACGACCTAGCGTCTCATACCACTGATGCTGTGTTTGTTATTTTTTAGTCAATTCTACCCGGGAATCAAACATTGCCTAAAGGAAACCATCCCAAGTCAAAATAGAAAAAAATTATGCTATATATCTTTATATAAGACAGCTCGTTCAAGGATGTCGGGAAATGAGAGGTAGGAAACATACGCCAGTTTATGGCAAGAGCATGAATGAGGTGAAAGACAGAGACTTCCTCCTCCTCAGACCCACAGTTCCTGCAGAAGTCATTCGTGGAAATGCCAATTCATTCAGCATGCCTACCAATCGTACAGTGGCCCAAAAGAATCGCCAATGCAATTGATGACCATGCGATTCAAGGGCAGAAGTGAGTTGAACGATATCCCCATGTCCCGGAATCTATATCAGAGATATCTTTGAATGATCTGCAATTTCTCTGAGAAATCCTCAGCATTCATGAACAAGTCATCAAGTCATACTACGTTCATTATGGACTTAATCGCTTGATTTTTCTCGTCAATAAGGAAATTTTCAGGGAAAATTCTCAACAAGCATTGCAGCATGTTTATAATTCAGATTGGGTCAGTATTTGACTGCATTGAGTCTGACTGCAACTAGGTCAGCCCTCTTCCTTAGTAGAAGGTCAAAGGAGAGTCACTTTAGTATAGCAAATGATGTTCCATTTGGGATGAAACACTGTTGATCAGAACAGCTGACAGCCTGCTTGCTTTGTTTACCAGCCGAAAATGGTATTTGTGTTTGCACACCACCCACCAGATATGCGCACTAGGAGCAAATTTGTCTCGTCCAAGGCCCGATAGAGACCCCAGATCTTGCCTACAGTTTTTTTCAAGTGTAAAGCGGTGATGGCGCTTTCGTACCTCTTCCATGAGAGCTTGGTATACTTAACCCTCTTGGATGAGGAGAGGTGAACCCCGTTAAGGCTCGTTAAGTAATAATTGGGTACCTTATATCGCCTGGTAAAGAGCATCAACACCGTTTTGCGTGGATTGACACTTAAACCACATGACGAGCACCATTTTGGTGTAAGTTTTAGAGCATGTTCACATTCCGCAGAGAGAGTGTGCGGATCGAAACCTGACACCATGGCCATATCATCTGGATAGATCTTAAAACCACGTCCATGCAGATCTTCTAACAGGTCCTCCACTACTGTATTCCATAAAGAGGCTTTGTTTACCACCGTTGCCATGTGAACCTTATCTAGAGAGACGCTAATTATTCTACTGGTCAAAAATACAGTAACGAATATAGCAGCACGCTCGGTAATATTGCACTTTTTAAGGGTCCTAAAAACGGTTTCCGAATGGATATAGTAGCCTCCTCGTCAATGAACGCAGCCAAAGAGTAAAGTACAAAAAGTTAGTACCTGCTTAGATAGAAAAAACTAAGTTAATGCAATTGAAATAATGAAAAAAATTATAAAAAGCTTATAGCTTGTGACCAGCGTTGCCACAAAGAAAAATTTTTCCCTACCAATATTCTTTCCAAAACCTACCAAAATTATTCTAATCTTACCAAAATTTGAATTTAAATAATTATATATTATTCAGTATGAAATTAACGTTTTATTGTTAAAATTAACAAAGGAATTTCAATATACACTGAGCGCCATAAGTGAGTCAACACTTTTGTTCTTAAGTATAAAAAAAGTTCCTAAATCATGAATTGTTGTTTTTGTTTTAACATTTTATAAGTAATAAATAAACGTTTTTATTTTTGGAAATTAATTCGACTATTCTCAGTTACTTTTCAGTGGTGTACACTCACTTTTGGCGCTCAGAGTATATCTCACATTTAATATGTTAAAAAAAAACAAAACAATTCATTTAAAAAATATAAAAATAAAGCTGAATATTAATTTATTTGCAATAGTTAATTGGGGTCCTAATAAAATTACGTTCTTAAGGCCAATGTTAGTGGCGGGTTTTGAGACAGGTATATCAATAACACCAGAAACCGCTTTTAAATTGGTTATGTCAGAAACTATGTCTTTTTGTATTTAAATTTATTTTGCGTTCGTTACAAATTAATGTAATAGGGCTTTTGTTTTTTATAACATGACAGTCATTTCAATTCCATTTAGAGTAAATTATACCTAAAAATATGGAGTCCTTAATAAAAAACTTTTGTATATGGACAGGATTTTGTTATTGGAAGGACCTTACCCACACGCCCGACTTTTTGCTAACGAATCAATGGCTCCCGTAGTCCTTTCGTAACAATCTCTTTCAGCACTATTTCGTTTTGATATAGTGTAATAATGCGTTTAGTCGTCATGTCCCTTTGGATAATTTAACTGGCGGTTACTTGTGTACATTACAATGGGTGCAGTGATTAAAAAGTGGAGCACACCATACAAAAATATTCCCATCCTTTTCTTCCAACCAGTCAAATTGTTGAAGCCACTCACTCCTAAATTTTCGCTTCGTTTTGCAACTTTAAAAACTACAAAAAAATTCAAATATAAATCGTTTACTCATATTATTATTTTCTGAATGTTTTCTTACCTAGTTGATGGTTCATTTTCAGTTAATATTTGGCTATCTTCATTAGAATTAGTTGTTTCCAGTCTTGGAGTTTTTGAGATATATCTAAGAATACCACACGTTTTAGCCATTATATAAACCAAAAAACTTTAAAATTACATGTCCATAACTTTTTTGTGGCTTTTTGCTTAAAAACTACAAGTGAAAAAAATAGTTTTTTTTACATTTCTTTTACGCTGACATTTTATTCACATTTCGTTGTTCTTTATGTAAACACAGATATGTTAAACATTTTATTTTCGATTTTAGACCTAAAAATAAATAGTACTTCCAACTTTAAATCTTACAGATATTGATTGTATATTCCTACCAAAAAATAAATCAAATTTGAACAAACCAACCGGTTTGTTGGTAGTTACCAATCGTAGCATTTTTAAATAAAAACTAAAAATTTTGGTCCAATTGGACCAAAACGGCAACGCTGCTTGTGACAGTCCTATGTTCGTTAACAGAACTAAAAAGAAATACAAAAAACGCTGAATAAAACCGATTTAATGTTCCCAGTGTTATGTTAGCTAAAGGTAACTTTAGCTAAAGTGAACTTTAAAGTCACCTTTAACATCTTTTCGTTATTACAACCTACAGATAAAATAAAGTTAACTTTTTCAAAAATAGGGCAGTGCCGGAGCTGCTGATAACACTGCTCAATTAAAAAAGTTTTTTTTTATGCAGTGACAACGGCGGGCTTCTTTTTTGTTGTATTTGCTCATTTTATTTATATTTGAAGTAGCCATATTGAAAATAATAAATAACATGGCAAGTTCAAACATAAACTCAACTTTAAAAGTTAAAGGTAGGATGATCCTCCCTTTAGCTTAACGCTTACTTATAACTTATTGTCCACTTATAATAAACGTTAGTTAACGACAAATTGTAATAACGGCACTAAATGTTCTTTTATTTATTGGACCCTGTGTTCATTATAGCTATCAATGTATCTTTCTCCGGGTTCAAAAATGTAACAATTCTCACTGACTTGATCTTGAATTTCAGATTTTAATTTAAATTTGAATATTTTTTGATACACAAAAGTTCCACGTACTCATCTTTTTCGTTTGGAAAACTCATGTATAAACATCCGAAAGTGGAATAATTTAAAATTTTAAAGCAAATGTAGTGTGATGCAATATTAAAAACCGTTTTGCATATTCCACACATCATAAATACAAAACTTTTTTTTAGTTGCTTATATGTACTCATAATATTTATTTGTCACTAGTTGGGGGTGTCAGAGCATTGTAATGCTCTGCTACACATTTTTCCTAGCGCTATGTAAAAAACTGTTAAATATTCATTTTTTATCTTGAATCCATTTCAGTCTCAGCAAATATATTAAATTTTTGTTTCTTTTTCTATAAAATTTAAAAATAGTGAACATAAGCAATAGATGCTGATAGAACAATAAATTTAAATGGAAAAGTAACACTATCCTACAAAATAAAAAAAATTAAATATACCCAGCTAATGACATAGTGTAGGTTGTGAGTTTTATTGAGTAGAACTCAATAATATTTTTTTTCTTAAACCCTCCAAACTTGTTTTATTTGACAAAATCTGTTATTTTGGAATTTACGCACAAATTTGTGGATTGCACTAACATTTCTGAATCAATGTCACAAATTTAAATTTTCTTAGAAAGAGGAGAAATGGGCATTTAAAACGATATACATACATATATATATTATTTGACTTAATATTCTATAAAGTTTGATGAGGTAAACTTAGGTCCCCAGTCTTAGTTTTTCTTTAATAACTTCGCAAATAATTTTTTTCTGTCGCTTTCACTTTAGCTAATCCAATTTTGTTTCGAATACTATATAAAAACATTTTAATATCAACCTGTTTGTAATTAGAAGGTAATTTTTTCGTTCGGTATACCCAAGTTACTCCACGTCGTAATTTACGTTACAAATTTTTGTTATATTTTTTTGGGACCAAAAATGGAAAACTACAAAAAAATACTACCCCATCGACAGATAGAATACTATATAAAAAACGAAGAAGAGGATCCTAATGATATAGAATTAGTTTGGGACAGTGACAATTCTAATTATATAGGTAGTAATTATGTAAGTGAAGATATTGAAACGGAAGACGAGATTGAAGAAGAAGAAGAATAACAAGCAGAGGATTTTCTTCCGGATATTTATGAAATTGAAAATGATGTTTCTTTTCCTTTGTATGCGAAGCATACAAATTATAATATTTTCTGGACGTTGCGGGTGCCAGCCAAGCCAAATCCACTTGGATCGCTAGCATACTTTTGAATCTCATGTGTCGTCCCATAAATTTACAAATGTACCCCACTGTTAAAAATATTTTCTCGTTGAAAATTAGGAATCAGTTGCCAACTGCTCTACAACGCATTTAAAGAACTCATGTCGTTTTGTAAACGACAACGTTGATTTGTCAGAACAGTCTGAAATGAACCTAATTTGTTAGATGTAGCTTCAACAAGATAGACGGTAGCAAATGTTAAAGTTTGAGAGTTCCAGCTGAAAGCCCTTATGAAATGAAATGAAAAGATAAATTAAAAAACTGTATATACGTAACCTCAAAAATCCAATAGTAAATAAACTAAACGTACTGTGCTTTGCTGACATTATATACAGAGACATGGAGCAGAATCAGGCTAATTATTTAATAAATGTTATTTACACTATGCCGGAAAATTAATTTAATTTTTTTTTCAAATCGTCGTTTACTTGCTTTTATATCTTTACTATTTTTGTGGTTGTTATTTAAAAATTTCAGGTTCTGCTCGTGTTCTCCTTTTAATCTACGTTATTGCCTAAAAGCATTTGTTGAATTAAATTTTACTCGATTATGCTCTGCTATTTTTGTTCACTCATGAATAGAGACCGTTTCGTTAATTAAAAATAAAACTTTAAATTAATTAATTAAATAATTGTGAATTCTGTGTTTTAAGGTCTTGCCTTCGAGCACTTATTGTGTAAAATTAAAACCTTTAAACTACAGCGAAAATAAGAACTCTAAGGGCCATTATTACAACTTGCCGTTAAAGTTGAGTTTAGTTAACGGTAACTTTTGCTAAAGTGTACTTTAAAGTTACCTTTAACTTCTTTTCATTATTATAACCTAATGATAAAATAAAGTAAACTTTTTTAAAAATATACCAGTGCCGGAGCAATGTCGATAAAACTACTAAATTAAACAAGTTTTTTAAACACAGTGGCAACAAAGGGCCCCTTCTTTGTTGTATTAGTTAATTTTATTTATGTTTGAAGTTGCCATATTAAAAATAATATATAATATGGCAAGTTCAAACATAAACTTAACTTTAAAGGAAGAATGATCCTCTCTTTAGCTTAACGCTCACTTCTACCATATTGTCCACTTATATTAATGAAAAACAATTTATCTGACCGTTAAAATCCTCCCTTTAGTTAACGGCAATTTGTAATAATGGCCTTAAGTGTAAAAATTAGTACTTATAACTGTTTTGTTTACTGGGGTACAAGGGTACAAAAGGCAATTTTTAATTTCTATATCAAAACAACAAGTCAGTCCCTCGTTAACTAGACTAAAATAGTACACAATTTTTATTTCATTTATACGCATACATACGCACATACATAATAGGTCATTGCAATCTTTCAGAAGGATTGCGACCTAGCTTCTTACACCACTTATGTTGTGTGTGTTAATTTTTTACACTAGCGGCGGGACCTGTTAAAGTCGACGCCCAACGATTGCCTGAGGGTTCGCCAGAAATATGATGAGAGGTAATCGATCATCAATCATGGTCAACATGATCGCCCAAGAGAGAAAGCTATCGTGCTGTTTTTTCGATTAAAAACCATCAATGGGACATAAAATATTGTTACGCAAATGAAAAATCTAGATACTGGTGTTTTCCTTTTACATCTCTTAACATTAAAATTTTAAACAAAAGCTACAAAAATAAAACAGTGCAGTAAACAAACCTGCCTACAAATTATCGTACTGCTTAACATAACAACAAATACCAGCATAAAAAATGGTAAACAAGTAAACAATCATATTATAACCACTCTACAATAATAAAATATGTTTAGATTTATAGAGATTTCGAGAAGGCAAAGTCATGAACATTCGCGTTCAAGAACAGTCTGTTTACTGTTTACTTTGACATATAAAAGGCAAGGCAGAGAAGACGCGGTGCGTTTGAAGAGAGTAATCGAGGTTTGAAGATCTCCGTTACAAAAATTTGTCGAGTAGATGTCTAGTAATTGTTATTGTTTATGCAAAGGGTATAAACAGAGGAATAAATAAGAAAAGCAATTATTGTTGTTTACATCAAGTTGTGAACAGTGGCACACAGAATTGTCCGAATAATAAAGAATTTAATTAAAACTAAACACAAATTTATTTTTATTTTATTTGCAATCTACGAGCTCATATTTTAAATGTGTTTAAAAGGTAAAAACGTAGCAAATGAATACTGAAGAAAATATAAAGGACTGTTGCGGTTGCGACTTATTCGCATGTACCTGGGACATATCGCAGTCATGTTGATATCATACATATGTCGTTGGTGTTCAAAACATGCAATTTAGACAAAGAAGTTGGTAATGTGGCAAAGATGGTGGTTAACCATCAAAGATATATGAACCTATGACTCAACAGCCCAAAATTCACATTAAACTGTTACTATTTCGGTATGCATTGGATGATCTAAAATTCGGCAATTTTATTTGTTTTAAAATGGGTCTCATTGCAGAACATGATTTTTCGATTATAATTGGGTTCAGTCGCTAATTACTGCAGGACCTTTTCAGCGAACGATCGTAGACGGTTCACCATTATTTCCTAAGTCAGTCGAATTTTATACTGGTGCAGGCCAAAGTCACGACGCAAAATTCGATTCGGCTGTCTTGAATTCTCCTGGTTAATGTTACGGTCAGCGATGTTTTTGGCAATTCTGTTGTTTCGTCGACGTAGGAGTGTTCTTCGAAATTTTGCTGAAAGAATGACTTCAATTTATCCACCACATTGTGATCAGCCCTCTTGATAGGACGATTATGGTGATCTTAACTAAACATTTTGATAAAACTAATTTTTTAATCGTTAGTGGCGATTGAACAAACCTTACTACTGAGTATTTATGTATGTATATTAACGAGATATATTCTTTGGCCCTCGATCCGTATAAAGCCTGCTATTATGCTGTTTAATTGTTGTGCCTAATTTTCACCTCCACACCGGGTTTTCTTTTAAGACCGACTAACCGGTTTGCCATAGATTGTCTGTCAATGCTACTCTGGGAAATCAAGATTATTACTCGCGAATAACCTAAGTCATCCAGATCTAAATACTCATTTACGTACTTAATTGTAACTTAATCTAGTTTGTCATACCATCCATGTCGTGTGTGTTAATGTTATCCATAAGCGAAGGTGCATACAGTCTAACTTTCGACTCGGAAAGTTGCTGAGTTTGCTGCGACTAGACTTAATGTCCTGTCTCGTTGGTACATTGTACCTTCTAGTCACTCCACTATTTTGGGGGTTGATCCAGTGGCCCCCTGAATATCGACTATCTCCCTGCTATTATATATTGTCTCGACAGGGGTTTCAATTTTCTGATTCCGAGTAGTGGCGGCCGATCAATGGATCCTCGGCCGACGAGCTCGTCAGAGCTGGTGCGCTCCTTCCGGAATCCACTTCAATTGAATTGGGTATGCCACTTGCCTCGGTCAAGTTGGACATTGCGCGGAAATTCTTTCGGGATTCCAGCCTATCCTGGGTCAATGAGAAGTCCTGCTCCACCGCTAGACTCACCTGGCCCTTGATGGATAGAAGGCGTGCCGTGGCCGTGCTTACAGGTCATTGCGTTATGGGTAGACACGCGGAGAGAATGAGACTCCCATTTAACGACTTCTGCCGTGGATGCAGATCGGCTGAGGAAGAGGAGACTGTTATCCACTTTCTTTGTCAGTGCCCGTCTCTTGCTATGTGTAGATATTTGGCTCTCATTTCTTATCAGCTTGACGGAGCTATCTATTGATATCAAGGATATATGTAGCTTCGTTCAGCAAACTTTCTGCCTGGTTTTCCAGTGTAGGGGAGTCGTACTTTTGATGTGTAGCCCTTGCGCTGACCAACTTCTTCCTCTTCGCTGATTTTGGTGGAACTTGGTCAGTACAGGGACTGCGTTCACCCGTGGCATCACAACGGGCCGCTACGCGTGCTCAAGTGAGCTTTGTGATATCAGAGCTACCACTCCGACCTAACCTAACCTAATCCCGAGAATAATTGTAATAAATTCGGTGCCACGGTAGGCTAGTGAGTAGTGTTCTAGTGGGTGGTAGTAAATGCGATTATTGTTTTAACTACCCTTTCACATTACAATTGTTTTAATATAATTATTAATTACATTGTTGTTCATATCAAAAATAAATAAACCTTTATTATCTAGCACAAGTTCAATTACTATTTACCTGTCACCATTGCGGTCCATTCGCGAACACGTTCTATTGTGTAAATAGAATAATCGTATTAAATCGTATCGTTTACTTTAATTAAATTTATTATTGTTTCATGACATGCGTCATCAAATTGGCGAAATTAATTGCATTTTATTTTGTACAATAAATTAAACGAATGTTGTTGTTGCATTTGAAAATTTTTAAAAAATTTTTGGTTTCGCTTACTGAAACAATGTAAAGGAAATTAATTGCAAACGAAAAAACAAAAAATAAATTGTGATCTAGACTGTGGACGAACGATTGACTAAACTATCTGAGGCGGGCATTAACTATAGGCCTGATGACTACAGGAAAATGCAAAGAGTTTTTGCTATGTTGAGCATGACTGTAAGAACTACACTCGATTTCTATTATCGTATAATGCCCTTGTGGGGTAGAGTTATAGACACCAACCTCTGTCTCAATTTTAGATGTGCAGCCTTAAAAATAATAAAAAAGATTTATGTAGTTGGCGCTGCTCTAGAGCAATGAAAGTTAATCCGAGTTCCCTACTTTAAAATTCATCGTTTTTAATAGCAGTAACTTTGACGTCCTCTAATTACCATCGTCTTTATCAGTCACTTCCAAGCTTTGGAAGAAGCCACCAAGAAATCTAGAAACCGATTGATTGTCTTCGCTATTGCTTGCCAGTGTAAAGCCCTCATCACAATGTTATCCAGACTCTGAGGAAAATCTTTCTCAATTTACTCAATGATCCATCTAATGAGATGGTACGATACTGTTTATTCTACGTTTATTTCTTATGTTTCATTATTGTAATGGTAGTGCAGACGTACATAATTGGTCATTAAAACCCTTCAGTCAGGACTACGACCCAACTTCTCGCACTACTTATGTTGTGTGTGTTAATTTTAGACACGAGATAGCTTGTGTGTATGCCTATAACAGAAACAATATTCTTCAAAATTACAATCATATCAAAATAAGGCACTGAAAATTGTATAACATTTACCAAGAACACATCCAACTATTTCACTATATAGGTAGGAGTGTTTGTAGAACTATTTTGCCTATTTATGGTATCAGGTTTTGTTATTTGTATTTAAAAGTCTTCACGGCATAGGTCAGCAGACAATAACATTTTTGCATAACCAGTCACAATACTTAGTTTCAATACTGAAAATTTATCAAACCTTAGAGTTCCTAGATGCAAGTTGGAAAGAACTAAACAGCGTATTGATTATGTAGGTGGTAATATGTATAATGATTTACCACCTAATTTAAAATCAGTCGGCAGAATATCAACGTTCAAATCATTATGCAAGGAATGCTTATGTGGTTTAATTGAAACGCTTCTTATGTAACTAATTTGAATTTGAAAGTATAACACACAGAAGTATATATTAATTTAATCAGTTTTTTTAAAATTTTTCATTATGATACATATTTGCATATTGAGTAGATAATATTACTGTTAATAATATATATTGCCAACTTGCCTCAATAATGCCTTATTGGCGCTGAGGCCTAAATAGAAATTAAAATCTAATATTGTATAATTATTATAATAATAAAAAAAAGTTGAATGGTATTTCTACACCATATATGTCGACACAACATCCGCCTTTACAGGGTTAGCGGCATACCTGTTAAGTAATGATTAGTAATCGTAATGATTAGTAATTTGATTACTTTTTTTTGAATGGTAAATAATAATTGCAATTACGATTATTTTTGGTTAAAATAGTTAATAATTGATTACGATTACAAAATAATCAAAAAATAATCATGATTACTGGCGATTTGTCTAATAATCCAAAAGAATCAAAAGTAATCCAAAAGTAATGAATTTATTTTCAATAATTACTTTGAACTCTTTTTGAATATTTGAAAATAATGAAAAAGAATTATTGAAAAAATTTGATTACATTTGGATTACTTTTGTATACTTGAAAATAATCAATAAGAATTATTTAAAACAATTTGATTCTTTTTCAAACTTCTTTTGATTCTTTTTGATTATTAGACTTATCTTCAGCAATCCTGATTATTTTTTGATTCTTTGGTAATCGTAATCAATTAGTAATTGGAAAAAATTGTTCATAGAATTATATAACCATTACGATTCTTTTTAAAAAGTTACGTAATTGATTACTAATCGTAATTGAAATTTAACAGGTATGGTTGTGGCATAGAGAGAAACGAAAAGGACTGTCACGTTTGGGGATCAGAAATGCTTGGGAAATAAAGAAGAGGTGCATTTGAGCTGAAGGAAAGGCTCGAAGGGGACGCGGGTGCACAGCAGGTTCAAAGTACAGCCGACGGGACAAATAGGGGCTAAGGCGGGGAGCACAGTGGAGGATGCTGGAGTGTAACAAGGGGGGTGGCAAGGGGCGTATTAAAAGGAAAAGAAGGCGGGAGGCGCAGGTTGGGCAAAGAAAGGAACTAATTGAGTTCGACAAGAAAATGGTTCGCAATCTAACAGGAATTAAAAATTGGACACTGCGCTATTGGCAGGATTACGGTAGAAGCTGGCACTTATGTGGAAGAAAGGGAATCGGCGCAACGTCCTGTTTGTGAGTGCCCTGCACTTCAAAGCAAACATCATCGTTTGAAAAAGGAAAACTCTTATAGAGGAGGTATGCAAATGAAGGAAGTTTATTATAAATATTATCTTTCATTTTCAAATAAATAACTGATTCATTCTAATTATTTATTAAAGGAAAATTTACCCTCAACGAGATGAAAAAATCTCTATAATGTATACTAAAAACCTTAAATAACTTTGAAAAAAAAAAAACATATTCCAACAAAATTAAAAAACCACTGGCAACGACGCGAATTGAATGTAATCAATGCGATGAAAAATAAATAAAAAAAGTTTTGCTTTAAACTGATACTAAGACCTTTTATAATACGAAATTCCTACGAAAAATATTTTTCCAAACAATGGCAACAATATTTAAAATTTTGCATATAAAAGATTAAAAGATCCAATAATAACAACTGCAGTGCTTTTACAAACAAATAAAATATTCCCGGTATATAAACACTCCGAATATAAAAATTCTCCAATTAGTAGCACTGGAACTAATCTTCATTTTTTCTTTAAAACGTACTCAAAATATTTTAATATATTCATCTCGCTTTTAAGCATTCTGCGAAAAATTCTACCTAAATTTACATTCTTTCTTTCCAAAATTGATCCTGTTCTCTGTTTCCCTTTTTCATAGGATTCGAAGTTTCTGGATTTCTTGAGACATTGAAAGCCAAAATTCACCATAACGCCATACGGCAGATTTATTGGTAAAAAAATTTAACAGAGCAATGCCAAGTCCATAGAATGTTCCAGAATGTGCCATCCAGAAGACTTGTTAATGTCTTGGTTGGGACAACGCAATCTCTGATAATTGATTCCTGATAGAAAACCTACAATCCACCAATGTACGCCTTTCGTAATGTGTAAATCTCTTCTTCTTCTAATCTGAACTGGTACAGGTCTCGGTCGAGTCATCGTCCTAATTATCAGATTTGTACTCTTGTAATAGTACTCTGGACTATGTCTATAAAGTCTACTGCGAATCCATCTTCTTCAGCAATTTCTTCGCAAATATCCTAAAATGACACGGGGGCTAAGCAAATGACAACTTCGTTCACCACACCAAGCTGTAGAAAATGATCACAGGACCCTCTGGACAACCGGCATTCCATGGAAAACGAAGCTATCAATAAGACAAATAGAATTCTATCAGATTGAATGAGGTATACAGGCACAAGACTTCGATATAAGAATTTCCAGATTATAAGCTTTGTCCTGCTAGCAGTTTTGAAAATACAGGGAATGCTGCATTCATTTTATACACTATTAGGGTAGTCCAGTTGGCGTTACTGGACATTATATTAATATGAGTTTCCATAATTATATCAAAACTGAATTGCAAACCCCTAAATCTTTCCGCCGTTTTTGAAAATTTCTAAAAATAAACAGCAAACTGGTAACAAAACAGAGCATAATTTGGATTTTAAAGAGCACTTTCAACAGTACGCACCTGTAAAAGCCCACTTCTTTAGAAGCTAATTTTAGGATATATACTAGGTCTAGGAGTACAATGCCACATTCAAGTGAAAGTTCGAACATCTATAAACATAACATTAGCAAAAAGGTTATATAAACAGTTCTATAGAAATGCAAAATCACATTGAAAATATTCATTTTTTCTCAAATGTCTTCAGAGAATGAAAATAAAAATATGGTAATGCTCATATGTTAGCTTAAAGAGTCCACTACGAAACCCCATTAGTCGTTTGGCTTAAATAATTTTTAGATTCAAGAAAACTGACAAACAAATTTTTCAAATTTCTTTAGTAGATTAGGCGCCAAAAAGTATTTTTTCGAAGTCAATTTTCTGTAATCCCAAGCGGATATGTACCATTTGTATATAGTAGTATATGGGAGCATCACAATATTTTCAAAGCTAATTTACTCATTCTATATCTATATCTCTTTATATGTATCTATGTATGTTGCTAGTGTTATATTAATGGGACTTTTCTTTGAATGTGATATCGTACTTCTAGACCTGGAATATAACCTAACCAAGTGGGGATTTTTCAGATGGGCACTGAGAAGCAGCTAACAGTGCTCTGTTAACCGTAGATCGAGGCTTAAAAACACTTCATAATTCTAGCATATATATCACTTTTGATACATATTTTTAGTACACAGAATTGTCGCGATTATTGATAGATGTTGTTAAAAAATGTAAATATTTTTATTTCTTTTAATTAATTTCAATGCAACTATTTTATGGAAATTTTTTGACATGGTTTTTTACATAAAAATTCAGCTTGTTTTTATTTTTTTTCTAAATGGCAATAATTTGACATCTAGCGCCCTTACTTTGTGGGGATTTATAAGTTTCCAACTGTTTAGATGGGGCAACTTATTGTCACTCGCGTATGTAATGCTCTCAATTGAGGACTGTATAAAACCTGATGGTATTTCGTTAGAAAAATTTGTTGTTAACGTCATGCGAAGTGAAAAAGATTCCTGTTGCTATAGGCCATCGATTATGTCAATAAAAATGCCCTCTCTTTGATTCCTCTCTAGTTTCCCGAATACAGGTTTCCCCCAAATACGGTTGTAAGTAGTTGCTGCGCTCGTAGCATGTATTGGAACTAAAACTGCCAATTTGACTTCGTTGGACAACGAAATTTATAACGACCACCAAATTGAATTACATACTTACTGTTGTCGCCACTGACTAAAACCGCTTAATTGATCACATTATTGATATTATTCTATTACATTTTACGTCACATTATATTTAATAATTTTCCCGCTTTTTAGATGTAACTCCATTTCACATTCTAGAAGAATCGTCGTACTTAGCTGACGTGGTATTTTTCCTTAAGTCTAAATCATTTAGTAAAAATCTTTTATATACTTACCTCAAAGTAAGTAAACATTATCTAATGGTTTTCATACCATAAAGAATATGAAAATGTATATGAAGTTTGTTAATATTAATTAAAAATTATAGGAATTTTAATCTAAGAAACATTAGCTAATAAACTTGAATTGAATTCAGCGCTAATTTTTCTTTTATTCAAAATCCAAGTGGAAGCCATTAGTGAGGCGATTACCTCTTTCAACACTTACTAATCTACAGGTACAAAATTATTGGAATTATTAAAAGTTGAAAGTGTTTCAGTTAATTTTTCGAAGAGGCGTAATAGGTGTAAGTTTATCATCACTTCCGAGTAGCACATTATCAAAGCGAATGATTCTGTTATCTCAGACGTACGTAGTTGTCCGAAATATTATTCTTCTGTAATATCTATGAAATAAAAATAGGACCAAACACTTTTTTCTAATATTTGTTTGCCATGTGAGATAAATATGTGAAGAGCAGTAAGAAAGACATTACAAGAAACAGCTGCGAGCAGTCTGCTCGTAAATTGATAATATTTTCTCTTTCCAAACAGAAGAGACGGCATACGGCTCTCTGTTCCAAGTAGCACCATCTTTGGCGACAATCATTGTATTGTCATGTTTGCTGCTGCCTATGGTTTCGTAAGTTCATAAGGCGAGCTTCTGTTTCTTCTCTTCATAGTCGTCAGCAACAGGAATATTATATATACATACGTGATCGGTCATTACAACTTTTCGTTGTAAATTTGAAAGGCCTGACATGAGGTTTGAACCTCATGATCTGACGTCTAATAAGCTAACATGCTACTTACTAGACTACGACTACTTCAATCAATATCATGAACATATCAAAAACAGAATATTCAACCTTTTCACTTTCATCCAACACTTAACTATCAATTCCTTCTCAAATATCATAAATAATGTATTATTTACGATAAAACATCACAAAATCTTTGACAACTTAAAAAAACTACATACACAACACCAAAGAACACATAGGATAGTCGTATGTATTAAAAATGATACATAAGCCAGAATTATGAAGTTTTTGAATTTTTTAAGTCCTGTTTGAAATTTCCTTTTTTAATTTGGTTTAAAATAATGGCGATAATAATACTAACGAATTAAAAAAATATCAGGCATTTAACTTTTTCTAAATTAAAGTCACATGGTCTTAGAAATTAAAATGTATGTATGTATAGTCAAATTTTGTTTTGACGTTGCTCAAATGATTTGTTTCTGACTTGGATTTTCAAATTAGAATTTATCTAAATACACATACACAGTTTTCACTTAACCAATAATTATGCTGCAAACACAATAAACGGAACACAGTAAGCACAAGTAGTTTGTAATTGCAGCTTAGGGTACGCAGCATATTTATTAATTATAATAAAGGCAACAGCAGTAAAGCATAACCAAAACAAGTAAAAAATAAACGGTTCATTAATTCCTTATCAATGGTGCGTTATTACAATACATCATGTTTTTAAAACGTCTGTTTCATGTATGTTATTGTATTGGCAGCACAAATCCCCTCAATGTCACTATAAATACTCTCACTTTTAGCTCTAAGTTTCTCATTGTGGCGAAAAAAACAACAGAAATTAGCCTAAAAGCGTTGTTTGTTGTCGCGCTTTAAAATACTCACTTCACATTAATGCGTTTGTTGCGTTGCTTTAATCGTATCTATATTTGCGAAACTAATAAATTATGAGTACAATTTTCTTTAAAAAAATACTTTTTTTGATACAATTTTACAAACAAATTTTTTCTCTTTGGTGAAGCATGTTAAGGCCTTGAAAAGGGCCGATAGTGTTAACATCCGTTGATTGCTTTCAAAATAGTATTTGCATAATCAGCAGCCTTTGGTAACGAAGAACCTGAAAGAATAATAAAATTATTATTAGTAATTACTCTTTATTATTAATAATTAACTAGGTTTGAACACAACAAAAATTCTATCGATAACAATAATAATAAGTGACAACAATACACTTTCCATCCATCTAAAGGAATGTCTCCGCAATTTTATTACACAAAAGGAATGCCTCCACTATTTACAGTAAGGCAAATTGGCTATGAAGTTTGGTGGGAAATAAAATTAGAAAAAGGAAATCACTTATCATCTTGCGCTTATATCATCAACAACTCTTCAGCTTATACCTTTATATTGTCATCGAATCTTTATTTTTTTTAATAACTGTATCAAATAAAAATCAAGTGTGTTAATTAAAAAGAAACTAAAAAAAAAGTAATTTGTGAATTTGCCTAAAATTGATATAACAATCAAAATTTGTGAATAGTGCTGAAAAGTTATGTAAAATTAATCAAATCATATTGATTTATATAAATACTATTTGATAAATTTATACATTTAATGTAATTGGAAAAAAAATCTAAAATTAATTACTACCCATACTTACCAATTCAACTCGTTATTTATACCTAAATTATATTTACTTAAAAATATACTTACCTGAATTACCTACATTAAATTATACTTACCTGCATTACCTACATTGAATTATACTTATCTGAATTATATACATTAAATTGTGCTTACCTGAATAATCACTGTTTAAATTAATTAAATTTAATTTTTACTAAAATATATTGTGATAAAGTGAATATCCCTAATAAATCCACATTTGTAAAAACCACAAAGGATTTCTCACAACTGGAAAAAATACAAAGAGTTTAATTGGAAGCTGGAAAAAAGGCCAAGAATCTCTTTCTCTCTCAATTCTCCAAAAAAAATTGAAATAATTGTATTTCTTTCTTTCTCTCTCCCACAATACGCATCCCAACGATTGTAATTACTTACGAGTAATTACAATCCACATCTCCTAAAGATCTCTTTTTTTTTAAAGAGATTCAAGGGAGATTTATAAACAAATTAACAACCCCAATTTGTTTCATGCTGAACCACAATTTGATATGTATGAACCATCCAGCATATTTTAAAATGTTAAATTTTCTTAACATTTTTTATTACGATAGAAAGATTCATGACAATTATGCGTGAAACAAAATATCCGGTTACTACTCGCCACGTCTTCGATGGCATACCCTTTTCCGATGATCTATATTTTCAATGACTCTGAGGCTTAATTTATGTTTAATGCGGTTAATATGCCGAATGATCTCATTCCATTTAAGCCTATTTAAAACCAAACCAAAACTACAGAGAAAACTTTAAATACAAAAGTTAAAAAATATTTATTTTCAGCACATAAAGTAAAATTTTAAAAGTCCTTCATGCATTTTTTCGCAATTCCAATCACTTCCAATGTGGTACACTTTACAACATATATGATCGGGAAGCGCGATCAGGAACGTGATCGTCGTTGTTGAGCTGTAAGCCTACATACATACCAGAGATCAGCAATGAATCGTTTTTTCGCTACTCAGATGCACTCATGAAATTTTGAAGTGAGTGAAGTCGCCGTGGTCTAGAACGAACGACAGATTTTTGAAAAACTTTTAGTGGCAATTTTATTTTATTTACTCTCAGTTTTTTTGCCAGAAATCTGCTGAGAGAAAGTCGCCGAAGAAATACTTTATGAATTTTGCTTTGAAGTCTGGCCTAGGCCTCGAACCCTGGCTGTACGTCTAAAAAGCCAACACACTACCTACTAGACTAAGGCGACTTAAATAATATATATAAATGATTGTCATATATGATTGTCAAACGCTTAGAGCTTGCATTTATCTAAAAAAGGGTATATATAGTAGGTAGTGTGTTGGCTTATTAGATGTGAGGCAATGACTTAAACTCTCAGTCAGACATTTCCCACAAAACGAAATATGAAACAATATTTCTTCGACGAGCACCATTCAGCAAATTTCTGGAAAAAACCATGCCATGAAAAGTTTCTTAAAAATCTGTCATTTGGAGTTGAGTCTGTACTGTAGCTGTAGAGTCTAGATCATAATCCTGACTGTAGGGTTGTAATGACCTCTTATATATGTATCAGAGATCAGCAATGAGTATTCAAAAAGATGAGTATATTCGAATCATACTCATAATTTCTGATACTTATACGCATTCATATTTAATATCATACTCATACTACTCATATTCAAAGTTGGAAGCACTCATCGTACTAATACTTAACAATACGTATGATAAAGACTACAATATTCACTACTTGTGTGCTTGCTTTGCTTGCTGTCTTTGTCTTGTTTTTATTTTTTTTAAATGGAACGACAACTAAAACTGCAAATTTTGATGAATGATTCGAGTCACTCGAATCTAAGTATTTTCCTCTATAAGTACTTTCCTGAAGTTATGAATCTGATTGAGTAGGCTTATGAATGAAATATATATCGAATAGTATGAGTTTGATGTCAACGTTGTACTCATAGTCATTGTACTCATACTTATAAATCAACTTTGTAGTGAGTACGAATGAATCAGAGTATTGTAGTTAAGTTTCAGTACTCCAAATTTCATGAGTACTTATGAGTAGCGAAAAAAGATTCATTGCTAATCTCTGATATGTATGTACTTTTTCTATGCACCCCAAATAACTAAGTGCTTTCAAATTGGCACTGTATCCGTAAAAATTCAAACGTTAGATTTGGAAGATTTTTCATGGCAATTAGTTTACTCTCATAGTTCTTTTTATACGATGTATGTACCGAGATTAGAACTCTCGAAGTGTTTTCGATTAAGCCAAAAGCTTTACAATATTTTATTTCTGGAAAGAAATTACGTACCTATTGTTATCAGCGTACTTTTGGAGTTCATAGAAATTTTTCCCTTTTGAATAAATATGCTCACAAATGTTTAAAAATCCTTTCGCTACCATTATTCTATTCATCAGTAAAAATTGACTTTGGTTATATAAATATGTAGGTTTCCACCTTTTTTTGCCACAGCAACTTTAAAGTAAATAAAAAAATATCAATCAATCAAATTGAGTTGACAGTGTATACATACACTGGCGAGCAAAAGTGGATATATAATATTAAGGAAATATGAACTTTATATTTGTATATTATTTATTATAATAAAAAACAATATTAAATTAAACTTTTCTCTGATTAAAAGACGCTTTGAAGTAAAATCATTTTCTTTAAAATAGAAAAGACGGCTAAAAGGTTATTTGACATCATTTATTCTGTTTTGCTCACTTCTCATCTCTGTTTAACTGCTAAAACTAGGTCGATTCCTCACAATGCGCGTCGTGCAGTCCATTCACTCACACTCTTGTTTATAGCATTTGCCGCTGCTTTCGGAGTTATGACCTTATATTTTCGTAACAATCGCTTCAGTAGCCGTGTACCATCACCATTTAGAAATCTTGGACGACTTCCAGGATATTTGTATTGCTTTGCACATCCTTTTTGTGTTTGAAAGTACTGTCCGATGTAAAATGCTCACTTTTCCAGCAATTTTTTTTTTTGAAGAATAACCTTTTTCAGCTAGTGCGACTTTGTTGCTTTCAATTTTAATGAAATTTTCTTCATTTTAATTTTTTTGTTTATAAATTGCAAAAAAAGTATCTGGAATAATTTGAAAATATTTCCCTCGCGACTAGAGCTTGAATAAAAGAAAAAATTTGGAAAAAAGAGTCGAAAAAATTCTAAGTAAAGATACCTTAAAAACAGAAAAGCGAAACGTGCAAACGTGGATAATTGAACAAGTTTGATGATTTATTTATTATTTATTTATTTATTATTAGTCATAGGACAACAAGATTATAATCTTATAAACGAAAGTGCTATGGGAATACAGTCAACCCTTCTATAACGCGGCAAGCGCGAACCGAGCTATATGGAAACCGCGCTATAAGAAACTGGGATTTAATCGTACAAACCAGGCTAATTCGTAGCGTGTTCTATGGAAACCGTCTACAGCGTTGTATGGAAACCGCGCTATAAGAAACTAGGAATTAGTACAAATCACACCTTTCCTACTACCGCGTTATATGGAAACGAAGAAATATAAAAGAAAAGATAAATAATAAATTATTTTTTATGGAATTAAAGAGTTCATATTAGAATGTTTTTCAACAAAAATAAGAAACACTTGTAAAATTGTTAAATTTAGATATGAGTCGCCTAACTCGTCTTCTCTTAATGGGCAAAATGTCTTCCTCACTTGGTTCATCTTCATTTTTCATTGGTTTTCGATTGTAGCTTTCTGTTAAACTTTACACTGCGCACTGTCAAACGATCAGTTTGAATGAAATGAAGTTCTAATTCTTTAGACCTTTTTCACATCTTGCAAATCGAGATTTGGCACCCATTCGTTTTCCTTATTTTCGTTTACCAATGAATTTGAAGTGGGTGCATCAACTGAAGCCGATGTCATAGACGATTATGCGATAAGCTGGCATGTTTATATAAATATGTTGTTTATGTATCTTGGCTGAGCTTTTGCGTCGAAAATAAAACTATTAAATATATATATATTATTATATTAAATATATTATTATATTAAATATTAAACCCTCTTACAATATCTAGTTACTAGAATCATTTATAAGCTGTGCGGAAGGAACTTTTGAGATGTTGTTGAACGGAAACAGCGCTGTAAGAGTACTGCGTTATAGGAGTGCTCCGCGTTATTTGGAAACCGTAATCTGAGAGTATAGTGTTATAGGAGGGTTGACTGTACATCAAAGAGAGAAAATAATAACAAATCATTGATTATATATGTAATGAAAAATGCAGAAATAAAAATTAATAAGAACATGCTAAAATATCGGGAAATAGCAATCGATACAAAAAATAAGGATAAAAAAGAAACGAATATATGTAAAAATAAATTAGGAAACATACAAAGAACAGTATAAACAAATATAAGGAAATATACAAACAAAGAACAAACAAAATATATACATATACTGAGATACAATGAAATTTAAAGACTAATTTAAAAAAATTAAAAATTAAAAATAATAATCATTAATAGAAATAGAGACTAAAAATTTACAAAGAAAAAATCAAAAAAATATGCTAAAAACTACTTAAACAGATTGTATAACTCCTTTTTGATCTTAATTGCCTTGACTATATTCTGAATATAATTAAGTAAAGTATTCCAAAGACTGATGGTGTATATAAAAAACTGGCGTTGCGACAAAAGAGTCCTATGTCTGTGTTGGATAATTTTCATGCCGCGTTTGGATCTTGCAAATCTTATTCTACTAAATAAGTATATTGGCTGTTTTAAAGTAATAATGTTATGGAGGAGAATAAAGCATTTAATATTTAATAGATTATCAAATTAACTCTAAATATTTGGTAAGAAATTTGTGATATATGGTCTCGATGTCCCTTAATATATACATATCTGGCTATACTATTATAAGCTAGGTTGAGTTTCCGCTTATCATCAGTGTCACAGTTAGTGAAAATTTCAGATCCGTATAAAAGAACAGGTTAGAAGAACAAATAAGTTTTAGCCAGTTGCATACGTATGGCAAAGGGAGTCGAATCTATAACAGCCCATAAGTTTATAAGCATACCGTAAACTTTACCAATGATGACATTAATGTATTTAAACCACAATACCCAGATTGGATGCTGATTCCACAAAATTAATTTTATTCCCCCTGATAATAATACTTGCACAACAAATGCTCTCTTAGTCCTGGAGAGCAATAAACATTTAGATTCAGAGGGATTTATACAAAGTTCATTGGCCCTAGCCCAGTTGTCAATTTCTCGTAAATCACAGTTGATGGTGTCTGTACATAGTTGGATATTCTCAATACGTGTGCTCCTATAAAGCTGAACGTCATTAGCGTACATATGTGCGCTACAATTATCCAAAACACCAGATAGGTCGTTAATGTACATACAGAACAGAGGAATACCTCTTCCAACGATTAGCGAATTCCAGATCTTGCCATTTAGATAAAGGGGTTTTTTAATATTTGCGATTAATGTTTTTCTTTGTTGTTTTATAATTAGTCGTTAGAGAAATTATTTCTCACTTGTTGGATTTAAAATATTTCGTAAATATTATTTAACCACTTATGTTCTCCACTGTACATATTTGCATATATCATTTGTGTAAAAAATATTATGTTTACAATGTAAGTTTCTGTACAATCTGCCATTAAATATGTGCATTTTATTAGGCGACTATTGATTCTGGCTATTGTTGATGAAGAAATATCAACAAAGAAATCAAAGTTATTTGTTAAATACATTCACATTTCATATGCTGAACTTTATTAAAATAAAAATTTATTTAAGGTTAGTTATTGTATATTCCAACGACGAAATGATTTCATTTAATTGTTGGAAAGGTAAGGAAGCAAAATTCGACCACAAAAGAAATCATGTGCACCTTGATTCATTCCGCATTATCTCTGCTTATTATTCCAAAATGCTGCGGCATGAGAGGTAAATGAAAAGGCGTACCAAATTACACAAAAATCTCTTGGAAGCCTAAATATTTAGGCAAATTTTATAACTTATTGTCCATTTTCCCCTATATACCTTTTATCATATGTAGTATTTTATCAAGATGATGTTGATGGATGACTTTCGATATGACAATCAAACAATGGCTAGAACTTTCTCCAACAGCTTAGCATAAATCCTGCAAAAAATTCTGTTTTACTTGCGCATATGGTACATATATTATGCAGGATATGTAGATACACACATTCATATAAAGGTTCCTTTATTAAGCGCTTTCTATATTTAAATTTAAATAAAACAAAGTGTCTGTGAAATATTCTTTGAAAGATCTATTGATGACATTATATGTGCAATATAACATCATTCAAATTTTCGCCATGGTTTGTGCCTATCTTAACTGTTCCATTTTCTAAGGCTTAGACGTATAAATCAGATGGAATTTAACCGTTATGTTGGCCTTGTAACCGATGTGGTTTTTTGATTATTTGTAAATTTTTATTCGTTTGAAATGCATCGTTTAAATTTCTACCACGTTTTCTCTGAGTGGAGTGCATCGGAATTGTTCAAATTCCTATGACTCTAGCACATAAATCAGGCTGATGACATGGAGTATTCAGTCTTTGAGGACGGCTCATGCGACTTAATAAGAAACTTCATAAGAAAAAGTCTAACAGTTCACTTCACCTCCCCGTGAGATGAAAGTGCCATTAAATCGCTCATGCAGAATTTCCAATATGTAGCACGTAGCTCTGTACTGTTGAAACCAAATGTCGTTGGTGTACAGACTCTCTAATTCAAGCTAAAGAAGTTGATATCATCGACGATGATGATCGATGATCATCAAAGTGCAGTGCTAACCGTTGAAAATGATGGCCGGGCCCAAAGTCCATTATAACCAATGAGTCTATTGGGATGTATTGTATGCTCTTGTATTTCATGTAAATTAATATCACTTGTTGAGGTACATTTTCTTCATCGCGGAAAATGTGTTTTCCATGAATATTACGGTATGTGGCCAACAGCGTCAGAGCTCATTCAGTGAACACACATCGTTGTTTATGGGCTACCATGGTTAATAGGCAAAGTAGGCTGAATAAATGACAACTAATTTAACATATGTAGCCTTAAAGCGATTGCCGTTAGCAACATTCAAAGTTCGGAGGTCTCTGTTAGAAGACCCATACATATACATACATATCTCCTGGCTTTTTATTTAAATTGCAAAATTTACCTCTCTTTTGACGTTCTTGAATTCAAATGAGTTTGAGGAAATTTCATTTTTCTAAACTTTAAAATCTATTTTGAATCCAAATTGGTAAGAAATAAAAATATTTTTTTAAACTTAAATTTCGTTATTCAATACGAAGTTGTATTCAAATTTGATTTTGTATATGAGTTCGAAACATATTTAGGCGTTTTGTATTTTTTTTTAAATTTTTTATAATGTATGTATTTGTTACAAAGTAATCCGTTGGTTGGTAAATTACTCTGAGAATAAATTGAATTTCATCAGCTACTACCACTTTTCTCATTTTATATCATTTGGTTCCATTACCGTCATTTCTTCATGATAGTATCGATCAGCCACTTCATACTATCTCTAAAGCAAAACAACAATGCTATCTATTATTAGTATTACCTCAAGTGTTCACCATCGTGATGAAAACTCTGTTCAGTTAGAAGAGTAATCATATACAATTTCTTAGGCCAACTTAAGAATTCGGATAATGTGGATGATTTTTGTTTCCTATCGTTTAATATCTTTAACAAACAAACAAAAGTAAGCTGGAATCTCTTAATATATCTTTTGAAAATTTTTCTTCAGTTAAAACAAAGTCAATATACAACACCACTCGGTTAGTTTAGAAACTACCAGGTATGCAGTGAATGTCAAGGTGCTAATGCAGGGATTACCATTTCATAACACAATTGTGCAGAGAGAATTCACACACATTGCTAATGCTCTTCAGTTAGTTGTCGATCAGACTGCGACAAGCACACATGTCGGCAGATGCTATAATACTTTTTTTTTAGGTTAATCCTTTTTGTTAAAATTCAAAGTCTTACATGTTCTTAAAACACATTTTGTGTGTTTTAATAGTCAAGTAAATATTTTAGATAATATGGAAAGAGAACAACTTTTTATAGACATAAAACAATATTTTGGAAGAAATAAAAGGTTGGTTATTAGTAGGAGAGGAATTTATGAACTAATTTTTACTAATATTCATAATAATAATAATATCTAAAAAACATTACCTAATTATTAATTCAAAGATGTATAACTTTATGTATTTTGATGAAATGAAAATCAAAATAAAGTGTATTGCTTACATTTTTGACTATGACTGTAAGCTCTCAACTTATTTTCTCTGTCTTACTCACTAATACACAACAAAAAATTTTTTGCTAACCCCTGTTCTAATGTCTCCATAGGGAAAAGTTATTGTGAACAACGAATCTTAATTCTTTTAATTTTTTATGTGACGTTTGCCAAACATATTGTTAGAAAAATGAAAAATCTAGATAATGGTGTTTTGCTTTTACATCATTAAGCATTAAAATTATAAACAAATGGTACAAAAACAAAACAATGCAGTAAATAAACCTGTTTACAAATTATCGTACTGCTTAATATAACAACAAACAGCAGCGTAAAAAATGGTAAACAAGTAAACAAAAATATTCCAACAATACTACAATAGTAAACGTTTAGAGATTTCGAGTAGGCGAAGTCATGAACGTTCGCCTTCAACAACATTCATCAGACTGCTTACTCTGTCATACAAAAGGCAAGCCAAAGTAGGCCACTAAGTGAGTGAAGTTCAGTCAGTCTTGTATGAAGACGCGGTGCGTTTAAAGAGAGTAATAGTGATTTGAATATCTCCGTTAGAAAGATATGTCGAGTTATTGTGTAGTAATTGTTATAGTTTATGCAAAGGTAGCAAAAGGGAAGATGAATAACAAGGAAAAGCAATTGTTGTTGTTTACATCAAGTTGTGAACAGTGGTACACGGAATTGTGCGAATAATAAAGAATTTTAATTAAAACAAAACACGAAAATATTTTTATTTTATATGCAATCTACGACCTCATATTTTAAAAATTTTTAAAAGGTAAAAACGTAACAAAGCACGTTTTAACAAGTGTCCAGTTGCCTGCGTACGCTGACGACATTGATATCATAGGACGTACCAATCGAGATGTTACTGCTGCCTTTAGCGCTATTTAACGAGAGTCTAGTAAGATGGGAATGGCAGTAAATGAGGGCAAAACAAACGACAAGTAGAGACGTGCGGCATATTGATTCTCAGATTACGGCCGATAACTATACTTTTGATACAGTCAAGGAATTTATTTATCTTGGCACCGCCGTTGCCACCAAAAATGATGTCAGTCTGGAGATCCAGCGCAGGATCACTCTTGCCAACAGGTGCTACTATGGTCTTAATATGCAATTGAGTAGCAGAGACCTCTGATATGATATTATATGATAGAAAATCAGTGTTGCATATATTTTTCGTGGCGGTGAAAAATTAATTTATTTCAAGAATTATAATCTGAAAAAAATGATCCGGAATAAAAATTAATTTCTGATGCAAAAACAGATCGACTCAGCAGGAAGACAAGGCTATGTGTCTGGTGGGATCAGAAAATTGTAGTTTACCACGAGCTCCTAAACCCATTAATACAGATGGCTTCCGACAGCAAATGATCAATTTGAGTCATGCATTAATCGAAAAACGATCAGAAATTACACAAGCCACTACCTGCTAGACTATGGCGAATCTACAGCCCGATACACTCAAGTCATAAATTTAGGGTAACACTCTTTTTATTGCAAACATAACTTGTATGAAAAACTAGGTCGTAATCGTGACTGTAATGACCAATTATGAATGCGTACAATCAGAAGTGACACGATCTGTGTCTAAGTCAGATGTCATTGAACTTCTTATTCACTACTTTCTAATAGTTGTCGATCGACACTACTACATGTGATCAAGCGTTATCATGATGAAAAATTACAGCCTCCAGTCTAGTTGTATATCCAGAGCATTTTTCGGCCAATGGTCGCTTCAATTATTGGCTCTGGCTTGGTCTTAGCAGCTCGTGAGGCGTCACACTCTTTAAATACTGAACGTTACCTTGGCGCATTGGAAGTAAAGTTTGGTCGTTAACAAATGACAAATTCTGTCTTGTCGGCAATTAGAAAAATTTCAGTCGTGGCAAAGAAATTATGATGTCTACAACCAAACCAAAAAACATTGATTTTGACAGCTCAACAAGAGCTCTTTTAAAAGACAACACATTTTATGGACAATATTTTGTTATTGTGTTTTAATGTAATCTGCGTCTAAATGAAAATGTTATTCTGAAATTTATTTTAAACAGAATCCGGCCTTCAATGACGTTATAAGCAATTTCTCTTCCTTTTACACGTTAATAAGAAAAAATGGTCAAGACCGGTTTTAATAATCTTTAATTATTTCAGTTCCTTTCCTTTTTTTTTGGAAACTGTTATAATTATGGTATCTTTTAAAAATATTTTCCTTTGTTTTTCCTCCAGTTGCAAGGATAATTACGAAAGCTTTAGAAAAAAGAGATTGTGATTAGTTATCGATTTTTCTACTTCTTTTCATTAATTTTAAGGCTTATGAAAATTATGCTGTATCTAATATACGTAAGGAATGAATATCTTAAATACTATGGAAATTGTATAATAAGATGAGAAAAATTAAAAGTTGAAAAATTTTTAAATTTCAGTTTCGATTTAAAGATTTCCACTAAACGAACAAACAAATGATTTTGTTATAATTTATTTTAAAAATATGTTGGTAGGAAGGACAAGCACTGTATTGAATAAGACAAGAGGCTACCTTTAGACAATAGGAATATAATTATGTACAATGAGGACAATGTCAGGTTACAATCGGTAATGTCAACCCATTCCCATCTGACTTTTCACACCTTTTATTTGAAGTCGACACCGAACGACAGATATTAAAAAAAATTTCATGGCAATCTTTTATTTTACTGTCAGAGTTTTTGCCACTACTTCTTCGCCATATTTTGTTTCGTTGGAGATATCTGACCTGGGATTTTGTTCGTGACTTTACGTCCAATAAACCAGCACTATCTACTTGAACCCACTTATGCACTTGTATTTTAGTCCAGACGTTGCATTAAATGACAACCTAAAATTCCTGTCAATTGAAGCTTCAGAAAACTATATTTTGTTCAAGTTATTAAAAAATATTGTTCATCTTGGGTCAGAATTACAAATTTATTGATAAACAAGAATATCCACATACTTTCCTTTAAAAATAACTACAACTTTTTGTTATTAAAAACTTAAAATATTTTCGTTTATTTTATTACCGTGTTTTTATTCTATCTTCTATGCTATTTATTGTAAATCAGAAAGGATGTTTTTTTGACACTCACATACAGTGGACAGCAAAAGTCTTAGTACGGCAATATTTATTTATTTATTTAATTTATTTATTAATTACAATACAATTATAAATTATATTCTAATTATATACGAGCGGAGTAACTGGACCATATGCTCGGTGTAGTGTCACAGATGGGAATTGAACCCACGACCCTCACGCTAATAGTCTAGCACACTACCTACTAGACTACCAGGGCATCTTAGTACGGCAATATATTTTAGCAATTTCATGAATTTTAGCCAAAAGTTTGCATACAAATTTATAGTTTATATATTTATTTTAATAATTTATTTCTGTTTTATTTAAACCAAAAAATTTTTTAATGTTTTTCATAAAACAAGATAAAAATAAGAAAAAGTTTCAGATGCCTACATATGTATGTACCCCCAAGGAGAACCCTGAGTAAATTTAAAATTCAAAGGCCTAATATATGAAAATGTTATCCTATGTATTTAGTAGAATATATCTTAAGGTCAAGCACTTAATTTAACCCATTTGGAATTGAATGTACAAGTTTTGTTTGGTGTTTTCTAATGGCACCATGAGCAAGTTTTTCGATTGACTTTTATTTGAGGTTCAGCGATTACGTAACCTTTTTTTCAAATGATCTCCTAAATACTCTCTTGAAGTCATGTTGAGACTTTGTGCAAGAGTATTAAGAATGTGGTGACTTTTTTTGTCAAAATATATGGCAGTACTTTTGCTGTCCACTGTATATTTACTGCAAGTTTAAAAAGAAAGACGGAAGAATAATATATTTAAAGGTGTTTGTTTTATGTTCGCTTCCATAAGAAGCGTTTTGTTGTTAAAAGCATTGATGTTATGATTTTGCAAAATATAGAGCAAGTAATTTTCTGCTGTAAGGAGATGTTAAAAATAACGTTCCAGCGTGTTCCAGCCATTGGATACAGAACATACATATTATTTTAACATCCAGCTGTCCAGCTAAATCCATAAAACCAATGAAATGTTTTGTTTTTAATAAACTACAGAACAAGGTGAAGTTAGTTATCAGCTGTGGTTAGCTTATCAGGTGATTATATTGTTGTATAGATGTTGAGACTGTCAAATTATTGTTTGTTATTTATGACAGTTTAAATTATTAAATATAAAAAATGTATTTCTGTGAACAAACGCAAAAAACAATGATTATAATCGTTTAAAGGAAGAATTCGGCATCAGTGATGAACAAGCTAGCATTTTCCGTTTTTGGGTAAAAACTCATCTTTAACACGTTGACTGCCACGCGCGTTTACAGTAAAATCTCTTTTAGGCTACGCGTAGTAGTAGTAGTCAATTAAGCTTCACCCAAATACCTTACTGTCACCCGAATATGGGTGACTTGGCAGTCAACATGTTAAAGGAAGTGTGTTGCCGCACCATCACTTGGTCGCCTCCTAATATTTGACTTGGGATAAGATGAGAAAAAATGTGGCAGATTTTTTCTTTTATTTTTTTGTGGTTGTAAGTTTTTCCAATTCCTAATCCTTTTGTATTCGCCGTAGTCCAGTAGGTAGTGTGTTGGCTTATTAGACGTAAAGCCAGGGTTCGAGCCCCAGGCCAGATATCAAAACAAAAATACAAAAAGTATTTTTTCGGCGACTTCCTCTCTGCAGATTTCTGGCAAAAACTCTGAGAGTAAATAAAATTGCCATTAAAAGTTTCTCAAAAATCTGTCGTTCGGAGTTGATTTTAAACTGTAGGTTCCACCACTCATGTATAAAATTAACACACACAAAATAAGTGGTGTGATAACCTGATTGAAGGGTTATAATGACTAATATGTATGTATGTATTTTTTTTTAAAGTACCATTTGATGGAAAAAAGTGCTCTTTCAGTTATCTTTAGTTCTGTAACATTTCAAAATTTCAGTTTTGCAACACTGAGTAGACATGAAAATCAATTACACCTTCCTACTTATGTAATCAAATAAAGTTTTATCTTAAGAATAGAAAAGCTAAAAAGGGCAAAAAAATTGCTGACGTTGTTCTGTTTGCAAAGGCAAAAGAACGGAAAATAACCACAAAATACGACTTTTGAGAGCGAATGTCTTAAGGCCAAAAACAAAAAACTGAAATTCATAAATCATAGCTAAACGTACCGCAGAAACACATGTTTCCAATATCATCGATACAAAGTATAGTATGTACTGTAGAAAATTATATAAAAAGCACAATCAATAAACAAAAAAGGAAGTAATAAAATAAAATCCAAAAAATAATGTAACCATGTAAACGAAAGAAATCATGACTGGTAGAGGTTTTGTTTACTGTTACACATCCTATCACTTGTTACGCTAAATAACAATTCATGACCGTTGTATATACGATACCCAAACACACATGTTATTTTCAGAAAGGAGGAAATGTAAACAATGGAAACTTGTTCAAAAATTTATTTATGTGTTACAATCGGACGAAAATTTAAAAATCTTTTCAAAAAATTCGCAAAATATTTGTGGAGCTTATTAATATGCACTGTTATTAACATTTCTTTATTTTAAAAAATATATAAAAAGACTATATAATTCAGTAATTAAAAAAAAAAATAAAACCATTCACATATTTGATGTTGACAAAACAATGGAAACTTTGGAAACTTTTTTAATTTTTGAATTATATAATTCATTTTTATACATAATTTTAATATACAGAAACGTTAATAACAGTGCATATTAATAAGCTCCACAAATGTTTTGCCGATTTTTAAAAAAACATGTTAAATGTTCGTCCGATTAAATAAATTTTTGAAAAAGTTTCCATTGTTTTGTCAAGCACTGTATATGTATCTGTAAGAGCCCATAGCCAACAATGTCCTTTAAGTTATGTGTTGTAATACATTCACTCTCATCGTTTCAGTCTCCATTTTAAATTGTTATTACAGAAAATTAATTTGTATATCATTGCTGTTTTTATTGTAATTTTAAATACACTTTTATGATATGTGTGTAAGGTATAGTGAAATGAAATGGTATTGTAAATTGTATTTCGCGTAGTTAGCATGATGGTCAATTATAGGACTGAAAAATCAAGAGCAATGTTGTAGGACATATTTCCAACAAAATTAAAAAAAAATTAAAAAAAAAAAACAATTTATTTCAAAATAATATTCATGAGAAAACATTTTTGCAACATTTTACAACATTTTGGTTACATTCTTGCTTATTGGGTTGAAATCAGTGGTGCTCAAACACATACTATCATAATTTTGGTTGTGTTGCTAAAGCAGCGGAGAACAAAGTTCAACTTAATTTTTGAGAATCGTACACTGGGAAAAAAATTAACAAAAATTGGTTTATTGTGTTGTGTGTATGTTATTACATAATGAACGTATGTATGTGTGTATGTATTGATGAATATATTGATGTATGTATGTATGTATTGATGAATATATTGATGTGTGTGTGATGAATGTATGTATTGATGAACATATTGATGTATGTGTGTATGTATTGATGAATATATTGATGTATGTGTGTATGTATGTATGTATTGATGAATATATTGATGTATGTATGTATGTATGTAATGATGGATATATTGAAGAATGTTTTTTCTTCGAAAGACACTTTTGTTCCAACAAAAGAGTGCACGATTCACCATCACTGGTGCCTACGTACTAAACCCACCCCCTACACAATTCAACCACTCTCCCCCAGCGGGACTGCCGTAAGTTATTACTTCGCGGAGGGCTGGTTAGCTTGAAAGCTTTATCGCATTAAGTTAAATTTCGCCTCCGTTCCTCCAGTCTTCGGAACACTATCATAACATCTGCCATTCTCTGACTATATTGCCACCATAGAATCTTATAGTTCAACAGCCCTTCCATTAGCCTGTTTGGTCCTAAATTCGTTTCTCCCGGCCATCTAAAGCTGGGACAGCATGTTAGATGTTAGCATGTTATGCTCCGCATCTTCCTCCCCATCTACATACTTTGGGCATATGGGGGAAGTGTCATGACCAAATCTGTGCATGTACTTCCTGAAGCACCCATGACCAGTTAAGAACTGGGTCACGTAGTAGTTCAACTCGCAATGTTCGTTCCGCATCCAAAGGGTTACATCAGATATTGATGTATATGTGTATGTATGTATGTATTGATGAATATATTGATGTATGTGTGTATGTATGTATGTATTGATGAGTATATTGATATATGTATGTATTGATGAATATATTGATGTATGTGTGCATGTATGTATGTATTGATGAATATATTGATGTATGTATGTATGGACGGCACTGCTTTGCTAAAGCCAAAGCAACTGTATATGATGCCTTTTTAAAAGGCAACGAAAATTTCTCGTTATTAGATGGTAAGTTATTGTAATTATGTACGTCCGTTTCGTCAACAATGAATTTTAAAAATTCTGTTTTAATTGCAATAATTTTAAAGTCCTATCATTCCCTTTAATGTTGTCGAAAAATCCATGGCTAGCCTCGTAATGTCTTTTTATAAAAAAAAGGAATTACGACATAAAGTGCGATAACACACAATACATTGTGCATTACCATCCATATTCTCTATAAAATAGAAATCATATTCCCAATTTTCATCAAACATTTTGCTGCGTGTATTTGCAAAAAACAAAAAATCATTCAAAAAAGTTGTGTAGCGAGGTCTTGCTTCATCAAGTGCTAAACATCAACTGAATTGATTTTGTTCTCTGAGATCAACATAAAACAACAAACAAAGCAACAAACACACGATCATTATAAGAAACCACACAAGTAAGCTTATAGTGTAAGTGTATCAACGCAGCGTCAGCAGATTTTTCTTGGCCTATCACATGTGATAGGAAATTTCGATTATGAGCGTCACTGGTTTAAATAAATAAAATAGGAAAAAAGTTCTGAGTGGGTTTGCCAAAAAAGAGCGACAATTATGCTGAAATATCTTGCTAGATTATTATTACATAGCTTGGGTTACGCTAGAAAGAGAGGCGCTTCATCGCGTTACCGTTTTTGCGCCTTTACCCAGAGACCTGTTGGTACATTATAAATGTTCAATTATGGAAAGAAAAGAAAGTGGAAAAGAATAGCAACAAATAGAACAAAAAAAAAATAAAAAAGGAGGAAAAATGAAAGAATTATTATTATATTATACACCTAAAAACTCTGATATATATCTGAATGCTTGGTAATACAACATACATACGTACATATATACATAATTGGTCATTACAACCCTTCAGTCAAGATTGCGACCTAGTTTCTTGGTAATACAAACAAATTATTATTTCAGTGTTTCATGTCATACTGTTATGTTTTATATGTTGTATTACGTTTATTGCTTGTGGATTCGATGATTTGCAAGTTAAATAAAAGAAATCATTCACTTCTGAAATCTTATTTTTCAAATAATAACACACCTCAACTGATTACACTGCGCTATCAATATTATTCACATTCCTTCTTAACAAAATTCAAACTTTAGATCTTCGAAAATACTGTAGTTTATGCGCATATTCACGTCTCATAACTTTCTTTACTGCTCATCACTGACTTACTATCCATAACTAATTATACTCCTTTATTTTATGTCTGAAAATTTTACAGTTTTTCTAAGGAATTTTTTTTATTGTTTTCGATCTTTGTTTTGTTCCTAATCTCATAAATTCCTACGAATTTCTTTGTACAATTCTGTGTACCGCACGATGTGTGTATTTTGTTGTTGTCTTTTATACTCTGCTTCGTTTAGCTTTAGCTTTTTCACACTCTTCTTTGGTTTTATTATTTATTTTAAAACACTTACGGCCAATCATTTAAGCAGTAACTTAGCTGAATATATGAACATTTGCCGCCATACTAGACTTCAAATTAGAAAGATAGTCCTTGAACACCATAAAAAATCGATAAAGTCAATAGGCAATAGCAAATCTTGTTAATAAAGCATTGACTAACAGTATAAAATATCACGTTCGATAAATGAACGATGAGCAAAAAGTAACTCAAAATTCCACTCGTAAAATCTTTTTACAGAACGTGAAGACGGGAGGACCATTAACCACATGAAGATCAATCCAAATTTGAGTGTGCCAAATTTCTGAAATATGATTGCAAAACATATGAAGAACGATTTTAATTGCAACAAGAATGTGTGCAAAGAAATAAAATCATTTGCTCTTTGTTGTGTTGAGAAAAAAGTTTCCAAATTTTCCTTTTGAAGAAGCGAAATAAGTTAAGCCTCCTAAATTCAAAAAAGCTTACTAAACCTGTACCATCGTTCAAATGCACCCAGGAGGCTATCCAAAATAAATATTGAACTAAATCGTTTTCATTTGTCTTACGATTTATTTAACTTGCAATAGCTTAAGTGGACCATTTTCATTGTGATTCTCTGTGTATTAAAAAACGTAATAAATTTCAATTCCAAATATATGTTAAATTGGCGTTTTAATTTTATTTCAACAGAATTTAGCTCCATTAACTCCATTAAATTGCTGCCAATTAACCTTCAGACCACACCCGCAACATAAATCACTGCCAGAATGTCTAATATGCCGCCGCAACCTTAGCTGCCGCCAAGACGAAGAACGTATGGTATGAGCAATATCATTATTTAATGTTACTCATACGACTAGTTACATGGAGTACCTTTTTGTATGTTATGTAAATATTTATTTAGCTGCACAAGCATACATACATACACACATGACAATATGCTATTAAACTTGTTGAGGAGGATGAAATGCATACTTCATGAACATAATAGGAGGACAATTTGTAAATATTTACCAGGTTGCAAGTGTTTTCAGAAGGCTCCATAATTATTTGCTAAATATTTTGTTTTGAGAGCAAATTTTCAAAAAAAAAAAAAATTAGTGCCATGTGGTAACACTAAAAATGCACACAGGGGGCTTAGACTGTCACATATTTTATACGAGTTTTGAGAGAAAATAAGAATGGATATTTGGAAGCCGTACGACTCTCTTCATTTAATTAAAAATATTTTTGAAAACCAACATACTTCATTCATACTTCAGATATCCGAAAAAAAATTCTGAGGGTAGAGCGTTCCATATACGAATAGTACGGCTAAAGAACGAATTCTGTCTGTAAAGCATTGTGCGTTCCACTGGTCAATCAATCACAAACGGCGACAAACGCGAGTGCAACGTATGAAATGTATGTATTGATGAACATATTGATGTATGTGTGTATGTATTGATGAATATATTGATGTATGTGTGTATGTATGTATGTATTGATGAATATATTGATGTATGTATGTATGTATGTAATGATGGATATATTGAAGAATGTTTTTTCTTCGAAAGACACTTTTGTTCCAACAAAAGAGTGCACGATTCACCATCACTGGTGCCTACGTACTAAACCCACCCCCTACACAATTCAACCACTCTCCCCCAGCGGGACTGCCGTAAGTTATTACTTCGCGGAGGGCTGGTTAGCTTGAAAGCTTTATCGCATTAAGTTAAATTTCGCCTCCGTTCCTCCAGTCTTCGGAACACTATCATAACATCTGCCATTCTCTGACTATATTGCCACCATAGAATCTTATAGTTCTTATAGCTTTCGGGAACAAATGCCTTTATTTCACCGAAGCAAAATCCGTTGTAGTATCAATTGAATAGTAAAACACAAGTGACGGTGCAACAGTACTTCAATGAGTCAATAGAGTTGGACAGCCAAATTAGAACCTTCACTATTTCCTGTACATGGACGAGAAGCCTCAAAATAGACTTTGAGACACCGGCCCATACATGAGAGCTGTATTTCATTTTCATGCCTAGAACGTCAAAAGCTTCTCATCTCTTCTGACTTCTTAATATTTACTACAAACATAGTAAAAGATAGGGCAATATTATTGCTGCGTTTATGTGTCAATATACAACATTGGGTCTTTCCCGCATTAAAGTCCACACTATTCGCTATTCATTCATATTCCACTTCCTCAATCTCTAAAGGGCGCGTCCAGTGATCGAATGAATATAAATGACAAATATTGTTTTCATCTACAGTCTTCTGTAAGCCGGACTAAAACTTTGTAATACACAATTATGTAATGAAGTTTAAATGTTAATTAAATGACAAATAAAATGCAATACTGGCCCCAAAGTATCAGCACCAGGTAAAAGTGAGCATAACACAAGATGCACATGCAGAAATGTATCCTGTTATATATGGTAGAAAAAACAGTGCCGTTTAAGTTAGAATATGACTCTATCATTTTCTGTAAATTATTTAAAAAATTAACAGTACCTAACAAAGTTTTATAGTCGCCTAATAATGCCTAAATTAAGTAGCCGTAGTCTAGTAGGTAGTGTGTTAGCTTATTAGACGTCGACTTTAAGCTATAGGTCCCCCCACTTATGGATAAAATTAACACACACAACAAAAGTGATATGAGAAGCTAGGTCGTAATCCTGACTGAAGGGTTGTAATAACCAACTACCTAAGTCATCGTCCGCAAAGCTGTTTCTGAATTTGAACTGCATTTCTTCAAAACCTCTTAAGCGGCGACGCTATGTGGTCATAGATAATTTTTATTTTGCGTCGAAAACCAATGATCGAACCATATTTTAATTAATAAGGCGTTACATATTAAATAAAAAATAAAGCAATAAGAATTAAAGTAAAAATAAAGTTTCGAAAAGATCTGTAATTTTTTTTATGATATAAACGTGTACTAGATTCCACATGCGACTGAATTTAAGAGCTCCGTTCCATTGCACTGGCTAGTTACACATGTTTGCTTATTTTTCAATAGCGGTACATATTAATACAAATGTGTTGAGTTGTTTTCGCAATATAGTGTTATTATTGTACTTATATTTGGTAACACTAGCCGAACACTAAGACAGTTGTTTGAATGATTGTATATTTAGATGTAGTTTTCGTTTGCCTTTAAATACCGGCTCGTATTTGAACGACCTTTTAGACATGATAAAGTTTTAAATGTTACAGAAACAATTTTGTTTTAATTAAAATTAATTGAAATATATTAAAAAGTTTTTAATTCGACCTTTAGTTTTTTTTTTCTTAATTTATAGTACACAAATTTACAGTTACTAATATGAAAATTTTACAGAAATTTCAATGCAAAATTTAATTTTTTACGAATTTATTTTATATACGTAATATAGTTTTTTGTTCTTGAAACACGTCCGCAGTCTTTAAAATGTTACACCAAACTGATATAGCGCAGGTATATTGTGCAATAGTTTACCTTTTTCTGTATACGAAATACGTTAAGCTCTTATACTAACAAACATACATCGATTTATACATACTAATTACATCCGTTAGTAGACACATTGCCGCCTTATAGTTTTTCGAATTTCATGAACTTGAAAGCTCCCTAAATAACACATTAATTTTAATGTGCATGTATGTATGTATGTAACGTAGAACCTACATATTGAAACAAAACTTTACTCTTATACCGTAAACTGTTGATAACATTCTCTTATACTATACAATGTATGCCTCTACCACTTACTTTTTTTTTGTTGAATTTTCTTTATTTTTATTTCTTTTATTTTATTTTAATTGGTCAAATATCCTTTCACTGTTAATATTCAAAAGTTAATTCTAAATAAAACAATAAAAGTTACTTTTCAATTTACTTGTAAACTGAATCAGAAATATATTTTATATAATTTAATTTTAAGGATTTTTCTTACGTTAAGGAGGACCGCTAATTAAAATATTTAAGACTAAGGGCCATTATTACAACTTGCCGTTAACTAAAGGGAGGATTTTGACTGGCAGATAAATTGTTTTTCGTTATTTAAGTGGACACAGTGAGCGTTAAATTGAAAAAATAACTTTATTTTATTATTAGGTTGTAATAAAAAAAAGAAGTTAAAAGTTAAATTTAACTAAACTCAACTTTAACGGGAAGTTGTAAAAGTCGCCGTAGTCTAGTAGGTAGTGTGCTGGCTTATTAGACGAAAAGCCAGAGTTCGATCCCCAGGCCAGGCATCGAAACAAAATACAAAAAGTATTTCTTCGGTGACTTCCTCTCAGCAGATTTCTGGCAAAAACTCTGAGAGTAAATAAAATTGCCATGAAAAGTTTCTCAAAAATCTTTCGTTCGGAGTCGACTTTAAACTGTAGGTCCCACAACTCATGTATAAAATTAACGCACACAATATAAGTGGAGTGAGAAACTAGGTCGTAATCCTGACTGGAGGGTTGTAATGACCAATTATGTATGTGTAATAATGGCCATAATAAAACTTTGAAACAGCAGCTTAACGCTCTCAAAAAGTATACCAACAGTGTGTACAGTTTTGTACGTAGTCGGGTTTGGGTGTCTTGAAATTTTTCTCGGTTTACTTTCTTGACAATTATTATTTTTTTTCATGATAAAATCTTTCCATTTCTGGAGAAACGAGTACGCTAACAGTCAAAATTGTATGAACTGTATGAGCATGAAATGCAGCCGGAAAATTTCAATAACATGAAATCGAAATTGGTTGTTAACAGCATGAGACAACTGAATTTTGCTAATGTAGTATCGAATTTTCTATGGATGTCTCAAGTGGTTCTAAAGTGATGGTTCAAGAGGCACCACAAGGAGTTGTATTTTCGCTTTTGCTATGCATCTCTAACCTAACTCTTAATACTCTAGTAAAAGCCATGCAAAGAACCGGCAAAGAATCGAAATTATTTTAAGAAATTCTAGAATAACTGATGAGATGTACTATCGAAATGGTGCAACGATTTTGAATATGGAGTTAAGCCAACCAAGTAAGGTAGTACTATTCGCAGAAGACACTGAGCCTCTCAATTTGAACATCGCACGATGAAGATGAGTATGGAATATTTTCTGAACACATGAATTTTATATTCGCTCTTTTACTATGTGATTACTGTAGTTCTATTCAGGTTGAAATAATAACTTTAAAATCTGCTGGTTAACGAATAGGGTATCAGGTATTAAATGGAGATGTACTAATAATAAGATGATAATGAGATTTGAGTTGAACCTGAAAACCCTTATAGCAATAATGACGCTTAGAAGCCTCAAAATGGGAATAGTATGACAGTAAGATTCTCCCTGCCATCAGCGGCTTAAACCTGGAATATTTCGTATTTGAGCCCATATGCAAATTTTAAACAGCCCTTTTATGTACTCATAAAAATGTATGTTTAATTTTTCAAATCTTTCCATTACATTTGTTTTAGAAAATAGAGTCGAAATAATTTTCAATATATTACAAAAAAAAAACAAAAAAAAAAGGTTCGAAAACCTCCAAATATATTTTCTAAAAACATTATATATGAGAGTTTGAAATTCTATTAAAAAAATACTACTTCAGCTGCTTGCATTAAATATGTCTCCTTAAAGAACCCTTTTTATTTAAAAATATAAACTTACATATATAATTGGTCATTATAACCCTTCAGTCATGATTACAACCTAGCTTCTCACATCACTCATGTTGTGTATGTTAATTTTATATATGAGTGGTTGAACCTACAGTTTAAAGTGGAGTACGAACGACAGATTCTTGAGGAACTTTTTATGGCAATTTTATTTACTCTTAGAATTTTTTCTAGTAAAATATTTTTTTATATTTCGTTTCGTTGAACATATTTGACTTGGAGTTGGAACTGTGGCCTAACTCTAAATAACACTACCTACTAGACACGGCGACTACAATATTGATATAAAGTTCTTCTTTTACTTTACTATTCTTTTATTGCAACAAAAGTTGAAATTTTTATACATATTTGCCAACAGACCAGACATCTCGAATAAAAAGTAATATGATGACAAAATATTTCTTCGGTGACTTCTCAGCAGATTTCTGGCAAAAACTCTGAGTGTTAATAAAATTGCAAAGATAAAGTTTCTCAAAGATCAGTCGTTCAGAGAACGTGATCCTAACTGAAGGGTTATAATGACCAATTGTGTATATATGTGTATGTATAAATTATAGATTCAAATTCAAATTCAACTTTTGTACATATAGTAACTGGGGTGATTTTGCTTAATAAACATCTGGGATTTGGTCTCAGAATTCGATCTCCCGATAAGTAAAGTTTTGCATTGACAATTGCGGTAATTATAGCATATTACCACCTATGTATGAGTTTTTTTCGTTCAAAGTTTATCTGCGAATTATTGAAGTACGTGACTCCACTACTTTATTTTGAAATTTTTACCCAATTTTTGTATTTTTTTTTAAGGTTGTGTACTACGTTTTTTATGCACCTAAAACTTTGAAATTTACTTGAAATACTTTATAGAAAATATATTCTCATTATTTTCGAAGTAGATGCCAATAACTTTTGCATGCAGTTGACTATCACATTTAAAAAATGCTTTTAAATGAATGCAGCCGCGCATTGCGCAATTTAAACCGTTATCAGCATCCAATAAAATCCTTAAAATATTGATATCTCCCTTATGTAGTCGCCGTGGTTTAGTAGGTAGTGTGTTGGATTATTAGACGTAAAGCCAGAGCGACTTGCTCTCAGCAAATTTCTGGCAAAAACTCTGAGAGCAAATAAAAAACTGCCATGAATAGCTTCTCTAGGTCCCGCCACGCATGTATAAAATTAACACACACAACATAAGTAGTGTGAGAAACTAGGTCGCAATTCGGACTGAAGGGTTGTAATGACCAATTATGTATGTATCTCCCTTATAGCAGTATTTTCTTTTGAAATAAATAACGTATACTTGAAATGAAACCGAAATAATTTTATTTTCTTTTTTTCAGCACCATAAGCATGTGAAAGTTCAAATATTTTATAAAATTTGCAAAGCTACCCAAAAAGCATATGCTACCAAATAACCCAGATTTTCAAAGTACTTTTAAATAACCCACCGCCTATATTGACTCACTGACTTATGCTCATATACTATAGTATATTAAATACTAGCTGTAACCTGCGCGTGTTTCTGCGCCACCAACTAAAATAAATTTGAAGGAAAGACATTACACAAATGTCCAAATAATTTTGAATCATTTTATTGATTTTGTTTCCCGTTGTTCTGATGATTCAGATGAACGGGCCTAAGTAGTACGCATTCGATCAGTTTCTAATCTCACTTCTCGTTGTTGAAGTCGTTTAAGCGAACGGGTTTCAGCGGCATATACTCGAAGATTTTCCAGTCTCAATGCTCGTCTGATTCTGAGGCTCGTAATGCTCTTTTCTTCCGTGTTTGAGGTGTAGGTCGACCAATTGCTTGTCGCACCAACCTCCATCGACTCATGCGCAACAACTTTGTTAAAGAATGCACAGTTTACGATTTAATTCATTTTGAGTAATTTTCAGTGGCGCCACCTGTCGGAAATTGGTCATACCAACTTAGAAACCTTCCCCGGCTCATGCGCAACAACTTTGCTAAAGATCATAACATGATCAAATGCATAGTTTACGATTCTATAAGGTACATACAAACAAACATTCATATTTATATATATATATAGACTATGGGAGGTGACACGCCCACTATAGCCAATCCGCCTATTACTCTTGAGGACTCCAGCTGTTGCAGTTTGTGAGATATGCGACATTAAATAATTATTGGGTATGTGGGCATAGCACCTCGCCAACTTGAAATTTTAAAATAAAAAGTAGCCTATAACTCCTTCCAGACATACAGGAAGATACTGTGAAAATTTAAAGGAAATCGGTCCAGCCGTTTAGCCGTCTATAGACTTCAAACAGACAAACAAACCCACAAACACATAAACACACATTAATTTTTATATATATGTATATACATATTAAATATATAAAATTCAATCATGGCAAGTACATACATATGTATGTGACGTATGAGTGATATTTAATTCCATTAGTTTCATACATAACAAAATCGAAGATTTTTTATTGCATACCTTTCAGAGTAACTATTCTAGCACATGTAATGTGGTGCGTATGAGTAATATATTTCAAATGCAGTTAAATAGAAAGTATACCACTCACTTCTACGGGATTTTAAAACATTTAAAATTTTCCTACATGGACAATTATTTTTCATTTACATTTACATTTTTTTGTCTCGGAGATATCATTGAATGATAAATGATATTTTCTAAGGTTGTTCGACGTTTTAAGTTGATTGTGAAATTTAGAAGATGCTTTAATTTAAATGAGGAAATTAATTTTTAATAATAATAATTTTTAATTTTAATTAATTAATTAATTTTTTAATAATTAATTAATAATTTTTTTCTAGAGTAAAAGATTTTCTACAGTGTCTTCTAACAGGGACTTCCCTTGACAGTGGAAAAGCCATAGTGACCATCCTCTTAAAGCTACACTCAGCCACAAAAGTATACATACGGATAACAAATTTCAGAAATTTTTTAACTAATCCGTTTTCGTTGAAAATCTTTGTAATTGTCTGACATCTTTCTTCTATTTTAAGACGGTCTTTTGCATTGGTTCAGAAATTTGTGAAATTTGTAAATCGGATGCATACCTTTGTGGGCCTGTGCAGGGCCACAATTCAGTTCAATTTCAAAAATTTTTTAAACAATGCAAACATCAAGGAAACTATAAAGATTTTCAACGAAAACGGATTAGTTAAATTATTTCTGAAATTTTTTAACCGTATGTATAATTTGGCAACTGTGTGTACATCTCTTAAATTCGTTGTCATTTATTCAATATGTTTTGCCACATCTCCGAGGGCGACCACAGACAACGACATGTATTCGCTGAATTGTTTCTGGGGCAATTGGAAATTGACGCTAAAAATCACCTGAATTGATGGTGCCCATTTCTAGTCGAATGAACCAACGAAATTGTCGGTACCAATCCACATAAAATCTAAGACCGTTAAGTGTGTTCCCAAAAAATCAATATTTGGTGCAAATTTTGGGCTGACGGCGACAATGGTTCGTATTTCTTTGACAAAAGTGTTGGCCAGACCGACACAGCTTTTTAACAACATCTTTTGACCTGAATTGGATGAAGTGGGTAGGTTTTAACAAGACAGTCCACAATGGATATTCTGCACAAGTAATGGTCGTGGTTATCTCATATGCAGAGGATATGATTGCGATTTAGCGCCGTTAGACTTTTTCTTGTGAGGTTTTCTTAAGTCACAAGTGTGTAAGAATAAATCATAAACAAAAGCGGTCCTTAAAGCAAACAGCCTGGTTTATGCTTCAAATTTATGAAAATTATAATATTTTGGACGCGTTCTGCCCAGCGAAGTTAATTAGCTTATGTAGTCTACGTAATCGTGTGTTATGACTGACTTGATAACTCACTTTTATGTTCCAATTAAATTATTTTGAAAATGTGTAATGAAATTGTGTAAATTGTAATTTCTATTCAAATTCCTTAATACGGTCATTTTTACTCTCAAAATTCCGGTTTTAATTCAATATCCAATATAAAATTATTTTATCTATATATATAAAAATGAATGTTTGTTTGTATGTAATTAATAGAATCGTAAACTATGCATTTGATCATGTTATGATCTTTAGCAAAGTTGTTGCGCATAAGCCGGGGAAGGTTTCTAAGTTGGTATGACCAATTTCCGACAGGTGGCGCCATTGAAAAGTATTAAAAATAAAAAATCATGTTATGATCTTTAGCAAAGTTGTTGCGCATAAGTCGATGGAAGTTTCTAAGTTAGTGCGATTAATTTCCAATATATAGCGCTACTGAGAATTATTCAAAATTAATTGAATCATAAACTATGCATTTGATCATGTGTTGATCGGACAAATACCAGACATTTTAGGATTCATCATTTATGATTTTAATAATAATAACAAAATAAATAAAATTAATAATAATTTTAATAAAAAATAGCAATCACAAGTTTGAAACGTTTTAATTTTGGAAAATTTTAAAAATGGTATTGGGTTCAATTGGCTTGGGTACATTGTGAGATTCAAATAAATTTAAACGCATTTTTCACGTCGCACCCGTGCAATCATGCCTCCAAAGCGACAAGCAATTGGTGGACCTACACCTCAAGAAGCATTGAGACTGGAAAATCTTCAAGTACAAGCCGCTGAAACCCGTTCGCATGAATCACTTGAACAACGACAAGTGAGATTCGAAACTGATCGAATGCGTACTACTCAGGCCCGTTCGTCTGAATCATCGGGACAACTGGAGACAAAATACATAAAATGATTCAAAATTAATTGGACATTTGTGTAATGTCTTTCCTTCAAATTTATTTTTTGTTGGTGGCGCAGCAACACGCGCAGGGTACAGCTAGTATTGTTATAAAAATATCAAAATATTAATTTAAAAAATCCAAAAAGAAATATTTGCATATATTATTGTGATAAAAATATCACAATTTCAATTAAAAATATTGAAAGTAACCTAGATTTCTACTTATATTAGTGTAAGATTAACATAATAAGAATAAGATTCACAAATATAGAAAAAAAAAACAGAATGTATTCAACAAAAACAGCGGCAACCTTAATTTGTGACAATCTTCCAACTGTTTATAAAAAGAGTATGCAACAACAACAACACGAGTATATTAATACACTGTGTTGTTTGTATATTTTCGGTTTGTTTACTTTTATGCTTTTCTTTTCTTATATTCCTTCACTTGCACTGCACTTTTGGATATATTTATTTAAAAAAACACCACTTAAAGCACCTATTACAAATTATTTGACGCACCTTATAAAATGCGGGTAAAAGATTATTAAAATAATTTATTTCATAAAAACCAGATCCGGTTCGATTGGACCAAAATGTGGGGGTGAATGGGGAGAGAATAAAATAAAATATATGGCGAGAGTTGTGGTAATAAAAATACAAAGTATTAGTTTCCAAAATAATTAATTATTATTTATTGTAGTACAATTATTTCGTTTATTTTACAACAATTCTGTCATATTATTAATGATTCACAATATTATAAACGTAACCACAGGGGTGGTTTATACACTTTAACAAAACTTAAATCTAAACTTAAAAGTAGGGTGGACAGCGTGAACATAAAGTGTATCGAAATTTCTAACAATGGCATTCGATAACGTGTGATCATTCGAATGCCACCTCACGAGTTTTTACTCGTAAGCACTAAAGCTTTCGAATTAACGTTTTTCTGCTGTAAATAACAATATAAAAAAATGTGAGTAACAAATTTATACTAATTTATGAATAAAAAATTAATTCCTGTATTTGTAAGTCAAAACTTTAAAAAAATAATTACACCCAGAAGGAAATTCTTGGAATTTAATGGTTAAGCATTCAGAATTGGCAAAGAGTATTATACCAAATACTTTTCAGGAAAAGGCAGCTATAGGAACAGCTCACAGCTAAGCTCAATGCTTCCGCCCTATCAATCAAAGATGCAAAAATGTTGCGCAAACTTTTGTTTTAGTTTAAATAATAAATGTGTAAATATATGTACATATGTCTTTAGGTATACGCTGACCAAAAGCAAAATGTTAAAAAGAAGGTCTCATTCAATAAATCTTCAAAAAAAAAAACGAGTGGCGGACCGTATGAATAAAAAGTTCTTTCCCAAATAGAAGAACAGATACTGTCTGCTGTTGGAATTGAAGTTTCTGTTGAGGGTCTAAAAAATGTCCAAATATTTAGGTCTTCAAAAACATCAGAAGGCAGCTCAAAAGAGAATTGCGACAAAGAAAATGTTACCCTAACAACTTCACCAAAAAATGATATTCCTGACGTATCTCCCTGCTGTTTATCGGATTATGAAGAAGACAAAATGGAACCTACCTTATCTTCTTTTATAGAATTTGAAGATGATACTGCAGAAGAAACTTCCGCCCAAACTAATAATAAAGATAAAAATTAGGCTCCACAAATTGCTATTCAGAGGAAGAGAGAGCAAAAGTTCACTGTTGGAAAAATATATGGTTACAACAGAATTATACCAAAAGAAAATGCTTAAAATAGTGGATTTACTTATTGAAATAAACACAAAGAATTTAAATTAAAGGAAAAGGAGTATGAACTTGCTGGTCAATTGTTTGAATTTAAAAAAAGCTCTCCATATTAAAGAAATGGAACATGAACTATCAAATAAAAGCAAGTAAAACCAAAATATATTATCCATTATACGAAATATTACAATTTTAATTTTTAATTTTTTAAATTTCTTCCTTGGATTAAATAATTTCTTTTATTTTGTAAGCAAACATACATATGTTTTTTGTTTACAATTTTTGCATTTTAGTCAGTGCTATACAACGAAATAATTAACTCGTTTAACAGCACCTAAGCAACAAGTCGATTCGTTTCGTATCAAATAACATCATCAGAAAATTTCTCGCTTTCGAAATTATTTTCTATTCGAACGCAATTTCGATCACGACTGCGAGAATTAGACCCCTGGTTAGTGTCGAACACCTGTAGCGTTTAAGATGATTTCTTTATTTGTATATTTTATATTTATTCTATTTTAATTACAATACAATTTTAATTTAGAATTTTAAAGATAAAACAATATTTCCGAGCAACGTCTGCTTTCCACTAAGGGTGTGTACAAAAAGGAATGATCTAGAGAAAACATGGTGGAAAAATATGAATCAATTGCCAACTACCTGATAGTACAATGTTGCCAACTTATTCTACCTATAGTAGTATAGTAATGTTCACTTCTGGCAATACCTTACAGTCTAAATTGCTAATGCTAGTATTACAATGTTGTCAACTTACTACTAAATTTGTATATCATTACACGCTCTTTTTTTTTTTTTTTTTTTTTTAAAAAAGAAATAATTACATTAGTAAAATCAAGAAATAATTACATATTACATTACTACTCAAAGGTTTATCACTAGCGTTTGGATCTTGTCTTTAACAATTACATTAATACTTAAAAATAAAAAGAAATGAATACATTAAACCTATTTTTTTTTTTTATAAGAAATAATTACATATTATATTACTACTCAAAAGATTTATCACTAGCGTTTGGACCTTGTCTCGACACCATAGTCCCTACCATAACGCATAGGTGGTTTAATAGTGCGTCCACTTCTAGTAACCCTTGGCTGACTGACCTGAACATCTAATGTTACAGGCCCATGCGCATCAGAATCAATTGCTTCGGCATTTGACTGTATAGTCTCAGTATCTTCATTCACAACCGAAGGAATTGATTCGTCAACATTACTACCATCCTCCTGATTGTCATTTCCAATCATGTCACCGTCATGCATATCCGCTGAAGGTTGAGTCTGAACTTCCTGCTGGTCTTTAACCCTAGTGTCCCTAAGGTTCTCCTCAAATAACAATTCGCTAGCAATAAAATCTTCGTTTTTTGTTTTTCTAATAAAGCGTCGATTCCGTCTAAAATAGTTATCAAAAGTATCCCTTATTATGTAAGATCTATTATTAAATACCGATACTATTTTCCCATGATTCCATTCCTTTCCACTCTTTTTAAATATAACTAACTCACCCTCTTTTAGCATCGGTAGTGATTTTGCGCTCCTATCATAGCAATATTTCTGCTTCTCCCTTTTAATTTTAAATTTATTTCTAATTTCATTCTCCCCTATGTTGTTTCTGAACAAAAGTGAACCGGCTACTGGTAATTTGGTCTTCAGAAGTCTGCCGAAGAATAATTCCGCAGGAGCAAACTGGATACCCGTTAATGGTGTTGTGTTATATTCTAGCAAATGATATTGAAATTGATCAAGATCATTTACTTCATAACAACGCTTAATAATTTTTTTTGCAATTGACACACCTTTTTCGGCTAACCCGTTACTCTGCGGATACCCCGGGCTTGAAAATCTGAACTCAATATTGTACTCCTGCGAAAACCGTGCAAATTCATCCGATCCAAAGGGACTGTTGTCACATTTAATAATCGTTGGATACCCTATTGCATTAAATATCTGGCGAATTACATCTATAATATGACCCGATGTTTTATTCCGAATTCTAACAGTTGTGAGATAATTAGAGTACGCATCAATAAGTGCAACATAATCACGACCAGCATACTCAAAGAGGTCCATGGCTACAATGTGAAAAGGAAATTCAGGAATTTCCTCTTGAATCAGTGGTTCCTTTTGATTGTTAGGTCTAAACTTCTCACAAATATTACAAGAGACAACAATTTCCTTAATTTTGATATTCATTACGGGCCAGTAATACAGTTTTCTTGCACGAGCTAGTGTTTTCTCTATACCCAGATGAGGTGAATGCAACCAAGTTGCTATCTTACGTTGCATTTTTGATGGTATAACCAATCTGTGATTGTAGAATAATAATCCATTTTCAACATGCAACTCAGATTTCAATTTATAAAATGTTTGTCCCAGATTATGCAACTTATGGTAGCCTGGCCAACCATTTTCAACATATCCACGAATTTGTGAGTATTCCTGGTCATTGTCAATTGCGTCACGATAAAACTTATAATTTTCCTCGTTGAGACAAACTGACTTAATGACCGAATGTATAACACCTGATAATTCAGTGATTTCAGACGTTTCCGCTAATTGAGCCCTTGACAAGCAGTCGGCCACAAGCATCTCCTTACCCGGCTTATACACTACAGTCATTTTGGGATATTTTAAAAGGAACATAAACATGCGCTGAAGACGTGGCGTTACATCATCAATATCACGTTTGACTAATGCTTCCAAGGGTTTGTGGTCACTTTCAACTGTGAATTCACGTCCGTATAAGAAATAATGGAAACGTTGACATGCGCAAACAATTGCCAAAAGCTCTTTTTCTATTTGTGCCCACTTTTGTTCACTCTTACTAAGAGTGCGTGAAGCGAATACAACGGGATGGCCATTCTGAATTAATACACATCCCAGTCCATCCTTGGAGGCATCAGTCTGTATAAACACGGGTAATTTCGGGTCATAAATTGCCAGTACTGGTTTCGCCGTGACTATTCTAATCAAATTCTCAAATTCCTTATCATGCTTGTCCGTCCATTCAAAGTCTACATCCTTCCGAGTTAAGTTCCTAAGTTCGGCTGACTGTCTCGATAAGTTCGGAATAAATCGGGCCAGGTACTTAAGTAGACCCAAAAACCTTAACACATCCGATTTATTCCCAGGTTTCCTCATTCTAGCCACTGCCTCACCATATTTCAAATCCGCTTCAATTTTCCCTTCCGATAAAATATTTCCCATAAATCGCACTTCCTTCTGTCTATATTGAATTTTATCTGGGTTAAATTTTATATTATTGGCACGAGCTCTTTCCATTATTAAAGTCATTATCCGATCATGTTCATCGTCACAATCAGCACAAATAGCCACATCGTCAAAATATACTAATACCCCCGGTATGTCCCCAAAAATCCTTACCATTTCCTGCTGAAACATTTCAGGGGCGCAATTTAGGCCAAAAGGCACTCGGGTAAATTTAAATCTCGCAAATGGAGTTAAAAACGTTGTCAGGTCCGAACTTTTCCTATCAAGTGACATGTGCCAAAACCCACTTCTAAGGTCGAGCACAGAAAAAATTCGCTTGCCAGCTAGTCCTGAAGTTAGATCATCTACTGTTGGAATCAGAAAATATTCCCGTTTAATACAGGAGTTAAGAGCTCTTGGGTCCAAACAAATTCGAAGATCGCCATTTGGCTTTTCAACCAATTGTAGATTGTTCACCCAATCGGTAGGATAATCAACCGGTAATATTATTCCGTCCCTGACAAGTCTGTCCAGTTCCGACTTCAATTTCCCGAGCAGCGAGTTCGGTATACGTTTCCTATAATGCAGAACTGGTTTCGAATTTTCCTTCAATGAAATTGAAAATGTCCTTAGAAACTTACCAAGTCCCTGAAAAACGTCATTATATCTATCCATGAAAGACCTCTTTAACTCCAGGTTGGTAATACAATTTACATCTAATCGTTTAATCAACCTAAAATTTTCACATGTCCTCAACCCCAGTATCGGTTCACAATTATCACCAACAACTACAAATTCTGCCACTTTTCCTATTTTCGAAATCAAATCTACACATTCCAATTTACAAATACCGTAAACATCTATTTTATTATCATTATAGTCAAATACAGGGAGATTGTTCTTCCTATTATATAAGTCTACATCTAGTTTCCTAACTATATTCATTGGTATACAATTGACATCAGCCCCGGTGTCCAGTTTAAACTTCACAATTTCATCTCCTATGCAATACGATTTGGTCCAACGCTCGTTTACAGGTGTTATTGAATTTAATCTGAGAATATGTTTAGAACTTAATAAGCTACTTAATTGACTAAAACTACTAGATTTTTTACCTTCCATTTCACTCCACTTAACTTCGGCAACTGTCTGCTTGTTTCCGCCATTATTCTTAGTGAACTGCTTGCTAAAACTTGCCTTGTCTTTGGGTCTACGGCACGTCCTCCGAAAATGTCCTTTCTTAGAGCAAGAATGGCATATAACGTCTTTCGCCTTGCACTCACTTGGATGGCCAACTTTCCATGGACCCCCACAATTGAAGCAGAAACGATTAACTGCTGACACTGTTCCTTCTTCTGGCTTCTCAGTTTCCTTAATGACATTTATTATTGAATTTTTGGCGTCTAGTATGCCCTTGTTTGCGTTGGCCGCTTCATATGTTTTGCATATCTCGATGACACGCTCCAACGACTCATCACGGCCATCTAACAATTTTAGCTGCAATTTTTTGTAGTATACTCCAACAATTAATCTGTCTCGTAACATACGATTCTCATACAATGCGCCACAAGAACATTTGAAATCACAGAACCGGATCTGCGTTCTTAGTTCTGTCTCAAATTCCGCAAAGGATTGATGCTCTTTTTGAGAAATCATATTAAATTTGTATGATTCCATGGCCACATTTCGCTGAGGAAGACAGTGCTGGTCAAATTTATCTAAGACTTCATTTAATGTCCGTTGTAAGACTGCATCGCCAGAGGTTACTGTACCAAGTAAGGACTTCTCTGTGCCATCATTTTGAAACAATGTGTTATAAATGTTTGCACCTCCAGTTCCAACTAACCACAAAAAATTGGCAATTTTTTAGCTTCTGGTTCATTTGTTTTCCCACTGGCTATCATATAGACCATGAAGCTTCTTTTCCAAGTCGGCCACTCGTTAGCAACACTTGAGCAATCTAGCTCTGATGGTAGACGGTCATTCGCCGCCATTTTAAGTAATGAACTGTAAAAATTAACTTCCAGGAGTCTTCCTGAACGGTAATACTAATCCGATAATCACAAATTTTTTTCCGATTTAGTCGACAATGTTGGATGTCTTCCGATTAAAAAAAAAATTTTTTTTTTCCTTATACGGCTCCCCAGAATTTTCTTACTTCCCACGTGTACCAAATCACTAATATGAATTTGTATCCCACTTCTGACACCATGTAGCGTTTAAGATGATTTCTTTATTTGTATATTTTATATTTATTCTATTTTAATTACAATACAATTTTAATTTAGAATTTTAAAGATAAAACAATATTTCCGAGCAACGTCTGCTTTCCACTAAGGGTGTGTACAAAAAGGAATGATCTAGAGAAAACATGGTGGAAAAATATGAATCAATTGCCAACTACCTGATAGTACAATGTTGCCAACTTATTCTACCTATAGTAGTATAGTAATGTTCACTTCTGGCAATACCTTACAGTCTAGATTGCCAACTAATGCTAGTATTACAATGTTGTCCACTTACTACTAAATTTGTATATCATTACAACACCTTCACGCAAAAACTACAGGTATTCATCAACAAATGCCACAGAGTCACATGTAAAATATTGTGGCCTAATCAAATCAGCAACATGAATCTCTGAAACCTTACCAACGACGAACTGTCAATAATGCAGACTTAAGAAGTCGTGGGCTGCCAAAGAACCCCTGGAAACGTTCGATATTCCAAGATCTAGGACAGTGGAATCTTACATGGGAAGATGCAAAAAATAACAGCAGTCAACTGGATAAGATGGATATGCTTTGTAGAATCCATATGGTCCCAAAAGAGGTAGTGGAAGAAGACCGGTATTAATGTGAAAAATAAAGGCACCTAAACATATTTTTTATTTAAAGAGTGCCTCGGTAAGAATGGATTTTTTTATATTAAAATATATTTTTAGATATAGTTGTTATTTATCTGTCTGTCGTGACGACTTGACTGTCTGAACACAAACACTTATAAAAAAGGAATTTGTATTGTAGCAATAAATATTATTTATTTATTTATTAATTACAATACAATTATTTTAATTATATACGAGGTGAGTAACCTTGATTATATGCTCGGTGTAGTGTCACAGACCAGAGTCTCTGGTAGGAACCGAACTCACGACCCTCACGCTAATAGCCTAGCACACTACCCACTAGACTACCAGGGCACCCATTATAACAATTTATAATTTTAAATAATCTTTTTTAATCTATTTATAAAACTACTTAAAACTGAACAATTAATGGTTGTAATGATTAAAAAGATTTCAGAAACGATAGAAGAGAAATTTTAATGTGTTTCTCTTTCTTAAGAGCCGTGGTCTAGTAGGTCGAAAAGCTAGGGTTCGAGCCCCAGGCCAGACATAAAAAAATGCAAAAAGTATTTCTTCGGCGACTTCCTCTCAGCAGATTTCTTGCAAAAACTCTGAGAGTAAATAAAATTGCCATGAAAAGTTTCTCAAAAATCTGTCGTTCGGAGTCGACTTTAAACTGTAGGTCCCGCCACTCATGTATATTAAAATTCAATTCATTTTATTATAAAACTTTTCAAAATTAATTTCCAATAGAAATTTCAAATCACATATTTTCCTTTATTTTTTTCTATATTTTTAGGTGCATGGAATGCACGGATGCACATTCAAACCGTATTCTGTACAAGCATACTCTGTTTTCCCACCACATTGCGCATATCTACCGCGTTTTCCAATATTATCAAACATATGGTTAAATTTGTCAGTGCGTTTTGCTATTTGCTGCGCATTTGTGACAACTTTTCCATCACGGCGTCGATTTTCACGAATTTTTACCAACGCTTCTACAACGCTAACCTAAAAATCGAGCTGGCTCATAGGTCGCAAACCTTCACATCCCCTGCACAAGCAGTGTAGTTCCCATGCGTTTACCCTAGCTGCGTCAATAGCGTTAGTGAGTAATGGCCAGTACCACTTTTTTCGCGGACTCGAATATGATAATTGTTGACGCGATTATCGATTAAGTCAACTCCACCCATTCGCTGGTTATATACATGTATTATGTCTGCTTGTTCAACGACAGCCATCTTGCGATGTTTACGGTCATATCTTTTGGTTTTGCACATCGGCTCTACACCCAAAAAATTACAGTCACCACCTTCAGATATTATTGATATACATATATACATAGGTATAACATTATAACAAATATGTGTGCAGGTAATTACCGCATTATCGTTCCAGCGAACTGCGATAATATTGTTATTTTTGTCAATGATGATGAACACCGAGGTTTCTATTTCATCAATTTAATATCATCCAACAATGCGTGATTGCTCCGATTATCTCGAACAGTACCTTTTCGAGATAATGTACATAATAAATTATGGCTTGTAAAAAAGTTGTCGAATGTAACATTATATTGGCGTGGATCTGAAATATTCTCTAATAGTCATAGTACCACGTTTTCTCCAAGGACGAAGTCAGCATTATTATTAGCAGAAACGCCAGCATATGGGATAAAGGAATAACAATATCCCGTCATAGAAGCTAACACTCTGTATTTGTAGCTAAATCGTATTGGCTTGCCATTTATGTACATCTTTAGGGAATGGCGACCATAATATGCGATCATGTGTTCATCCACAGGAAGACTATGAAAAAATATACCATTTCATTTTTAACGCATATTTTCAATAAAACTCTCAAATATAGTTTAACTATGTTGTTTAGCCGTCATATAATAGAGAAAAAAATTTTATTTCAGAACACACTTATGCCGAATTGGGTAGAAAAATACCCATCCCTACAAAGGCCCCCACGACACTTAAAAAAAATAAAAATATTCATATCAATACAAATACTCCAAAAACTATTTGTGCCAAATTTCACCGAAATCGGACCACGGATTCTAGGGTCAGGCGTTAATGGGTTAATCCCGATGAATTATTTGAGGATTTACTTTTGGAGCGCAAACGGCATTTGTCAACATAATATTAACAGCATATTGAAATAATTTCAATATCTGAATAACTTTTAACGTCAACGCGATTATTTAAGACATAAGCATACAATCTATATGATTCCAAGAAAACTAGAAAGTAGGTCATGCGAATATTCAGGTATTCTACTAAAGTCAAAGCTAAAACACATTTTGTTGGATGACTTGTTTTAGGAATGCTTAACACATCTTCTGAGAATCTTGACTTGTTTCTCCGCTGTTTAATGCAATGTCCACTATGGGTTTAGACGCGTAAATAATCAACTTTTCAGCTACAGAAGTAATGCTGTAGTTACCCACACGTAACGTAACGTACCGTAGCGAACGTTTTCTTTTTAGCATATGGAGAACAATGTAAACGATTACCGAAACGTTCTCTCTCGTTAGCAAAACGGAACGATCTGTATAAAACAGAATTCTCCCAGGTTTTACGGACATTTGAACGTGAGAGATGATGAGCAGTTTTGCCACGAAAAAAAAATATTGTAACCAACATTTGTGAAAAAATCACCAAATAAGGAAAAATACGACCAAAAAAAATTAGCAGTTTTTTTATTTTATTTTTTTCAAATTTAAATTAAAATTGAGAAAAAAGAAACAAAAAATAACAAAATAGAATTATAATCTTATTAAAGAATTAATTTTAACAAACAAAACAAAAGCTATTTTTATAAGAAAAATAATAACCAAACCCGGAACAAAAAACGGCAACACTGATGATGAGTCTGTATACCAATTTCTTTGCATTGTGTTGTGTTCGTTTGTGTGTTGCTTTGTGTTCTGTTTCGTTTTTATTTACATTCTTCGTTGACATATGTCCCATTTTGAACGTTTCTATAACTACACAAACGTTTTTAAGGCTACGTACGTTACGATTTTACGTTTCTTACGCTTGGGTAACCAAGGCATAAATGTAATAAATGTAAGTGTAAACATGTTAACGGAGTATTTACGTTGTGAACATGTCACTCACTTACGAAACAACGTAATATTAACACTTGCAGTGATGCATAAACTGATGTAAGTCCATTATAGTTTGCCTTTAAATTTTATCTAAGTTCAAAGCCAAATTATCGCTTTGTTTTCATAAAAAGCAAAACATAAAAAGAAAAAATGGTATGCACATAGATAATTATGTAAAACATTATTTGCAAAATTTTTTTTCTCCATAGTCTGCATGTATATAAAAGGCAAGACAAAGCTGGCAACGGAGACTTGTGTGAAGACACGTTGCGTGCGAAGAGAATAATCGTGGTTTGAAGATCTCTGTTATAAAAATCGGTCGAACAATTGTTAGTGTTTAAGCAGAAAAGTGTAAAGAAGAATAGCATACAAAGCAAATTGCTGTTGTTTATATCAAGTTGTGAACAGTGGCACACGGAATTGTGCGAACAATAAAAAATTTAATTAAAAGTGAACATAAATTTATTATGAGCTCATATTTCAACCGTTTGTAAAAGGTGAAAACGTAACAATATTAAACGATTCTGATCCGTTTTATCAGTTGTGCCATTTTAAGCGCTTCCTATCTTTAATTGAAATAAAACAAAGTGTGTGTGAGGTATCATCGAAATTTTTTATTCGTTTAAAAGACCTATTGAAGCCATTATGTGTGGAATATATCATAAATAGTTTATATACCCACCGCAGCTTTACTGAGTGGAGAACATTCCAAACGTCTAATTATTCATGACTCTGGTGCAAAAATCAGACTAGACTTGGGTTATCTTGACTTATTCGAGATATTATGCAGTTTAAGAAAAACACACAAGAAAAAGTCTAACAGCTCAAATCGCATAATCACGGTGGCTAGTTCACATCGCCTCCATGTGAGATGACCATGCTGTCTAATCTGCAGTCATTAGGACCTCGGACAGTTTGTGGTAATGAAAATTAAAGAATGGAAGATTTTTATGTGCCAATGGCAGTTATTACGGGGGAACAGGTTAAGCGGACATTTCATTTCATTCCTAATATAACCGCTTCAGTGGCGAATAAATACAGCGAGCTAAAATCACGTAGACCCAGTTCTTGTCTGGTCATAACTGCACCAGAAGATACCTGCAATGATTTGAACATGATGCCCAATGTACTTACACTGCGTGGGTGAAGATGTCGAGGCCACGGTTCAAACCCATGTTCAAACATCTCCAACGAAACGAAATATGAACAACTATTTCTTCGGCGTCTCCTGTACAGTCTTCTGGCAAATTTATAAAGAAAAGTTGCTCTAAAATCCATCGTTCATAATCGACTTTCATATGACGCAAAACACCCTAGTGGTAGGGCATGCGGAGGGGCAGCTATTCTTGTTCACAAGGACATTAGGCACTTTCCATTGCCAGAATTCACCCAAGATTACATTCAAGTAACATCAATCAATTTACCCTACATTGGTGTTACAATATCAGCACTTTATTGTCCTCCAAGACAAAACATTTGCAAAGATCAATTCCTCGATTACTTCAACACGCTGGGTCCGAAATTTATTGCAGCAGGTGATTATAATGCAAAACACACATTCTGGGGATCACGTCTCATTCTCCGAGAGGAAGACAGCTATTGGACGCAGTATCTTCGAACAGAATGGATGCCTTGTCTGCTGGTCATCCTACTTATTGGCCAACTGATCTAAACAAAATTCCGGATGTAATAGATTTTGCCGTAGTAAGAAATATTAGACGTGAAAATCTTCGTATGCATCCGTCATTGGATCTGTCTTCTGATCACTCACCAACCATTCTAACATTTGTGCCTGATACAAACCTACTGGAGCAAAATTATCTTCAGACGAGGACAAATTGGCGGAAATACAAAATGTTCGTAAGCTCGCACCTGCCATCAAATATCTCTTTGAAGTGTGAACAGGAAATTGAATCCGGCGTCCGCCAGTTTACTAACATCTTAACTGAAGCTGCTGCTACATCCTCTACCCCTTTGGTAAGAAAACGAAAATTTCCCTGCTCTAATAACATAGAAGCACTGTTACGCCAAAAAAGGAATTTAAGACGTAAATGGCAAGAATATCGTTCCCCAGGTCTAAAGTCTCAACTTAATCAGTGCCAAAGACTTCTGCGTGACGCTTTGCAGAAGCACAAAGAGTCGAACCTGCAAAAATACTTGCAAAATTTGGACGCAACGAAAAAATCGGAGTACAGTTTATGGAAGGCAGTAAGGAAAATGAGGAGACCTACTTTGCATGAATCCCCTTTACGACTACAGCACGGTGATTGGGCAAAAAGCGCAGAACAGAAAGTGGACGCTTTTGCCAACTACTTAGAGAATGTTTTTACACCAAACAATTCTGTTTCTAGTATTGCCCCAGTTACAATCGACGATGTGGTTAGTAGGCCGATCAAGTTCCGCCTGTCTGCAGTGATTGCCGTCATCCAGAGCCTAAAGCCGAACAAATCACCTGGTTGTGACAAAATAACTGCGACAATGATTAAAAATTTGCCTACATCGGCCGTGCGTTTTATATTGTTCATCTTTAACTCTATGTTGCGAATAGGCTACTTTCCTGCATCTTGGAAATTATCTGATTTAGTGATGATACCTAAACCAGGCAAGGACATAACGCAAGTATCATCATATCGTCCAATAAGTTTACTCCCAATACTTTCTAAGATGTTCAAAAAAATGCTGCTTAATAGTTTAATACCGCACATTGATGCCAACGCCATAGTTCCCGACCATCAGTTTGGTTTTAGGCGAAAACATAGCACGATTCAGCAAGTGCACAGAATTACCAATTTAATTAGACGTGCTTTTGAGAACAAGCAGTATTGCTCTGCGCTATTTATTGATATATCTCAAGCCTTCGATAAGGTCTGGCACGAAGGACTTCTTTTTAAGATCACGCAGTTTTTACCAAAGAATGTGCATAAATTGCTAAAAAGTTACTTATGGGATAGATATTTCCAAATAAAATCAAAAGATGTCACCTCTCCCGCAGAAAGATATCTGCTGGTGTACCACAAGGAAGTATTCTAGGGCCGTTCCTTTACTTATTGTTCACTGCAGATATGCCTACAAGTTTAGTGACTCACACGTCTACTTTTGCGGATGATACGGCGTTTTTAAGTATTCATAGAGATTCTACAATTGCGTCACAAAGACTTCAATCTCATGTTAGTCATTTGGAAAATTGGATGCTGAAATGGAAGATAAAAGTCAATGTTTCTAAATGCATGCACATCACGTTTACACTGAGAAGGGGAAATTGTCCGCCCATCAAGATTAATGGTGTGACAGTACCAGAACATAGTAGTGTAAAATATCTGGGCATCCATCTCGACCATCGCCTTACCTGAGCTCACCATATAGCTGCCAAAATTACCCAGATCAAACTCAGAACAGCACAGCTTTACTGGCTAATTGGACCTAAGTCAACCCTTGATTTAGAACTAAAACTGCTTTTGTATAAGTCAGTATTGAAACCTATTTGGCTTTATGGTATCCAACTGTGGGGAACAGCCTCACCATCCAATGTAGAGAAGCTTCAAACGCGGCAATCTAGACTTCTTAGAATAATAACAGGTGCTCCTTGGTATATGAGAAACAGTAACATCCACAAAGATCTGAAGGTGCCCTTAGTTCGAGAGGAAATAAAAATAGCAAGTGTCAATTACATCTCTAGAATTACAGAACATCCCAACCGTCTTGTAAGAGAATTACTTGTATTCGAGGGTCACACACGTCTCAAAAGGGTTCAAACAAATGATCTGATCAGATAAATTTACTTTTGATGTGCACTTTTAGTTGTACGTTGCAGTGGCAATAACAACTTTTATTATTGTATTATTTTAGGTTAAGATTTCAATACTTATTGTAAAATCTGAAAGGAAAGATTCAATAAATAATATATGAAAAAAAAAATAATAATCGACTTTAAATTGTAGGTCCCGCCACTCATGTCTAATATTAACACACATAAGTGGTGTGAGAAGCCACGCCGTAATCCTGACTGAAGGGTTGAAATGACCAATTACGCATGTGTATGCAATGCAGCTTCTAAATTTCCGAAAATTCAACGCCATCTCTTTGTTACTATTCAGCAGCAATCATTTTTGGTCGCCCACGATTTCTACTGGCTTGAAAATCTCTTTCTAAGATATATTCTTTTTAGTTCGAAGGTGTTTTCCGAGAGACATAACCTACTACCCGTTTCCTTTTTATTCGCCTTTCAATAAATAATTATATGTAGAAAAGGATAATGCTTTACCAAGTCAGTACATTATGGTTCATGCCTTCAGTAAAGATAATCTCACAAAAAAAGTCATGTAATGCAATATTTGGAACTCATTTCACATTCAAACATGCTCCGCTAAATATTTTTATAAATTTTATCTTTTGAATTTATTGCACGACATCCCTTTCAGCAGCATGTAATTGCATGAAATGAACCATCCGAGCATGTCTGTGTGCGACATTTCAGTTAGTATGTGCCAACACAAGCATATTACAATAAACCAAGGCAAATGCAAAATAATAGAACAGAAAACATGATAAAAAGTATACACTTTGCATGCCTGTCACTGAAACATTGTATGGGGTTTTTGTTCTTGTTGTTCGGTATTATAATCAAATTGTTGTTGTACTCGTTCCTAACGTAAAAAGTGGTGCAGCACTTTGTTAACAGGCAGAGGCATAACTATAATTTTTTTTAAACGATGTAGACCACTTGTTGGTACTTTAGTTTTGTAAACTATAATAGAAAATGTAACACTCTTTTAAAATTACTTGGACAATTCACACGACTTTGTATCGTGTATGTTGTATTGAATACTCTTTTTGTTTGTGAACGCTCAGTGTTATGTTGTATTGTGTATTTCGTATTCCAAACGGCAAAAAGCGAAAAGAAGAAGAGACCAGTATTCATAATTTGATTTTCAAGCAAAAAAATTAAAAATATTACGAATAAAAGTAAATTAATTAATTATCTGCGCGAACACTATAATTTTAAAATGTTTATTGTTGACTTTAGTTACATAGAAAATCTTTTATATTTTATTCCTCTTCTTGACTACTGGCATTTACATTAACTGATAGCACGAAACCAATACAACTTCCAAAAACATATGAAAAAAATGTGTATAAGTGTATCGGATTTTTATATGAAAATTATCAACAGCAAGCATACACTGTATTTTATATATATCTGTATTTTCGTCCAACAATACAAGGGCTTGTGTTAATTGCCCAACTATTTATTGTTTTCACTCTCCGTTTGTGGGATAAAGTGAGGGACCTTGTTGATTGAGTCCTGAGTGAATAAGTAGATAGAGACGACTTTCAACCATTGCAACACCGCAGTAGTCCATTTCCTCTAGCCTTTGAGACACTTAGATTCTGATAAATCCACTTAGATTCCTATAGTCTGCATAGTAGACTCCCAATCCTCTGCATAATAGACACCAAAGTACTTTCCTGCGGATATGTGCCCAATAGAAAAAAACAGTTTTCTATTTTTCCTTATGTATAAAATTAACACACACAGCTTAAGTACTAGACAATTGTTCGACTCTTTGTAATAGAGATCTGCATTATATAATAAAACTGTTGATTTTCAAGTGGACACATGATTAAATCATTTTTAATTTTGGTACTTGAAGAACCTACTTTTAATATCTGCTTTAGTTTCCTTTTTGTAAACGTATTGGTAAGTGTGTTAAATGATATAAAAATATGTCATATGTAATCATTATTCAAAGAAGAAAGGAAAGTAATACTCAACCTCAAACAGTAAACTAAATTTCCCATTTACTTGGAAACATTTTTATACGTTTTGATCATCAAATAAAATAAGCAAGGCATTATGACCAGCAAATTTTTTGTTCCGAAGCCACATGGCTAGGCGGGGGAATCTTCACACCGTCATCATCGACTGGGTTCGGTACATCATCATCGTCTCGAGAGGCGGAATTGGTCGTATCCACAACCTCAGCAGGCCTTGTGAATATATAGCCAAGTCTCCGTTTTCATTATTGCAGAAAGATGCTCCGGCAAATAGATGCTCCTAGCAAAAATCGCCACAAAACGCACAGTCTAATTAGTCTAATTAGATTAAATACATATAAAGACCGTAGTTCAGCTTCTATCATTTTTGTCATCTCTTAATAAAATTTTTTGGCAGGTAATTATTTCTGGAGATACTATATTCGATACCTCTGAGCAGAAGGGATGTAAAGCGGGGAAGTTAATTGGATCAGAATCAAATGGGGTTTTAAAACTATTTGTCAGTTCTAGCTTTCCTCACAGAAAGTGTTTAGTTTTAACTATACAGACTTTATAAAAGTAACTTACAACCGCTCAGTCAGGATTACAACCTAGCTTCTCACACCACTTATGTTGTGTGTGTTAATTTTATTTATAAGTGGCGGAACCTAGATGTTAAAGCCGACTCCGAATTTCAGATTTTTGAGAACCTTTTGTGCCAGAAATCTACTCAAAGGAAATCGTCGATGAAATATTTTTTCATATTTGGTTCGATATGTCTGATGTGAGGTTTGGACCGTGGCCTCATGTCTAATAAGCCAACACACTACCTACTAGGCTAGGGCGACTTCAGTTATATAAAATTAATAACGGAAAAAAAAATAAGTAATTAGAAAAGAAATTAAAAAGTCGCCGAAAAAAGCTCGCTTATTGCCAATAAAATCATACACAAAAATACTTTTTCATTCACATTTCAAAAAATAAATATCCAGTTTGGGTGAATCCCCTAATCAGACAACACTGAATGAATCGTAAGTGCAGGGTTCTTCGAAAAAAGTGACTCAATAAAATTATCTGGAAATGGTGGTATTTCGGCAGCTTAAAAGATATTTGAAGTCGCCGTAGTCTAGTAGGTAGTGTATTGGCTTATTAGACGCAAAGCCAGGGTTCGAGCACTAGGCCAGACATCAAAACAAAATACAATAAGTATTCCTTCGGCGACTTTCTCTCAGCAGATTCTGGCAAAATCTCTGAGAGTAAATAAAAATTGCAATGAAAAGTTTCTCAAAAATCTGTCGTTCGGAGTCGACTTTAAACTGTATGTCCCGCTACTTATGTATAAAACTAACACACACAACATAAGTGGTGTGGGAAACTAGGTCGTAATCCTCTCTGAAGGGTTGTAATAACCAATTATGTATGTTATGTATGTATGTAAAAGATATTTCACCCAACTAATAACATAGTGTGGGTAGCGAGTTTTGTTGAGTAGAACTCACAAATATTTTTTTATATTTCTGGAACCCCCAAACTTGTTTTATTTGACAAAAGTGTATTTTTGATCTTTTCTCACAAAATTATTGATTACCCAATTATTTTTTAACCTTTTTTCAAAATCAAAAGTTTTTTGAAAATGGTCCAAACTTACATGTTATGAGGAAATTTTTTAACTGAAAGTTCATTTGAAAAAAAATATACATGAAAAATATAACACTACTGTTATACTCTTTAAATAATAACTATGGTAATTTTTATCCAATTTGATAAAACGAAGCGTCAATCTCTTCACAACATAATGCATTTTTAGAAGTCATCACTTATTTCATATTTTTACTCAAAGTTTTCTACTATGAACTTGAAAATATATGAACAAATTCGCATTTGTCAGGCTTACCTCATCAAAACTCATAGCATATTAAGCCAAATAGTATATATATGTATATCGTTTTAAATGCCATTTCCTCTCTTTTCTAAAAAGGTTTAAATTGTGGACATTAGTTCAGAAATGTTTGTGCAGTCAATAAATGTGTGCGTAAAGTCCAAAAAAAAAACAGTTTTGTCAAATAAAACAAGTTTGGAGGCTTCAAGAAATATAAATAAGTATAGCTATGTCATTAGCTGGGTATATTTAATTATTTTTATTTTGTCGCATTAACGTATGGTCTGTATTCATTATGAACAATACGCTCCTCTTTGTATTTGAAATCTCTTTGTATTTGAAATCTATTTCTGTATTCATTGTTTTTTTTCTCCTTCCATTTTCAGTTAACTGAATTTATATTTGATGACAGACAGACAGTAAAACAAATGACAAAATGTGCTGCTTAATTTATCACTTAACAGTGACTTTTGGAGATTTAAAACAAATTTGCCAGGACACATCAATGTTACAAAACACTTACATTATGGATACAACTAATTATTCATATATTCTTAATTTAATGTTATAATTACAGTTATTTTCTGCATCAATTTTAAATGAAATAACATAACATGAAGTAAGAACGATGACTGTTATATAAAGTAATAATTATAGCACTAGACTAAAGCAAGGGGCTGTAACATAATATTAAAACTTACTAACATATTAAAAATGTTTGATGTTCAAAAGGGTAAATTATTAAATTAAAGCATAGAATTTCTTTACAAATTGTCTTCTTCGTCAGTTTAAGATTTTATTTTTCAAAACATAATCTTACAGAAGTGCTAAAATAATAAATCTCTAAAGGCCATAATTACAACTTGCCATTAAAGTTGGGTTTAGCTAAAGGTAAATTTAACTAAAGTGAACTTTAAAGTCACCTATAACTTCTTTTCGTTATTATAACCTACAGATAAAATAAAATAAACTTTTTGAAAAATATGGCAGTGCCTGAGCAGTGTCGACAACACAACTAAAAAAAGTTATTTTTAAACGCAGTGGCAACTGCGGGCTTCTTTTCTTTGTTGTACTTGCTCGTTTTGTTTATATTTGAAGTTGTCATATTCAAAATAACATATAAAAAGGCAAGTTAAAACATAAACTTAACTTTAAAAGTTACCTGTAGGATGATCCTCCATTTAGTTTAACGCTCACTTCTACCGTACTACCGTACTAGCGTACTACTTATAACAATTAAAAACAATTTAACGTTAAAATCCTCCTTTTAGTTAACGGCCCTAAAAATAAAAACCATTAAAACAGTACAAATAACATTATTCAAGACAAGCTTCATTTTTATCAGTTATATCTGCCTTTTATTAACTCAATGTTTACACAGCAGGTTTTTTGAATTATTAATTAATTCTTATTAAAAATAAAACAGTATGTGGTTCGCTACCCGGAGACAATTAACCAGATTTATTGGATAAAAAGAAAAAACATTTAAAAATTAATGGCAAAATCGCATAGTCGTTTATTTTTCCAACTAACTGCAGATACGAAATACATACAGTAGCGAGAAAAAAAATGCAACACATAAAAAATTATTTTCTAACAAAAATATATTATTTCTTATCCCATACCATTATTGAATACCCACTATGTTTAATAGTTGGCAACTGATATTTGGGTGAATATCTTTGTTTTGGGGGGCTAACGAATGTAATTTAACCCATCAGAGCCAAATAAGTAAAACTTTGATTAGTCGCTTCACAAAACTTTGACCCACTGCTCTCTTGACCAATGCAGATTTTGTCTAGCAAATTCAAGCCATTCTTTTTTTTATTAACCTTACTTATAAGTCGCTTCTTGGCTGGTTTTCTAGCTAATAAATTTGTCTCTCTTAAGCGGTTTTTGGCTTTGTGGACGCCAATAGAAACCCATAATTGCTAGTTTGCACAATTATTAACATCAAGTGCCGTTTTCCCTTTGACCATTTGACTGTAGATTTACGAGGTCGACCACTTCCTTTCTTTCTTTCCACGTTATTCGTTTCACGATATCGCGATGATATCCGACAAACCGTTGATTTGTTGATATTAAATTCATGAGCAACTTCATTCATTGATTTGCCTTCTTCCAAAGCCCTTATAATGGCTAATTTGCTATCTGCTGACAGTTGTTTCTATTTTAAAACTCACAATTTGCAAATTTTTCATTAAACTTTTATTTTAAGTGCTATAGTAGACCTACTTTTTCCTTTAATATGTGGCGTTGCATTTGTTTCTCGCTAAATTTCTTCACTTTTTTATAAATCTGAAAAAAGTAAGTAGAAAAAGAAGAAAACAACGCATACTGATCCTTTTTAATAAAATCTAAAAAGCGACGAATAAAAAAGACAAAAGTAAAGTAGAATTGGATACCGTTATAAGATTCGAGTCTCGATTGAATATCATATGACAAAGAGTTGCATTTTTTCTCGCTACTATATTTTCCTATGTGCTTTCTTTAATTTGGTACTGATCCATTAACTTACATACTTAATAGGTCCTTACAACCCTTTGGTCGTGATTACAACCTAGCTGCTGACAGTACTCAAGTTGTGTATGTTAATTTTATCCATGAGTGATGGGACCTACAGTTTAATTTCGACACTGAACGGGATATGTTTGAAACTTTTCATGGCAATTCTATTTTCTCGCACAATTTTTGCCAGTAGAAGTCGCAAAAAGAAATATTTTTCGAATTAGTTTTTATTCGTAATGTCTAAGCCGGGGTTGGACCACGGTATATCGTTTAATAAGCCAACACATAACCTAGTCCTACTAGGGGACTGCAATTAACGCAACGCATTAAGTTGGGTAAAATTTAAATCACGTTGAGAACTTTAGCAGCTGCTTTGATTCGCCTTTTTTCCAAATTTTTGTTTGTTTTGTTAACACAACCCTAATATACGTTCCAGTACTGCCTACCTGATACATTATTATTTTGCTGTCAGTTGAAAATGCTGGCAATTCTGTTTGTTAACGTATCCACGTGAGGTGAAAGTGTGCCTTGCCGCTGAAGATGATTTTCTTTGTAAAGTCACAATCCACAACTAACTACTCGGCATATTGTCTATGTTTGAAATGGTCAGTAGGCTTCAACTCTTGAACCTGTTGAAGCTTGTAAGCATACATATGTACATACATACATAATAGCTCATTACAGACCTTCAGCCAGTATTTTGGACCTAGTTTCTCAAACCACTTATGTTGTGTGTGTTAGTTTTATACACGAGTGGTGGGACCTTTAGTTTAAAGTCGACACCGAACGAAAGATTTTAGGAAACTTTACATGGCAATTTCATTTGTTCTCAGAAATCTGCAGAGAGGAATTTGTCGAAGAAATATTTTTTTTATATTTTCGTTTGGAACCCTGGCCTTACGTCTAATCAGCCAACCCACTACCTACTACACACTACTTAAACAATTGTAAGCGTGTAAACTTAAATCTTTTTTCAAAATTCCCGGACGTGATGTTCGTGAGCAGTTGTTGGGCACAACGGCAAGTCGAGGTTGACTGCTCTTCTGCCCCACTATCACAAACAGTAATATTTTGCGCAGTTAGAACTTGATGAAAATGCACAAGTATTTTTAAATTTTCTACAGTTTCGGTTTACAGTAATTTGTGCACAATTCTTTCGATTGTGGTCGAATATGAAGTCGATTATGAGAAATCACGAAATATAAGAAATGTATTTTGATTTGAACGCCCAAACTTTATGTTAAGGTGTAACTCACAATTAACATCGTGCTTTATGGTAAGACCATCCTTTATCACCAAGTTCATTGTTTTCTGCAATGTTAGGTTAGGATTTGAGCGATTTAAAGGCATGGTCGTCTCATGTTTAGGTTGATGATCGTGCGGCTTATTCCCTTTAAAGCAGTGGTGCTGAAACACATAATATCATAGTTTTGGTTGTGCTGGTAAAGCAACGGAGAACAAAATTCAACTTAATTTTTGAGAATCGTACACTGGAAAAATAAAAAAAAAAATTTTGGTTTATTGTGTGGCGGGTGTGTTATTATTGATGTATGTGTGTATGTATGTATGTATTGATGAATATATTGATGTATGTATGTATGTATTGATGAATATATTGATGTATATGTGTATGTATGTATTGATGAATATGTTGATGTATATGTGTATGTATGTTTTGATGAATATATTGATTTATGTGTATATGTATGTAAATATTGATGAATATATTGATGTATGTATGTATGTATTGATTAATATATTGATGTATGTGTATATGTATGTATGTGTTGATGAATAAATTGATGTATGTATGTATGTATTGATGAATATATTGATGTATGTGTGTATGTATGTATGTATTGATGAATATATTGATGTATGTATGTATGCAAGGCTAGCCTCGTAATGTCTTTTTATAAAAAAAAAGAATTACGACATAAAGTGCGATAACACACAACACATTGTGCATTACCATCCATATTCTCTATAAAAAGAAATATTCCCAATTTTCATCAAACATTTTGCTGCGTGTATTTGCAAAAAACAAAAAGAAATTCAAAAAAGCTGCGTAGCGAGGTCTTACTTCATCAAGTGCTAAACATCAACTGAATGGATTTTGTTGTCTGAGTTCAACACCAAACAACAAACAAAGCAACAAACACACGATAATTATAAGAAACACAAGTAAGCTTTTAGTGTAGGTGTATAAACGCAGCGTCAGCAGTATTTTCTTTGCCTATCACATGTGAAAGGAAATTTAGATATTGAGCGTCACTGCTTTAAAGTTATTCTTATAGGGTTTTCTTTAGTCGCATGTGTGTGTAAGCTACATACCACAGCGATCTTAAAAGCCACCTTAACCTATGAGATTGGTCAAATTCAGTCAGATTAAGTGCCAGATTCTTGGTAAATTGAAAAATTCGAATGTGCTCCACTCAGAGAAGCCATACATGACATTTAATGAAATCAATCGGTTTTTCAAATACATTTCGTTTCATTTAAATTTAAAAATAGGAAATGCTTAAAAATATTATTATTTGTAAAGTATTTTCAATAAAAGTTTTGCTTTAAAATATTTCTGCACTAAATTAATTTTTTTGTGGGAAAAAGTATACAAAGTTTTCATCGACAATTTGATGTAAGCTGTATAACAATTTTCATGAAGAAAAGAGAACACTTATTCCTTTATTGCCACCCTACCTATGTGATTACTTGCATTATTTAACTACCAATACTTTCTTTAAATTGTAAATTCCCTGCTTTTAATGTAGTGGAATCAATACACAGAGTACTGCTTGTTGTAATTAAAGCAGTGTTGGTTGCTAACTTGATGATAATGTTGTGATAATTCCAACAGAATTCACAAGTGACAATAAAAGAAAAATGTGTTTTTAAACTTAGTGAAAGAGGACGACATTATCGGTGTTAGGAATTTAACATGAGAAACGCATTTATTATTTGTTTTTTGAAAGACTGTGAAGACAGCATCTAATTTATACATGTTGTATAATATCTTAACCACTTGAGAACCGCCAAAAGCTATTGTACAATAGGTTCTAAAAAAAAAAAAGTATCGTCTCTATATATGAATACGTTAAAAATTTAAATGTGCAACGCTACTTATCTCAACGAGACCAAAAGCATAACAGGTGGCAAGCACAATATTTCCATTTTTAAAATTTAAAGTTGTTGGGCAGTAGGTCGCCGTAGACTAGTAAGTTTAGGTCGCAGCTGTAGCTATGCTATCAAAAAGCTCACTTAAGCACGCATAACGGCCCGTTGTGACATCACAGGTGAACGCAGTCTCTGTACTTTCTACCAAAACCACGGAAGAGGAAGAAGTTGGCCAGCGCAAGTGCTGCACATCAAAAGCAGGACTACCGTATGCTGGAAAACCTGCCAAAAAGTTTGATAAACGAAATCCTTGACATCAATAGCTAATAGTTCCGCCAAGCTGACAGACGGACCGGGCATTGACAAAGAAAGTGCATAACAGTCGCCTCTTCCTCAGCGGATCTGCACTCACGGCAGAAGTCGTTAAATGGGAGTCGCATCCTTTTCGCGTGTCTACCCATAACTCAATGACCTGTAACCATGGCCATTGTGATTGAGATGATGCCACGACCAAGTCGAAGTAACTGGTTGGTACACCTTCTATCCATCAAGAGCCAGGTGAGTCTAGCGGTGGAGCAAGACTCCTCTATGACCGAGGGTAGGCTGGCGTCTTCAAAGAATTTCCGCGCAATGGCCAACTTGACCGAGGCAAGTGGCATACCGTAATAGGTAGTAAGACCACGTTTCAAACCCCAGATCAGAAAAGAAATATAAAAAAATATTTCTTGTATGCCTACCTCTCAGTGGATTTCTGGCAAAAACTCTGAGAGTAAATAAAATTGCCATGAAAAGTTTCTCAGAAATCTGTCGTTCGGAGTCGACTTTCAACTGTAGGTCCCACCACTCATGTATAAAATTAACACAGTAACTAAGAAACTAAGTGGTAATCCTCAGTGAAGGGTTGTAATGACCAATTATGTATGTAGTTCTGGCACTGGCGTACTGTCAAACACACCTTCTGCATACACATCGGCCAATTTCTTTCTGGCTTGAACAGCATTTTTACCCTTTCGTTTGGATTCGAATTTAAACTATATGCCTGCCACTTATTGTAATCCAGACTTAAGTATTGTTCTTCCAACACAATGTGCTAAATGAGTGGCGGTGAAAAAACTTCTTCCAGTCGATTTCTCTGAGACGAGTTATGCGTTGTATTGGGAATACTCGAAGTATTGGGATTTCAAGCTAACGATTTCTAGGCAATAACATAAAAAGTGCACCATCGTTTCGAAGTCTTCACCGCATATCCTGCATTCATCATTTTTCACCATGCCAATATGTTTCGGGTGTAACGCGAAGCGCCCCGTGACTATGCTAGCGTCGCCCTTATATAATTTTAAAATACTCATGATTCTCTGCTCATTAGGATCGCCTCAATGAATATAAATATTTTAATAGATAAAAACTTTTGTATCTGCATCTGTACGATGGCTGCTGCTGACATTTAAATGATAGAGATATCAAATCTAAGTTCGGAAGAGATAAAAAATTAAATAAAGATAACAAAATTAAACAAAGGATGATACAAATTTACTTTTACTATTTAAAAATTTACATTTACATGAAACAAAAAAAAAACATTTTTGTATGTGCATCAATAGCAGCCATAACAGCTATAATAATGATAATAACAGAAAGTAAATATCAGCTATAAAATCCTTTTTAAAATTTTTTCAATTTACATTCATAGTTTTATCACAATTTTATTTTTGTTCTTTTATTATCAGTTTTTTTTTTAATTGAAACAGATAAAAATTGATTACTCTATACATATACATATACACTTTTGAATATACATTTTATATTGTACAACATTAATATACCACATACAGTCAGGGTCAAAAGTCTAACATTTCTTCTACGTTTAGAGCTCCAACAACGTGCCCAATGCTGCAGTCGCAAACAGACCTCACAGGAAGTGCGGTCAAAGAGCAGATACTTCGAAGTCAACTAAATCCATTGGCGAAAGTTCTGCAACATCTGATATCCACGAAATTTATAAAAATTATTAAATATATCTGCTGGGATCAGATCTACTTAATGGATAATGTAAATGACCAACTGTCACTAATTCAGGAAAATGCTCGTCTGCTATATGATAGGTGTGTTCCTGTCAGATTTAAGCTTTTTAATGCCAATCACCAACCTTGGTTCAATATGGAAATTAAAGCAAATTAAGCGGTTCAGAACGGTCGCTCTGAAAGCCAATCATAAATCTGCTCGTATCGGGGTTACTAAACTCAATAAAATCGCAAAAACATTGTTTTACGGCAGGAAGTTTCTTCCGCATTGAATAATATTGCTAAATGGAAAATAATACGCGACATTGGTATTGGCTAAAAATGTCATGATTATTCTCCTGGTGTTGATGCAAACTGTCTCAATGACAAATTTGTTAATATTAATGTTCCGACCAGAGGTCAGCAATGCGTATTCAAAACGATGAGTAGATTCGAATCATACTTATAATTTCTGATACTTATACGGATTCATACTTATTTTAATATCATACTCCTACTACTCATACTCAAAGTTTGAAATACTCATGGTACTCATACTTAACAATACGTATGATGTTATTGATTTCGACTCCCCATGACTCATCGTATTCACGAATCACAAAATAAGTATGTTTCGCGTACGAACACTACATACTCACAAGAAGGTTGTGTGTTTGTTCTGCTTGCTGTCTTTGTCTTTTTTGTTTATGTGTTTTTCTTCTTTTTTTGTAAATGCATCAACAACTAAGACTGTAAATTTTGACGAATGATTCGAATCACTCGAATCATTTATAAGTATTTTAAGTATTTTTCTAAATTTATGAATCTGAATGAGTAGGCGTATGAATCAAACATAGTTCGAATGTTATGAGTTTGATGTCAACGTTGTACTCATACTCATTGCAACTTGTACTTATAAATCAATGTTGTAGGGAGTACGAATGAATCAGAGTAGTTGAATTTCAATACTGTTGACTCACTCATACTCGAAATTTCATAAGTACTTATGAGTAGCGAGAAAGCGATTCATTGCTGATCTCTGGTTCTGACCCCTGATAGTAGCATATATAACGATCTTTGTTGTGTCCCGCTATAAAACCTCCACAGACCCATTTCTTACTCAGCTTGTAGTCTTATACGTTCATATCTTGTGAACAGATCAAAACGAGTTTACTTAAACGGAAACATCTCAAATTCGCTAGACGTTGGAAGAATCAATATTAGGGGAAGGGATCAATATTAGGGGCTCATTTGTTCTGTATATACATTAACGACCTACCTGATGTTTTGGATAATTGTAGCGTACACACGTACGCTGATGACGTTCAGCTTTATAGGAGCACTAGTACTGAGAACATAAATCTTTGTATAGAGCTAAACTATGATTTACGAAATATTGACATCTAGGACAAAGCTAATGGAGTCTGCGTAAATCGCTCTAAATCTTAATGTTTATTGCTCTCCAGGACTAAGAGAGCATTTGATGTGCCGGAAATTATTATCAGGGGGAATAAAATTCATATTGTTGAATCGGCATCTAATCTGGGTGTTATTCTTAATGGTCGGCTAACGTGGTCTAACCACATTCATGTCATCGTTAGAAAAGTTTACGCTGTGCTTAGAAACTTATGGGCTGTTATAATTCGACTCCTTTTGCAACTGGCTAAAGCGTATTTGATTCCTGTACTTTTATACGGGTCTGAAATTTTCACTAACTGTGATGCTGATGATAGGCGGAAACTCAACTTCGCTTACAATAATATAGCCAGATATGTATTTATTAAGGGACGGTGAGATCATATATTACAATTTTCTTACCGGATATTTGGAGTTAATTTTGATAATTTATTAAATATTAAATGCCTTATTCTCCTCCATAAGGTTATTACTTTAAAACAGCCAATATAATAGGATTGGAATTGCAAGATCCAACCGCGGTAGTAAAATTATCAAGTATAGATATAAGACTCATTTGTCTTAACGTAAATTTTTTTTTCTACATACCATCAGTCTTTGGAATACTTTACCTAATTACATTCAGAACATAGGCAAGGCAATTAAGTTCAAAAAGGAGTTATACTATCTGTTTAAGTAGTCTTTAGCATATTTTGATTATTCTGTACATTTTTACTTTTTATTTTTATTAGTGACTTTATTATTTTCATTTTTATTTTCATTTTTCTAACTTAGTTTTTAAATTGTATCTTTATGTATATACTTTTCTTTGTTTGTTATATTTCTTGATATCTGTATATACTGTTATTCGTAATTTTCCTACTTTATTTTTTACATACATATTTCGTTTTCTATCTCAATTTTTTGCATCGATTGCTATATTTTCTAAGATAATAACATGTCCTAATTCATTTCTATTTCCATATTATTGCTTAAATTTTATTGCTTATTTTATCAATAAATAAATAAAATAAAAATAAAACATTTTTCGCAGCATAAGATCAATCATAAACCTGCTTGTTCTTAATCTGTGTATAGACTTTTTTCACTGATTTCTTTAAGTTTTTTCTATAATATCTCTTACTTTTTTTCTCTCATGATTTTTCATATTAAAATGAATTTAAAGAAAATTTTCATTAAATACACTGTGCGACAATCAAAATATACCCTACGTAGTGTAGGTTGTGAGTTTTGTTGAGTAGAACTCAAAAATTTTTTTTTTTTATTTCTTGAACCCTCTAAACTTTTTTATTTGACAAAAACTGTATTTTTGATCTTTTCGCACAAAATTATTGATTACTCAAATATTTTTAATCTATTTTCGAAATCCAAAGTTATTTGAAAAGGGGACAGATGAGCCTTTAAAATGGTATACATAAACGTATAGTTCAAACTTACTTGTTATGTGTTTTGGTTGGGTAAACTTGGAAAATTAAATTTTTTTCTCATTTTTTCAAGTTTAGCTTTTCTTAACTGCAAAATTTAATTAAAAAATATAAAATAAGTGATATTCTGAAAGCGCATTATCTTGTGAAGAGATTGACACTTCGCTTGAAAAAATCGGACAAAAATTGCCGTAGTTATGATTTAAAGAGTATAACAGTCGTGTTATATTTTTCATATATGTCATATTATCAAATGAATTTTCATTTCAGAAATTTTCATAATTTTTCATGGATTTGTGTTTTTTGAAATTACTATTATTACGCTTTGCGCAAATATTGGTTAACTTCTGGTGTTCTGGTCACATTTTCCGATAAACAATCAAGATCCATCAAAAATTCTGATAATTTTTGAAATTGTACTTCATTTAAAAAAAAAAAAAAAAAAAAAAACTATAAACACGATTATAACTACGAAATTTTTGAAATTTAAGAAGTCTCCACTTTTTTATATTTTGTAATTAAAGTTTGCTACTATGAATGGACTTGAAAAGATATGAAAAAAATTCGCATTTGCCAAGTATATCTCATCAAACCTCATAGCATATTAGTCAAATAATATATACGTATATCGTTTTAAAGGAATCCCTTCCTTTTCTAAGAAAGTTAAAATTTGTGACATTGGTTCAGAAATGTATGTGTAATCAATAAATTTGTGCGTAAAGTCCAAAAAAACCGTTTTGTCAAATTGAACGAGTTTGGAGGGTCCAAGAAATATTTTTGATTTTACCCAACAAAACTCACAACCTACGTTATGTCATTAGCTGAGTGTATTTCATTTTTTTTTTTTTTTTGTTTTGTCGCATAGTATAATAGTTATTGGCTTTCGAGACTTAAAAGCCGACTGCCTTTCAGCAGATATCTGGCAAAACTTTGAGAGTAAATAAAATTACATCGAAAAAGTTTCTCAGAACTCTGTCTTTCGAAGTCGATTTTAAACTGTAGGTCCCGTCACTCATCTATAAAAATAGCACCCAACAGACTTGGGGTGAAAAGCTAGGTCGTAACCCTGACAGAAGGGTTATGTATGAATTATATATTCGAAAGTGATGAGGAAATGTTTTTCACTTTCTCTTTAATTTGTATGAAGATTATGCAGGTTTACAAAAGAGTCATTAAAACACTACAATACGGCAACATATTGGATGTTATTGCAAGTAAAAATGCTTTTTTCGTATACTAGATTGTAATAGATATTATCGTATATTAGTATGGGGGACAATATAGGTGACTAATAATCGTTTAAGAGTTTACGCTGCAAATAACCATTTTGCCTGCGCTGACATTTGGCTGCTAAATCATTCGTAACACAGCGAAATTTCGCATACGGGGACAACGACCGCCGAACTATTATATTTCTTTTATTAGTTTCCTAACAACATCTATTGCTAATTACAACTATTGATGGAGTTTTAATGTTTTATAAATTCACATTTATTTTATAAATTTTGATCAGATACATATTCTACTAAACTTTTTCTATTTTCTCAACAGATGGATTTACTAAGAGCTTAAAAAATATGCATACGACTTTAAACATTGCAATGCCATCTTTGTTGCCAATGATGGCAGGAAGAAATGGAAATTCCCTGACTACTTACGTATGTATGCTAATAATGATGATTTCTATTTTGTAACTGCGCACATACATATTTACTTACTAACTTAATTGGTCATTACAACACTTCAGTCAGGATTACGACCCAGATTCTCACACCACTTGTGTTGTGTGTTAATTTATATACATGAGTGGCGGGATCTGTAGTTTGAATTCAACTACGAACGGCAGATTTTTGAGAAACTCTTGCCTAAAATATGCTGAGAGGAAACCGCCGAAGATATATTTTATTATTTAGTTTTTGTTCGAGATGTCTGTACTGGGGCTTCAACAACGGCTACACATCTAATAACTACATATTAGACTACTACCGCGACTTCACTCAATAACACTGCTTGTTATTTCAAAATCTGCAACAGCTGTTGAAACCACTTAAAATATTTAGACATGTCACACTATTTATGAATTGATTACGAATAACTACTAAAGTTCATTTGTATTACAGGTGAAATTTTAAAACGTTAATTGGTGTTAAATGTCACCAACAGTAGCAATTTGTATAACTTTGACAACTAACAACTAAAATGGAGATCGGTTGCCATCCATAATCGACTCATCATCAATGTACGCATAGTACACGTTAATGATCTATTCGATACAATATTTTCAAAGAAATCTCTTTTAATTAGTGATGGGTAAATAACATTTGATAATGATGGTTTCATTACAATTACGTTAGATTTTTGCTAGAGTTGTCAACTATTCGAAAAAATCAAAAAATCAGTTTTCGAATACTTTAAAAAACCGCACATTTTCAAAAAACGGGTTTCGGCATTTTTATTTAAAAACCGGTTCGGTTTCGGTTCGGTTTTTTCTACTAATAAACATATGTGCAATATACATACATATGTATATAATTTTTAGTTTTGGTTTTTATTACTATTTTAACTTACAAAAAAAAAAAAAAAAAAAAAAAAAAATACATATTCACATTTCAGTCTTAACATTAATCTGAAATAAATTTCAAATTAATTTCAAAGCAGTATAGAAAAGTACATATGCACTGGTGGCCAAAACTAAAGCAACTGACATTACACTTTGATATTTTAGCAAATATGTTCCGCTAAAAAGATTAAAACTGCATGTTTTTTGGTTTTTATATTTACACTTTATTCAGATTAAACGTAAACCCAAAAAAATTATAATCAATTTGCTTTTTTTTCAAAATAACGAAATAACCATAAAAATCTAGTGGTCAAAAACTAAAGCAACTTTCGTATTTCTGTAACAAAACTTAAAAATAAAATTAATAGTCAATAGCGTAACCCTTATTTTTAATGACGGCAGCACATCTACGGAGCATTGAATCATTTAGCCTCTCAATTTGATTTGTCCCTAAATCCCTTTTCATTTTGCGGTCAACGTTGCTCCAAAGGTTTTCTATAGGGTTAAGGTCTGGCGATTGAGCTGGCTACCCGAGAACACTTACTTTTGACTAACTCAACCATTCCTTAACAAATTTTGAAACATGATTTGGGTCATTGTCATGTTGGAAAACCCAAACCAGTGGCAGTGGTTTTCTTCTGCGAATGGCAGCATTACGTTTTCCAACAGATTTTTACAAACAAATCGATCCATTTTCTCAGTAATTTGGTAAATTGCTCCAACTCCATCGTATGACAAACAGCCCCATAGCTTTATTGAATAATTCGAAAACCGGTTGTCACCACTCTAGCTGCGTGGCACGCAGCGATGTATTGTGTTGAAACAACATACCGTTGGTATCCAGATCGTTCAATTCAGTCAAAAGAATTCGATATTCATCGACCTACAGTGCTTGTCGTTGACAATGATAGCATGACAGCGTCGTTCTAAAAGAAATAGGGACCAATAACGCCACTAGCCCAAAATCCTTATTAAACAGTGACCTTTTCGGAATGTACTGGACGCTCTTGCATCTTGGATAGATCGGTATCATCCAAAATTCAACAATTTTGTTAGTTCATTCAGCAATAGGTCTCATCGATGAGGCAATTCTTTGATAAAAATTAGGGGCGATTCAGCGAATACAAGTCATTATATATGGCCGCGGGTCAGTTAAACGTTATACGAGTACAAACCCAAGTCATGACATAAAATTCATTAAGTTACTGTCTGTGAAAAACTGAGTTCTTGTGAGTGGTTTGAAATCTACTCTCACGGATCGTTATTATTAACCTAAGACGAAAACGAGCGCAGAACACAAACTTTATTGAAGCATGTGCCCAACCAAAGATCATTTTGATAATATCCACACGTTTATAAAGCCAGGGTTGGGAAATGCCAGTTAGGTGTTATTATCATCGGTATTAGATCAGGACCTTATACTACCCAAGGTCAACTAGTAATTAAACCTAATTGAGCAACGTATTACCCTGCCAAATGATAAAATTTTGTGCCCATACTGTTATGCGCTTTAATCATTTACTTCCTCACCCTATTGCCCTCCACATTTTATAATTATTCGTCCTACTTAGTAAACGTGACCTCATAAAATATTTAAATTTTGATATTTAGAAGAAGACGGTTTAAATAGATTTTAATAATTTACGTGTACCTTTTTGTTGTTGCTCTTAAGTAAAGTCACTAAGGCATGAATAAAATACTGGCAAGAACGTTGTTTCATTTCAAATAGACTTGTGCCTGTTCAAACGGACAAAGGCCGTAAATTAACTTTGACTGTATTCACGTTCATTCATACACAAATTTTTAATGGTAAAGTTTGCAGTTGTTGTAAAGAAAGGTTCAAAATTAAGCAGCAACAACAGGGTAGTCAAAACTAACCATGAGAAAAAACTCGGAAGGGATAATAGATTTTAATGAAAAATTAATTCATTACGTTGGTTTAAAGCGTGCCAATTAGCACATCGAAGGTAAGTAGTGTGATGATTGAAAGAAGGTAGATGTTTTTAGAATGAATTAAAAAATTTTTCTTTTGTATTTTCATAAGTAACTAAATCTTTTATAATTAAAATTTAATTTCTATTTTTATGTAAGCATGTTTATCTCATTTATTTTATCATTTTTAAGGCATATTTTTGTTTTCAAAGTTAAAGGTGTTTTTGTAAAGTTGTCTTAAAAGTTTAAATAAAAAAAACGTTATAAATACGAATAAATAAAATATTTTACTTTTATTTTTTTTTTTGTGACAAATAAAATAATAACAAAGTTACAAATCGCATGAGGTTTTGTAGAAGCAAACTGATGTCGTTGGTACCACATAATTACACATCACTAAAGAAAATTCGCGAGGATTACCCCCTAGCTCCTCACATCACTTATGTTGTGTTATTTTTATACATGAGTGGCGGAACCTACAGTTTAAATTTGACTCTGAACGATGGATTTTTGAGAAACTTTTGCATGGCACTTTTATTTACTCTCAAAGTTTTTACCAGAAATCTGCTGAAAGGAAGTCGCCGAAGAGATACAGTATTCTCCAGATATAAAGACCTCGGATATGATAATTCCCCGCTTAGCATCACTGAAATTTAGACAATTTATTTCGATATAGGCATCCCACTTTTAATCACCAAATTTCTTATAAAAAATTCGTTTATATGCACCCGCTTTGTGACAACTTGCTTTTCAAAATTGATTCTGTTCTCTACCTCCTTCGTTCGTGCCATAAAATGTTTCTAAATTTCTTGAGCTATTGGAAGCCAAAACATACATAACATAATTGGTCATTACAACCCTTCAGTCAGGATTACGACCTAGTTTCTCACACCACTTATGTTGCGTGTGTTAATTTTATATACAAGTGGTACTCAAAGTCCGAACGACAGATATTTGAGAAACTTTTCATGACAATTTTTATTTACTCTCAGAGTTTTTGCCAGAAATCTGCTGAGAGGAAGTCGCCGAAAAAATACTTTTTATATTTTATTTTGATGTCGGGCCTGGGGCTCGAACCCTGGCTTTAGCCAACACACTACCTACTAGACTACGGCGATTTCAAAGTCATTATTTACCATTAAAACCATACGGTAATTTATTGGAAGTTTGGTTAGTCGATAGACTGCTCCCCAAAATATTTATATAATACCGTTTATATATGAATGTCGTGTTAGTAGCATTTCTAAGCCAGTTTTTTTGTCTACTAATAATAAACACTCTTTTTAGTTTTAGTCCATAGACTTGAATATGTGGCCCGAGCCGGTTGCACTTTTTAATGGTTTCTATTCTCAGTCAATAAGAACATTCTTTTTTCAATTAATGTGTTTGTTTTTTATGAGTCACGAGGAGAATGTAATACAGGTAGGGACAAATTAATGTGACTATTGTCTATTCCCGATTGTAATTACTCATCAGAAAATAAATCTAAATTAATGCTTTTATACAACACCTTTGATTTTTTGTGGTTTTCAATTAAAAGTTTATGAAGTTCGAGTCCAAAATAAATTTTGCTATTGCAGCAAGCTTTATATTAGAGAGCTTGTTCGATGTCAGAAAATTAGAGGTCAGAAACGTTCATCTCTCTTCGTGACAAGGTAGATGAAGTGAAAGACAGTATCTTTCTCCTCCTCAAAACCGAAGTTCCTGCAGAAGTCAATTGTTGTAAAACCGAGTCCGGCATGCCTACTAAAAGGACAATAGCCCGTATGAATCGCTATTAAGCTATGGATGGACATATAAGACTTACCATTGAATGATTCTTTATTTCTCCAAGAAATCCTCGGCTTTAATGGACAAGGACGGACGTTGGAACTTAATCACTATTAAAATTCAACCACTCTTCATAAGTAAAAATCAACTGTACATTCTAAAAGCCTTTCTATATATATGTATATTAACATTGCTTTGCTGACCTAAATATATGTATGTTTCTTTAAGTTTACAATATAATTTTAATAAAATAACTTAAAAAAACAAAAATAAAACGTTGTTTAGGCAAGTGTGTTTATTAAAGAAATTCTATTCGTATGAGTTTATATCGTTAGTGTAATTCGCAAATGTGTTAAGGCCTTTTTTCAAATTTTACAGGAGACACAAAAACATAGCAGGTTTTTCAGTTTTTAAAGTTTGTAAACTTTTTAAACTCAATTATTTTTACAAAATAGCTCTCTTTAAATGACCTAGATCAAAACTTATTAATCATTAATAATTAATATTCGTGGAGTTAGCACGTGCTTTTTATATTTTTTGTAGTTTTGTGGACTTAGCGTTTTTGCAAACCACAAATTACAACAACTTTAAACTACTAAATGAAATTTTTTGTTGTTGTAAAACATGTATTTTGTAGAATGCTACCGTTTTGCATTAAAATCTCAATTTTGGAAAAAGACGCAAAGACGCGAATTATACTAACGATATGTTTTGTATGAAAATTTTTCTAACAATAACAGATAACAATGCTACAGAATTTAATACGTTTTAATACTTTCAAAATGTGTTCTCAAATAATTCCCAACATACTTTCAAATACTCACTCAATATTTGCACAAAGAGAAAAACAGAAAAATCAGAAGAAATCTTGAAGAGGGTGAGACAGATGTTACGCAACAAAGAATGTCTGTGTATTAAATAAAAAACACAATAAGTCGATAAGACGGAATATAAAGTCATGAACATATGTATAATAGTATGTATTAGTAGTATTATATTGCCGTTGGCCAAGGATGATATGTTGATAATAGAAAATACCCTTGGCAAATATTACAACAGAACTATTTATTATTGTATTTCCTTTTAAGTTGCTTTGAAATTTTAAGTAACCTACTCTAGTCAAAACATTGAATGGTTTTGTTTGTGTTTTCCATACAAACAGACTTTCACCTAAAACCAATTGACTTATGGGAACAGCACAAAAATTTCATTTGTTGGCACTAATTTAGAAAGTAAAAAGAAAAATACTGTTTAATAATATAATAGACTAGCTGTGTCCTGCGCGTGTTGCTGCGCCACCAACTAAAATAAATTTGAAGGAAAGACATTACACGAATGTTCAATTAATTTTGAATCACTTTATTAACTTTGTTTCCCGTTGTCCTGATGTTTCAGATGAACGGGCCTGAGTAGTAAGCATTCGATCAGTTTCTTATCTCACTGCTCGTTGTTCAAGTGGTTCAAGCGAACGGGTTGCAGCGGCATATACTCGAAGATTTTTCAGTCTGATTCTAAAGCTCGTAATGCTCTTTTCTTCCGTGCTTGAGGTGTAGGTCGACCAATTGCTTGTCATCCATTTTGTGTAATTTTCAGTGATGCCATCCATCGGAAATTAATCGCACCAAAATCCGTCTACTCATACGCAACAACTTTGTTAAAGAATGCACCGTTTACGATTTAATTCATTTTGAGTAATTTTCAGTGGCAACACCTGTCTGAAATTAGTCATTCCAACTTAGAAACCTTCGCCGGCTCATGCGCAACAACTTTGCTAAAGATCATATCATCATCAAATTCACAGTTTACGATTTAATTGATTATAAGTAATTTTCAGTAGCGCCAGCTGTCGGAAATTGGCCATATCAACTTAGAGAAATTCCCCGGCTCATGCGCAACAACTTTGCTGAAAATCATAACATGATCAAATGCATATTTTACGATTCTATAAGGTACATACAAACAAACATTCATTTTTATATACATACATAGATAGACTATGGGAGGTGACACACCCACTATAGCCAATCCGCCCATTTTGTTCATATATTTATACGTCAAAGTCGTCCATACAAAATTTGAGGACTCTAGCTGTTGCAGTTTATGAGATATGCGACGTTAAATACTTGTTGGGTATGTGGGCGTGGCACCTCGCCTACTTGAAATTTTAAAATAAAAAGTAGCCTATAGTTTCTTCCAGACACCGCTTTTTTATTTTATGACGATATAAAAGTTTTTTTTTGCTGGTTGGCGACTGAATAATCCGTCTACCGTCCGTCTACCGTCCTTCTGCGAATCGCTCTTTCTCTAATTTTTAAACCTAAGCGGTTTCGTATGTACTGTAACATCCTCTATGCCTAAAAGATGTGCGTGTGTCATCCAGAATAAAGGATTCGCAAAGAAATATTAATTTCAATAGTTTTTATCTGTACTTTAATTTGGGGGTGCTTTAGTTTTGTCCGCTTATATTTGCGACTTAAAATGTATTTTGAACCATAACTTTTTTTTATTGAATTCTGAATTCCTTAAGTTTGTGTTTTTCAATAATAATGATATAAATAAATAAAAAAATAAAAAATAAAACATTAATAACTTTGTTTTCTTAAAAAATTATCATTTTAAAAAAATGTACTGAGGGGGTGCTTAGGTTTTGTCCGATACTGTACATACATATGTAAAGTTTGCTTGAAAAAAATGAAAAAAATCGCATTTGTCAAGTTTACTTCATCAAACCTTATAGAATATTAATTCAAATAATATATATATGTATATCATTTTAAAGAATAATGCCTCACCTTTCTAAAAAAGTTTAAATTTTAGATATCGGTTCAGATAGGTATGTGTAATCAATAAATTTGTGTGTAAAGTTCAAAAAACAGTTTTTGTCAAGTAAAATAAGTTTGGAGGGTTCAAGAAATATAAAAAAAATATTTTTGTGTTCTACTCAACAAAACTCAGAACTTGCACTATGTCATGGGTGTATTTAATTTTTTTTATTTCGTCGCATAGTGTAATTACACTGAGCGCCAGAAGTGAGTAAACACCACTGAAATAATTCATTTTCTTAGGATAGCAGGAAAAGTAAATGAGAATAGTCGAATAAATTTCCAAAAATAAAAACGTTTATTTATTACTTATAAAATGTTAAAACTTCATAATAAAGGAACTTTTTTATACTTAAGAACAAAAGTGTTGACTCACTTATGCCGCTCAGTTTATATCACAAACCTAAAGTTAGACTTAAAAAAGAGTTAAAAAGTTTTTCTGACCAGTAATGTTAAATGTTATACTCTGGCTATGGTATTGTTCACAAATATTATTATTTTTTCCTATTTTATTTAGTTTATTTGTTTACTTGGAACTACATTAAGAATAAAAATAATGAGAAAAGTTACTGTGTTGATGGAAATCAATTTTAAGGAAATATTCGGTGTTAGCAAAATCAGTTGGGAGAACTAAATAACAACAAGAAAAAGTCAGTAACGAATACCACATAATCAATTTTGTATGATAAACTAGGAATTAATTTCAAACATAACTGAATTAGACCACAAAACTATAGTTAAGTGTGTTATGGGGAAAGAATAGAGTCGAGTTCGAAGAGCATGAGAAGAAAATACAAACAATTTACAAGCTAATGAAATCACATATAATGTTCTATGTATACATACATATTAGAGATGAGCGATCCAGTGATTTTTGAAGAACGTTGTTTTCAGTGAACGTGATTTGTTAATCACTGTTCTTTAAAACAGTGATTGTGATCACAGTATTCCAAAAGAAAACAATAATGACAACAACTTATTTTATTAAGTCGTAAGAAAGAGACAACTAGATACATACTACGAAAAGACTACTAAACAAAATCAAAGTGTGTCATCAATGTTTTTTATTTTTAATGTAATTTTTTTTATATGAAGTTTGACAATTAAGTTTCACAGAAAGTTCATGTATAAAAGACAAAAGTAAATAATCAGTATCATCTATTAGCAATTCTGCCTCGTTCAAAATAAAATGAAATAAATTTGAATATGTAACAATTTTGAAAGAACGACATTATTAGTAACTGTTATTTGGCAATTTCAATCACTGTAGTTACCAGTGAATAATCACCGTGATTAAATCACAGTTTTGAAAATATCGCTCATCTCTAATACATATATATGAAAGCACAACATGAAGAGAATAAAGCAATTTACTTAAATTCCCAGCAGTAAAATGGGGTTTTAAAGCATGGCAGTCTAGTTATTAATTTTTAATTAATATTTAGATGTGGTGTGATTACTAACGTTTTATTCAATATTTATCCTGTAGCCTGTTTGAAGGCATCTTACGCTCATCAATTAAAAAATGAATAAAATTCGCTAAATTGTATAAATTTCATGAATTGTTTAGCACACACAACATAAGTGGTGTGAGAAACTAGGTCCAAACCTTACTGAAGGGTTATAATGACTAGTTATGTATGTATGAATAATATGTTTGTAACAAAAAAGAGCATAAAAGTGAAATGGACAAAAAACAGGTCATATTGCTATCATATCATATCATATTTCTTGTGCAGTAACAAATTACAGCAGTTCATTAATCTATTCATTTGCCTGTTCATTGAATCAGGCAGTTTCCCAACGAACTTAAGAGATGAAAGTTATTTTTTTATTTTTAAAAAATTTATTGCCTATGCAGTGACCTCTTGTTCTGAGGTTGTTGTAATAAAATAAGGAGACCAAACATGGATCACATGCCAGTTGAAATACATTACATCATGTAGGCTTGTTGTGCGCTCTCCACCTAACTTTCTATAGGAAGTCTATGTCTTGTACAAAACCCATTAACTTCTTCCAGTCCATTCCTCCATTCATCCTCTAATTATTGGAATCTCGCTCTTACGAAAGCTGAGCAGTGAATCAAAAAGTGCTCTATCGTTGCGATGTCTTCACCGCATGCTCTCCATTAATGATTTCCGACCACGCCAATGTGGCTAAGGTGTACATCGGCACCCATTGAACCCGCATCTCTATAGGGTCACAGGTGCTAGTCCATCTGTAGAAGCGGTATAATATCTTATGCTTTAGTAGTGTAGTGGACATCGATGGAGAGCAAGTACAACATTAGAATAATTCAAGGGTTCAATGATAAGGATAAGTGGTGCGATGAAAAACTTCACGCACAACAATGGAAATATTATTCTTCATCCAACTATATTCAGGCTTTGTGGGATGGGTCAACCAGAGCCACAAGTAGTATTATCAGAGTATAATTGGGTCACTGGGCGATTTTTTGCTTAACGCTCAGTTTTCCGCTAAGATGCTCAGCATATCAACAACATCCAATTGCATCATTCCAATACCAGATTGACTTTCTTGGTCAAACGGATCCTTGCCACTGGTGCCCGTGAGAAGCACTAAGTACGCAGATGTCTTTGAACGCATTATATGGGCATCTAGTCATCCATTGCAAATGAAGAAGTATATATTTTGTCTACCATAAGCTTAGATAACCCAATGTCTTTCAGTGCATTAAAGACCATGCTGGGAAAGTGGGTGGAAAAGTCACTTCTTCTATTCTGTAATAAAGACACTGTAGGAAAATTTTAAAAACACTTTAGGGGCGATCCTAATGAAGGAAGAACTATGAGTATTTTAAAACTAAACAATGAGGACCTCCGGTTTACATACACTGTGTAATGAAGATTGATGTAATGAAAGTCTAGCAAAGTTGGTTGCTGTCTGAAATTCAAATGCATAATCTTATTCTTTATTAATTTTCTAAAATTAAACATATATATATAAACATATTTTCTAAGCTTAAACATATTTACAATTAACATTACAAAATATCATTGACATTATATTGGAATTTTGCATACGAATCATATTTTATCATCTTACAAATTATTGTACGCGAGCGATCAGTATGTTCTTTAAAAATATCAGATTGCATTGAAATATCGAACAAAGTTTGGTGCTGACCTTTTTTAACACAACAGTATATTCGTACTTTGCTTTTTTATAGTTTGTTGATTCTTCTTTTGTTCTTTGTTTGGCGTACTTTTGAATTTAGTTTACTTTGTTTACAATATACATTACACAACAAAGTGTTCTTATACATTGTTTACAATAAATGGTCAACATAATTTCATTAATGCAATACACTATACTACACTACACTACAACTGAAACAAAAATTTCCGTAAATAATGTGACAAGAGATTTAGAATTGAGGATATTTCTTTACATATCAGCTAACAAAAATGTGTATTCTTATTTATGTACGTCTTTTTTTAGAAAAAATTTACAACTTTAGTCAATTGATTAATTTAATTATTCATATTGAAAAAATTTCTTAATATGAAGAAATTTCTTCAATGCGTCTGTTTACCTCTGCACTAAGAATCAAGATTAGTGTTCGAACATATTTTTTGGAACTTAGGGTATTATTATTTAGTATTTGTAGAAGAAAAAACATGTATTTGAAATAAATAAAATAAATTTAAAGACAATTACACAAAATAGAAAATAAATGGCACGTCTCATAGCCATAGCTGCCAGATTTGAGGATTTATCGTCATTTTGACGATTTTGTGCGCAAAAAAATGTCATATTGACGATTTATGCCCTTATTTTGACAAAATTAAAAATAATACATAATTATAATACGATACATAATACAATAACACAATAGCCCAGTTCACAATCTTGGGCATTTAGATGGTAAATTTATGCCATTGTAAATATTTGCCGTTAATTGTGAATGGTCTTTTTTTTATTTCACTTTGCAACACTTATTGCAAACTTCTCAACACACAGCTGACTATCAACAAAAAAAATATTTCTACTTTATTCCTTAAAAAGTGCAGTTGTGCAAAAGAACAAATAATAGAAAAAATAATAATAATAATTTTATTTATTTCGTCCTCTGTCCAATTTTTATTCGGCTTTTCTCTTTTCGTTTTTTATGTTGTACGTTTCCATTTTTGTTTGACTCTATTTTTCAATGTTTTTTTTTATATGATCAGCTGTTCATTTGCAAGTATGGGATTTGCAGTATGGCAACTATAAAATACGGTTTTGAGTGTGGGATATTTGCCAAACCTTGGCAAGGGTATCTCTGTGTATTTTGTTAGTGTATGGTAAAAGAAATACCCAATATTTGCAAATGCCATGATGCCAGACTATTTGCCCAAGACTGTGAACTGAGCTAATATATAATTGTCTTTACTTTAGAATATTACAATTTGTGAACCGTTGAAACTATGTTGCTTCTGATAGAGCATAGTTACAACATACCTAGCCAAACATTCAAAGCGATTCTCCAGGACTTTTCTTCAAATGAAAAAAAAAAAAAATTAATGCTTTCCGTAACTCATCATTTTATGGTACACAATTCGACATCTTTGAGACGATGAAAATATTGTATTTTTACTGATTTAATGGACCGCCCATACCAAAAAATTAAAGCACGGTCACAATAAATGTTCCCTATGGAGGCATTTGTATCTTGACAGACACGTAAATAGTTGATTTATTATTTTATGGTTTACTTGTTCTAAATAAAATATTTCCGTATGAATAATCCAAAATTCAAAATAAAAAGTTGATAATAAGTGAATTCTCCTATTATTAATTTGTTTTTTTTTTTTTTGTCATGTTCAAAAATTCTATCTGGGATACAGTGAACCAACTTCAATTGCAATTCCTCATTGATTAGCTAGCATTCATCGAAAATAGCTTCTTTAAAATTAAATTTAAATTTGAAAACTTGTCTTCATAGTATGTATGTAAATTGATGTTAGAAAAAACTAACTTCAATCCATGTTTCTCATTCATATGACCTAATAAAAATTATTTTTGAAGTTTTAACGTATAGTGTTCATCATTCATCAAAAGTCTGAAAAACACTTTATAGTAGCTTATTGCAGTTATAAAGGTGCATACTATGCATAGCAAATTCTTATAATAAAAACAACGAAGAGAAAGAACAACAAAAGCAATTTACAACATTTATTACAAATCACAAGTTAACATTATTCATAAAAAGTTACACAAATTCACATGGCACCTGCAGTATTATAATAAAAAGGATAAGAAAAAGGACAACTTGTCAGAATAACTTTTATTTTACATGCTACGTATACACAGTGCAAAACAAAAGTAACAACTTGTTTGGAAACTTTTTAACTTTATCTCTGTAGCGTTATTATGAAGACAAAATTTTTATTCTCAGTAAGGATGCAGCTTTTATTTTAGAATAATAATACGGGCTACTATGCATGCTCAAGGGAGCTTTGGTATCAATGTTACCACTCCAACCTAAGGAAGGCATGTTTCGAATAATTATGAAATAATATTCGGGGTTGTGATAGAAACCATGTCGGTTTTCTTGATTGTCGTTTTTGAAAACCGATGTTGGTTTCATTTGGTGTCATGAAACCAAGTTGGTTTCGTTAATATCGAACGTAAATTAAAACCAATGTTCGAATCAGCTGTTTTGATAAAATTTGATAAAAAAAATACCAAAAATACCTATAAAAAAATTTATTAGAAATTGAAATTATTTATGTTAAGAAATAAATACAATATCAACAGCAATAGTGATATTTCTATTATTAGAAGAAATGCGATCAGAAAGAGTGAGGAGAAGAATCCTGAGAGTAGTAGTAATTTATAGAAAAATTAAAAAACTTTTAGTAAAAATCAGGATATCCTTGGCCTATATCAAAAATGTTCTCTGCAGTATATTTGTTCTGTGGATAAATCATTTTGGATATAGGATGACGATAAATTTTTTATTAATAATAACAACAACCAAAACAACCAAATTTCAGTATTGTTTAAGTTTTTTTTTTTTTTAAAACTGACAACTATCAGCTGGTTAGTTTACTTCCAATAAGTCTGTGACACCAAAAACCGATATTAATTCCAATTCGAACATAAAAACGATAATATCGGTTTTCATGACACCATAGCATTTTTCTCGTCGTTTTTAAAACCAATTCCATCAAGGTTGATTTCTATGACAATCCCGATTGTTACGTTTCTACTTTTTTGAAAGCGTTTAGAACATGAGTTCGTTGATTGCAAACAAAATAAAACTGAATTGGTGTTTCATTTCAATTAAAATTCTTTATTGGTCGCACAATTACTTTTGTGCCACTTTTGTGTTAATTTGTTTTGCTCGTTAGTTCTGTATCGCAGCGATTTTCAAACCGCGACTGTTTTCTTTACAAGCAATGCGTCTTCACATGACTGAATTCTTGCTGACTGTTGTCTGCTTTGTCTTGACCTTTTATATGTCCACAGAATCAGTCTGATGAACGTTCTTGAAGCAGGAGGTTCTTGTTCTCGCCTTCTCGAGGGTTCTATAGCGAATGCATTGTTGTTTGTGTATTTTATTCACACTGCTTGTTGTTGCGCTCGCTTACGTTATCTATACCTTTTTCTTTCTTACTCTTGGTTTACTTGTAACAAATTCGGTGTATGTGTTTGTGTGGCATTTGTTTATTGGTTTAATGTATCATTTCACACCGTTTCCATTTTCGTAACAATATATACATCAAATGACCGTTATGTCTGCGATGACAGGGATCAGTATTTGAATAAAATACAGAACAGATGTCACAAAACGTAAAAAAACTCGCCAGAAGTATGTCCTAGCTTCTCACCAGACTTATTTTGTGAGTGTTAAATTTATATATGAGTGGCGGCCCTTATGATCTAAAGTCGACTCCGAATGACAGATTATCGGATAACTTTCCATGGCAATTTCATTTAATCTCAGAGTTTTTCCCAGAAATTTGCTGAGAGGATATTGCCGAAGAAGTATTTTATCAGAATTTGTTTTGATAGAGAGCTCTGATCTGAAGTTTGAACTGTAGCCTCATGTTTAATATGCCAACACACTAGCTACGGTGACTATTGGAAGCCCTTGCTTTAATAAATTCATCATAACAAATGCGATGTTATGCTTCTGCAACGATTGTAATTACTGCCAGATTTTTAAAATATACGTCACGTCCGCATCAGACAGTTTTTCGTTGTGGATGCATTTGTTTTCCATGGATTGTATGAGAATTTTTAGGCCACGGGACTGATGGATCCAGGTCACACTACAAAGTCAGAGATGGAATCTTTTCAGAACAGCTGAATTTAGGACAAGAATATTGTAGTACCTCGCAGGCTGAAATAATGGCTATAAAAATAGCCGCCGTCCAAATTCAGTATCAGCAAATATCGATTTACTCATATTTATCGACTGTAAAGCGGTCATTAGAACCCTAAAGAAAATATACACCAGATATAAGATTATTCAAGAATGCCAGATATCTTTGGAGGATATTGCGAGATATTCGACGGTTACACTCATTTGGGTTCCTTAACCCGGTGACATCGAAGGTAACAACAATGCCGAAGCAATTTCTAAAGCCGGTACTGCGGAAAGTTTAACCGAGTTCAGAGGGGCAAACAAATAGTCTCACAAATACGCCATCCATTGGCAAAGGCAAGATGGGATGGGCCCGACATGGATATATGTATGTAGAACAGAATTTGCATTAATCCCATCAATACGATGAATGATAGCAGTAATGTCGGTACGCAATCGGCTGGGTGTACACACCAGGGAACGATTTCTATAGAAGCAGCAATGACAAGGACAAAAGGAGAGGACACTACATAACAATTTTTCTACCATTGTCCGTAGCTTGGAAGCCTAAAAGGAAGAATTGTTAGACACTCGGAATTTAATGTCAAAGACGATTTGAGAAAAATTCACACTTTCATCGAACGAGTCAGTTGCTCTTACGTAGTTTCCATTTCTACGTCTATTGTTGAAACCTTGCCTATTTCTGTTATTTCCTGGTCTTTGTGGAGGTCCAAAGTTGTTATTAATGTTGTGATTGGGAAAATTATTATATTTTCTTCGATATTGATTATTATTTCCTCTGTTACTAGGTCGATTATATTTCCTACCCAAATATAGCAACGCATTTTGCTGGCCAGTTACTTCTGTGCAACTGTTAACAAGTTTAGTAATTGCCTCATTCATGTTGTTGAATTGGCCTACCTCCATGATAAGTTTTACCTTATCTTCCTTTGACCCACTGTCTATTGGCCAGACAGTTTCTTTCTTCAACGCGACTGGTGGATATATTTGGCTGATCCACCAGGTTTTTTTTTTATTATTATTTATTTATTTATTTATCCTGTGTGCAAATAAAAATCTATAGCACTCCAGGATTTTATTTTCGGAGTGCAGGACTTTTGTTCTTAAGCACTCTTAGATTTTCTTGTTATATTATTCTCTGAGTGCTAGCTATTGTAGCACTTCAGAGTGTGACAGGATCGCCATGTAAAGTATTTATTTATTTAAAATTGTATTAATTATTAAATTTTTTTAGTGCACTAAAAGAACACTGTAAAATAATAAAAACAATAGTTTTAACAAAGTGCAGCTGAAGCGCACTATTTGGTTAAATTTTATTGATTTAATTCTTGAGGGAAAATGTCCCTTCTTTTATACTAAATTTTGGCTGATTTGACAATTCCAAATCAAACCCTTAATTCTAATACAATTTTATATTTGCTTAATACTATAACTTATGTTTGTGTGTATATTATATGCTTAACTATATTATATTGGTTTGTGTGTGTAATTATTATGGGACAAGTGGATGTCATATGATACGCGCCTATTATCCACAATAATTCCCACGGTGAAGTGTAAAAAGAGCCATACACGATCACCAGCAATGCCATACAACAACAACACATATTTGAAAGGCTCTTTTTAGAGCGATTAATGCCTATTTTAGAAAGACAAAATATTATACCTGAATATCAGTTCGGATTTAGGCAGAAACATGGTACACCAGAACAGTGTCATAGGATTGTCAATAAAATTTCGAATGCCTTAGAGAGAAAACAATATTGTTCTGCCGTATTTTTAGATGTTCAACAGGCTTTTGACAAGGTTTGGCATATTGGACTTTTATATAAATTGAAAAACCTTATCCCAGCCCCATTCTACTTGCTGTTAAAGACATATATTCAAGATCGATATTTTTTTGTAAGCGTTAATGAAGACTACTCAAACTTTGGTAGCATCAAGGCGGGTATTCCACAAGGTAGTGTTCTGGGACCAGTACTCTACACCATTTTTACAGCTGATATGCCAACAATTGAAAATATCACCATTGCTACCTATGCAGACGATACTGCAATACTAGCTTCAGATGAATCGCCAGTCATAGCTTCTAACATGCTGCAAAATCAATTAAATTTATTCAAGATTGGCTTCAAAAATGGAACATAAAAGTAAATAACACTAAATCTGTTCACGTAACATTTACCCTAAGAAAAAATGATTGCGCGCCAGTATACCTAGATGGCACGATTACTCCAAGCAGCAATACTGTTAAATACTTAGGCCTCAATCTAGATCGGAGACTTACCTGGAAACATCATATTAAAAAGAAGCTTGAACAACTTAAAATTAAAACAAGAAAAATGTATTGGTTATTGGGCCCAAGAGTAAAAGAATGATCTTTATTTAGAATCAATATTTATTTAATGTTGTCACTTCAACGAATTTTTCTTAATTAAACAATCTTTAAAAACGAAAGCTTATTTATACTTTACAAAAATCGTATGATTTAACGGGATTAACAGGATTAACAATAAGGGAATATTTGATAATTTATAAGTAAAGAGTAAAAAGAGATAATTAGTAATTAGGAAAATAGTTGATAATATTAAAAATAAAGAGTATTACATAATAAATGATATTTAAGAAAATATTTGATAAAAATGAAAATTAAAGAAAAATGTTAAAAGAAGAATAAATTATGTTAATGAATTACAATTGATATAGCATTATAATGTTAGAGTGGCGTACATATGTATGTTTATACATAACTCCCCCACCCTTCGACAATACATTACTCCTGGAATGTATTATATGTACATATTTCAAAAAATAATTAATAATATTTTTTTTTTATCTATTTATATAACATAAATTTTACAAAAATTTATAATCCTTAAAGCCAATTAATTTTTTTTACAAAGTTTTTAAATATTTCATTTTTTTTATTTTATTTTTGTATTACAATATTTTTAATATATAGTGATATAAATATATGTATACAATTTAAAATTTTTTTTCTCTTTGTTTTACATAAATTTTTATATATGTATATTTATTTGTGTAACAAGTTTTACTAGAGCTATAATGAACAATGGAATGGAATGGAAATTTTATGAATTTTATTTTTTTTTATTTGTATAATTTCTGCCGGTTAATTTTCTTTCAAATTTTTCATCGGGTATTTGATTTTGATATTTAAAATTTCTTTTTATTATTTGTCTATCACGTTTACAATCTTTTCCGTCCAAAAAATGTGTATCTTTCTTTTCTTTTACTTGTTTTATGATATATTTTGGTTTCTGTTTTAAATTATTAAATCCTAAATTTTTAACAAATTCTCGTTCTCCAAATTCATGACAATCTTGGCCATCTTCATTAGCCTTCGCAATTCTTCTTAGTTTTTTTCCATGAACAGTATCATGTAAATTTTTCCAAATTGATGAGTCAATTTTGTTGTGCAATAGATCATTAGGTTTAACACCAATTGTGCTATGAATTGAATCATTATAAATTTCTACTGATTTATATACCAAAGACCTATCGTCGAGATCCTGATCGTTTTGTTGCAATTTAAACAACCTAATATGTTCATTAAGTGTAAGATGGAATCGTTCAATGTCTGAATTTCCTGTGTGTGGATTTGGAGAAGTAAAGTGATAATTTATATTCTCTGACCTCAAAAAATCTCTTATAAGAGCAGTATTAAATTCATTATCTGCTATAATTTTTACCGGTTTTCCTAAAATGGCAAATCTTTCTCGAATTTTTTCAACAATGTAAGTATTGTTGAATTTTTATCAGTCAAATAATGTATAGATACATGTTTTGTCAGTTTATCGATAGATGATAAAAATGTCGTATTCTTATTTAAAAACCATATATCCATATGTACTATTTCATTTGATTTTAAGGGTGTTTCAGTCACACAAAACTTGTTTCGAATAGGTAATCTGTCGAATTTGCACATATTACACACGACACAATTATTAATGAATTTGTGTATTTCCTTTTTCAAATTCGGGTAATATACTATTTTTCTCAATTCTAAATAGGTTTCCTCAATACCTCTGTGATTCTTATCATTATGAAATTTTTCCAGTATATTCAATAGTTTTTCTTTCTCTAAAACATCTTTTATAAAATTTGTACACTTAACAAACTTCATTCCTGGTACATTAGAAAAAAAATGGATCAACGTTTGTTGTAAATTTTTATATATTTCCAAATTACTACAAAAAATTCCTACAGTTCCCTTTATTGGCAATATTTTTTTCAAAAATTCCAATAATTTTTCTTCAAAATAATACTTTAATGTAATTTTGTGTCTTATATTTTTAAATACGTTTTCTTTTTCATATCTGAAACTATTTCCCAACATAATTATAATTTGATTTTTATATATATTTATAGGTGACTCTGAAATAAAAATATGGTTATTTAAATTATCCTGTCCACTATGAATTGTTGCTAAATCCGAGCTAGGATTTTGCTCCTCCTGTAGAACTTTCACTTCTAGACGACTAAGATAATCTGCTACTACATTAGTTTTGCCCTTAATATATTCTATGTCAAAGTCGTACTCATTCAGTTGAATCTTCCACCTTTGTAATTTTATATTAGGCTCCTTCAATGAATTTAGCCATGTTAACAAATATGGCCTAAAATATTTAACTGACCAAACAATTGCTAAGAGCTCCTTTTCAATGGCACTATAATTAAGTTCGTGCTTGCTTAATGTCCTTGACGCATAAGAAACTGGATGTCCATTTTGGGAAAGCACTGCTCCTAATGCTCCATTACTAGCATCGGTTGTTAAAACGAATAATTTGTCAAATTTGGGATATGCCAGAACAGGATTTGTACATAAAATTGTCTTTAATTTACTAAAGCAATCAATGTAATTCTGGTCATTAGCGTCAATTATTGAACCTTTTTTCAAATTTGAAATAATAGGGAGAGCTATTCGGCTATAATCTTTCTGTAGAAACCAGTTAAACCCAAAAATGATCTGATTTCTTTAATTGTTTTTGGAATCGGAATTTTTTGAATAATTTTGATTTTATCCGGATTTGGCCTTATACCATCCGGAGTAATAATATGTCCTAAATATTCAGATTCACGTTTGAAAAAATTACACTTATCTACCTGTACTTTGAGATTATACTCTGACAGTCTTTGAAAAATTTTCTTCAAGGAAACTATATGTTCCTGAAGTGATGTAGAAAACACCAAAATATCATCTAAGTAAACAGCACAAATGTTGTTTATAAAATCATGTAGCACCTCATTCATCATCCTTTGAAAAGATGCAGGCGCATTTTTCAAACCGAAGGGCATACGGTTAAACTCATAATGTCCTGTTGGCGTGGAGAATGCCGTTTTATGCCTGTCTTCGGGTGAAATTGGGATTTGATGGAACCCCTTTGCTAAGTCGAGTGTGCTAAAATATTGAGAACTTCCTAATTTTGTGAATAAATCCTCCATATTGGGAATAGGAAATTTATCCTCAATAGTCACCTCATTTAGTTTTCTGTAATCTACCACAACTCTCCACTTTTGTTCGCCAGAATTATCTAATTTCTTAGGAACTATCCAAATGGGAACATTATATGGACTACAGGACTTAGTTATTATCCCCGATTTTAACATCTCACTAACTTGTTTCTCAACTTCAGAGCTGTGGACTTGTGGAAAACGATATGTTCTACTGTACACGGGAATATTATTAATCGTAGGTATCATATGCTTATATTTACCAACAGATGATAAATGCTCACCCTCTATATAAAAAACTGTTTTGAATTCCTTAATTAGCTTTGTCAACTCTATTAATTCCTCGTCATTCAAATTTTCCGTTTTCAATTTATCATTCAGATAACTAATTCTCGGTTCATTGAAGTTTATATCTATGATTATGTTTTCAAAGTACAAGATATCCTTCTCATTGTACGGTTTCGAAGATTTTTCAAATATTATTGGAATTTTTGCATTATTGGTTATTAACATATTTTCATTCAAATCAATTTTTGCACCCAATGGTTTCAAAATATTACAGCCTATAATTCCATCAAATTCATTAAATATTTCGGTCTCTAACAGTTCAAGTTTGGAGTTAGGTAAATTCAATTCTTTAAAGAAAGGAATAGTAACTTTAGTTGTAGTTACTGTTTTCGAACAAATAGTATTTAAAATAATAGGATGTTCTAACTCAGATTGAAAAGAAGAATGAAATAAACCTTTTCTAACAATTGTAGTACCAGAACCTGTGTCTATCAAAAATTTTACTGGAATAGATTTTGTTTTCAACACTATACAGGGTAAATTTCTTCGGCCTGAAGCTGAAAATTTGACACTTCAACACAATCTACGTCCATAGGATATTCGTTTCTACTACTTTTTGTCTGTCCGCTACCATTTACATTTTGATTTGCGTTATTTCTACTAATATTACTATAATTTCCTCTAAAAGTTCTACTATTGTCATAGCTTTCATTTCCAAAATTTCCACTATTTGTATTATAAGAATTTCCGCTTCGATAAAAATTTCGAGTTAAAAAATTTGGATTTTCAAAATTATTATTATTATTTTGGTATTGTAAATTACTATTAATATTTCCTGAATTTTTTTGAGGATTAAATGAATTTGTATATTGAGAAAAATGTTTCTTTCGATTAACATTAAAATTATTAATATTATTCATATTAGAAGAAGAAGCTTGTAAAAATTGTGAACTTAGAAATTTATTCATGTAAAAATATTCTGTTTCAATCAAAATTTCCTTTGCATTTAGCATAGAAGATGGATTTTTAGATTTCAACACAAGTTTGGGTTCATTAGGCAATTTCCCAATAAAAATTTTTAAAACCATTTTTTCATTATTTGTACAACTATACCATCGTTCATTATCTCTATCAAGACTTGTTTTTAAATTTAATTTTGTTTTAAGTGATTCTATATAATCATAAAATTGATTAATAGAGGTTCTTATTTCCGAAGTTTTTATTTTATTAATAATACTTTCTACACTATCAGAAATACTAAAATTAATAGTTAATATTACCTTAACCGCTTCCCAATTCGTTGGATTGTTATTGTTAATCAGCGACACATTAGCCTCATCCACGATTTTGTTGCGTATTCTCAAGTCAAATATTTCTTTAAATGTTGAATCAACATGTTGACGGATTGCTTCAACATTTTTAATAAACATCTCCAATTCCTCTGGTTTCCCCCCAAACTTAGGGACATCGGCTAATAGCTGGAAGGGAATCATTGTTGCTGTAGACATCTTCGGTTAATTCTCGCCTCTGTCTCCACAAGCCTCTTGCTCACTCTCTGGCAAAACCGGTTTGTGATGTTGTTGTTGATTTTAAAAGTTTTAATATTTGTAGTTGATTTTAATAGTTGTTGTAGTTTTAATATTTGTTGTAGTTGTTGTTTTCTCAAAATTCTCTCTGTAGTTGATCTAACTTATTGATTTTTATTGTTGTAATTTGTGTTGTGCGCTTCACGTTTTTTTTTTCGTTTTATGCTGCACAATAAATTTACATTAAGTTCGTAATGAAGTTGTTGTTATATTTATTTTTAGTTTATTATTTTGTTATATAGACCATACATTTTCAAGGTCAGTTCTTTTAGAAATTATTTTCTTTATAGTTAATGATAATTATTTATTTTAAATAATAACGATTATGTTAATTATCATTGTATTTTATATATTGTATATATTTTTATTCAAAGTTTTTTTTTTTTTTTTTTTTTAAGTTATATTTGGTTTATATTGTTTAACTATATTTTATCACACTTTTTATTGGAAAAAAATGTCAGTATTGTGATTTTATATACAAAAATATTTCTTTGTTTTCTTATGTTTTTACAATACCTTTTCACTTTTTAATTTTATTAGAAACAAGTGTTTAATAATTTTTCTGCTTTTTTTTTTCACTTCAACTTCACTTCAAATTAATTTAACAATTTTAAATGTAGTTCGTAAACTCGACTGCGCCAGTAAAAGAATGATCTTTATTTAGAATCAATATTTATTTAATGTTGTCACTTCAACGAATTTTTCTTAATTAAACAATCTTTAAAAACGAAAGCTTATTTATACTTTACAAAAATCGTATGATTTAACGGGATTAACAGGATTAACAATAAGGGAATATTTGATAATTTATAAGTAAAGAGTAAAAAGAGATAATTAGTAATTAGGGAAATAGTTGATAATATTAAAAATAAAGAGTATTACATAATAAATGATATTTAAGAAAATATTTGATAAAAAAGAAAATTAAAGAAAAATGTTAAAAGAAGAATAAATTATGTTAATGAATTACAATTGATATAGCATTATAATGTTAGAGTGGCGTACATATGTATGTTTATACATAACTCAAGGCCAAGCTTAAGCTTAGAAAACAAGATTCTGCTATATAAAGCTATACTAAAACCTGTGTGGACTTATGGTATCCAACTCTGGGGAACTACAAGTAATTCAAATTTGGAGATATTACAGAGATATCAGTCTAAAACTCTCAGACTCCTAACAAATGCGCCATGGTTTATCACCAACAAAAATATACACAAAGATCTTAGAATTTTATTGGTCAAAGATGAGATTCATAACTTTAGCGAAAGGTACCTGAATAGACTAAGTAATCATTCAAATGTGTTAGCAATAAATCTGTTAGATGATAGTAATGAAGTCAAAAGACTCAAAAGGCTACATGTACTTGATCTACCCTTCAGAAAATAAAAAAAAAAAATTATTTAATTTCCTAGATTATTCGATTTTATAATACAAAATATCATATTTTATTAAAATTAAAAAAGTAAAATCTCTTTGTATTTACTCTTTTATTTTGAGTTAATAATAGGAACTCAATATATGTTATATTTAAGTTATGAAATTTGCTCATTATTTTAAATTTGTAAAATAGATTGCAAATAAAATTGAAAAAAAAAAAAAAAAATGTTTCACTTTTTTTTTTCATTTTAATAAAAATAAATTATTAATGTTTCTATGTATTATGTTGAATAATAATATTAATTATTGAAAGGTATATATGCGTCGCCAAAAAAAAATTTGTATTACTTTTTTTTTTTGAGAAAATGTAATTTTACATATGAAGAACCTATGACAAAATGTATGATCCAACTTATTACATGATCTAACCTATAACATATAATTTGTATGAATCATAAGTGTAATTGTGCACTTATCTTATATACATTAAATGATAATATTTACACTTCGTAACTTTTAATTAACTGCAATAAATACGCACTTATTATTATAATTGAAATAATTAGGGTAATCATATGTTACGTACACATAACTCTTAACCCCACCTACTGTCTAGAAATGGTTATTATGTAATGTAAAAAAACGCATTTCATCATTTGCATTTGGCATTTCATTTGGATAGTCAAACAAGAAAACACTTGATAGGAATCAAGAATGACTTAAAACGTACTTAAGGATCACTGGTGGCCAAAGGTGGCTCAAAGATCCTTAGGATGCCTTCTAGAATGAATTTTTTAGTAAAAGCAAAGGAATATGCGGGATTATTAATATTTTAAAATACCACTGATATCATATACAATGGACAGCAAAAGTCTAGGTACCGCAATACATTTTAGCAATTTTTGATGTTTTTTGAAAACCAACAGAAAAATAAGGAAATATTTTTGCACTGCAAACGTATCGGTACTCCCAAGAATAATTTGGACTATGTTATACCCCAATATTTGTTTGTTTATAGTAAATAGTTGAAATAAATTGTGATAATATATGTTTGTAAAAATCATATAAATTTTTTAATTAGCATGTACATACCAGAGATCAGCAATGAATCGTTTTTTCGCTACTCATAAGTACTCATGAAATTTTGAATATAAGTGAGTCAACAGTAGTGAAATTTAACTACATGCTCTTATTCATTCGTACTCATTACAACATTGATTTATATGTACAGGTTGCAATGAGTAAGAGTTAGACGTGTGCACAAGACATCTTGCTAGCTTACCCTTCACTAAATGCAATACTGAATTGTTCTCTTTTTTGTTGGCTTTGATTATAGGAGTACACTGAAATGTGTATTTCTCTTTTATTCAAAGTATACAACAGCACTCATTTATCTGTGATGTAATGGATATATGCTTTGTGTTGTAAGAGCATATTTCACTACTGAAACTAAATTTTCAATATTGTCAAATCAATTTCGGTAGTGTCAACGTTGAAAAATATGCGTACATAAGTGTTTCAATACATTATTTGCTTCTGCCATGAACTCTTCCAACAACAATCTCTATTCAAATTGCTATGTTAATATTCGTTGATGTTCGTATCCTATGTGTGTAAAAAGCCGAAGGCCCCCGGGGCTATTGGTGCCGACGTCTACTATTGAATAAATACTCTTTCTTTATTCTGAAAAAAAAAAGAAAAAAAACATTTTTTCTTTCACACTTACTGCAAAAAGGAATGCACGTTGTGACACTATGAAGTGTACAATATTTTTGCTGTACTCTTCACACAACTCTCTTTGGATTGTTGTACAATGGTTTATGAGTGCAGTTGTTTTTTTGTTCTCTATCTATGCTTCACTCTTATTTATATTTGCAGCTACAGCAAATATTCGCTCATGAGAAAAATACAATACTGTACAATTTTTAATGTCTTGTGCACACCTTTAGTATGAGTACAACGTTGACATCAAACTCATAACATTCGAAATATGTTTGATTCATAGGCCTACTCATTCAGATTCATAAATTTAGAAAAATTCTTAAAATACTCATAAATAATTCGAGTGATTCAAATCATTTATCAAAATTTACAATCTTAGTTGTTGTTGCATTTACAAAAATAGAAGAAAGAAAAAGACAAAGACAGCAAGCAAAGTAAACACACAACCTTCTAGTGAGTATTGTAGCGTTTGTACGATAATAATACTTATTTTGTGATTCTTGTAAATGTTGAGTAGAGGAGAGTCGAAATCAACAACATCATGCATATTGTTAAGTATGAGTACGATGAATACTTCAAACGTCGAATATGAGTACTATGAGTATGATATTAAAATAAGTATGAATGCGTATAAGTATCCGAAATTAAGAGTATGATTCAACTCATCTTTTTGAATACTCATTGCTGACCTCTGATACTTCCCAACTCTTATTTAAAGACTAAAAATATTATGCGTTTTCATTCATAATTTTGCATTTATTAAAGGATTTTAAATATTCCAATTATTCGGAACAAGGAAAATATTCTTGTTAATAGAATAGAGGTTAATAGCTACATGTATGTTGTTTTACAATTAATATTTTTTTTTGTTTTCTTCATACAAAATAAATAATACAGTAATATTATTAAAATAATACATGACAATATTTCAATAACAAAATTTAATATAGGGTCCCATAATAATATTTATGTAGTGCACATATGATTGCTCCCCTTGTACCACTTTTTCTTTTTCCCTTATAACCAAGAGCAGTATACGAAATTGAACGTAGTCCTGATGAATGATGACTCGTCATAAATTTGTAAAAGGCAATAGCCATGGTTCATTACATCCAATATTTTTGTATTGGATTCTGGTCATCTGTTCTTTATTTTTTCTTTTTATTCAATTCCGTTTTTCTTATTGACGCTTAACTTAAAGTTTAGTAAAGTTTAGAAATATTGCAACATCTCTGTTTAAAATTGTAAATTTATAGAAAATGACTCGATGTCGCGAAATATAGTTATTTCGGATCTCTTCAGGCCGGATCTCTTGGTTCCTTAAATCGAGTATCCGTATTGTGTATTGTCACTCATTTCGGCTGGGAGTTGTGGAATTTTTTCCGTCAAAACTGTTGTCGTGCGGTGTGATATATTCCGAACCCACTAATTTGGACGTCAGTTAAATAACACTATGCGAAAACATACAAAAAATTAAATACACCCGAGTAACTAAGTAGTCTAACTGGTTGTCCAGTTAGTTGAGTAGAACTCAAAAATTCTTTTTTTCTTTTTCTCGAACCCTCCAAACTTGTTTTATTTGACAAATACTGTTTTTTTTACTTTATGCACAAATTTATTGATTCCACAAACATTTCTGAATCCTTGTCCAAAATTTAAACCTTATTAGAAAGGAGAGGGATGGGCCTTTAGAACGATGTGCATATACATATTATTTGACTTAATATGCTATGGGGTTTGATGAGGAAAACTTGACAAATGTGAATTTTTGTCAGTTCATAGTAGCAAACTTTTCTTAAAAAATATGAAATAAGTGATAACGTTCTGAAAGTGCATTATCTTGTGAAGAGATTGACACTTCGTTTGATCAAATCGGATAAAAATTAGAGACCAGCAGAAGCTGAACAATGTTTGTGCAAAGTAAAATAATAATATTTGCAAAAAACACAAATATTAGCCGACTTCTGGTAGTCGTACAAACGTGAAATTTACACATTTTGCGATAAACAATCAAGATCCATCAAAACTTTTGAAAATATTTGAACTGAAACTTCATTTGATAAGACGACATACGAGTATATAAAAAAATATAAGACGACTGTTATACTATTTAAATCATAACTACCGTAATTTTTGTTCCATTTGATCACACGCAGTGTCAATCTCTTCACAAGATAATGCGCTAACAGAATGTCTCTTATTTTAAATTTTTTAGTTAAATATTACAATTAAGAATAGCTAAACTTGAAAAAATTAGAAAAAATAATATTTTCCAAGTTTACCCCATGAACACTCGAAACATAAAGTTTGAGCAAAAAGTTTATGTATACCGTTTTACAGACTAATTTCTCCCTTTTATAAACAACTTTGAATTTTTAAAATAGGTTGAAACATATTTGTGTAATCAATAATTGTGTGTGAAAAGATCAAAAACAAACCGCTTTTGTCAAATAAAACAAGTTTAGAGGGTTCGAGAAAAACAAAAAGTATTTTTCAGTTGTACTCAACCTAATGAATAACTTAGACTATGTACTTACTCGGGTGTATTTCCACTGTCGCACCGTGTAATCTGCAGTTTCAGGTTATAAGTTTTATTCATGCTGAACAATGCCTGCGATTAAAAACCTGGTACCTTAACATTTCGAATTCATCTACATCCATTAATTTCCCTTCTGAGAACAGTGGCGAGATCAATCAAAAAATCATTTTCAGTAGTGCTAATAACTTCAGTTTGGAATCTATCGAAGAAAAATTCACAGATCTTTGAAGCATTTGTTTCAGTCTCTAGGGCATAAAATCGTAACTGAATTTTATAGAGCCTTAAAGAATAGATTGCCAGTATAGAGCTTATTGAGTAGAAGACGGAACGTCAGTCAGAGATTGTAGACATACGGCATACCATGCATATTGGTCGTAGTTAGTCGTATCATACATAATTTGTTATTACAACCCTTCAGACAAAATTATGAGCTAGCTTCTCGCACACCTTATGTTGTGTGTGTTCATTTTATACATGAGTGGCGAAACGTACAAATTTATTTTAATTTAGTTTAATTGCGGTTTAGCGACCGTTCTTTCCAATTATCTCATAAATAGTTCTTTTGGAGTCATATCTGGACTTTGTGCAAGAGTATTAAGGGCCATTATTAGAACTTGCCATTAAATTTGAGTTTATTTAAAGGTACCTTTAGCTAAAGGGAACTGAAAAGTTACTTTTAATTTATTTTCGTTATTACAACTTACAGATAAAATAAAGTTACCTTTTTCGAAAATATGGCAGTGCCGGAGCAATGTCGATAACACTGCTCAAATTAAATAAGTTGTATTTAAAAACAGTGTATTTGCTCACTTTGTTTCTATTTGAAGTTTCCGTATTGAAAATAATATATAATATGACAAGTTCTAACATAAACTTAACTTTAAAAGCTACCGGCAGGATGATCCTCCCTTTAGCTTAACGCTCACTTCTATTTGATACTCATAATTATGAAAAACAATTCATCTGCCCGTTAAAATCCTCCCTTTAGTTAACGGCAAGTTGTAATAATGGCCCTAAGAATATTAAATCACATATTCACATTAGCAGACTTATGATTGAGCTCATTGACTTGTTGGAAGTAATAATCATTACGAATTCCTAATTCTTCTGAACTTTTGGTGAATACGTTTTTCAGAATGTTTTAATAGTGTCCCTTATTTATTATTTCCTCAATAAATTCCACACCGCCCGTATCTGGAGAACATATCTTTCAGTTACAGTTTTTCGAGATTGCTCTTTCATGATGCCACATTCATTTTAAGTTAACAATATTTATTTTTATTTATTTCATTTAAGTCAATGGACAAATTCCTTACTGACTAATAACAAAAATCGGTAAAAATAAAATTAAATAGAATTACAAACAGTTTCTTCAAAGATACAAGTAATTGTTACAATAAAAATATGAAAAGTTATGAACTGAGACGCAAGAATTTAAAGAAAAATCAACAAAGTCTGACAAATAATTAAATTGACGGCAAATTCTAGTTAACGGATCAGCAATAGCATAATTAGTTCTGCAGAATTGAATATAAATACGATTATAACAGCGTAAGTTACGACAAGGAATATTGAATTTAACAGATCTTAACAGAAATTCAAAGCAAATATTACCATTGATCAGGTTAGTCATGAAGGATATATTTAACATTGTTCGACGACTCTTAAGGGTATGCAGTTTTATTTATGGCAGTCTGCTAGTAAGTGAAGGCATATCCAAATAATTCCATCCAATGCCACGAAAACAGAAGAGTAAAAATTGTTTCTGCAAAGATTCGATGTGTTCGCTCTAAACATTATAGTAAGGATCCCATACGTTGGATCCATACTCAAAAGTTGGTCTGACAAGCAATACATATAGCTGTTTCGTAATAAATGGATCAGAAAATTCTTTTGCCCAACGTTTTATGAAGCCAAGAGTGCTTCTCACCTTATTTACAGTCAAAGTGATATGATCATTAAAGTTTAACTTTGTGTCTAATAGGAACCCAAGATCAATAAAATAATCCACTATCTCCAGTTGATGACCTCCCAGCAAGTAATTAACCGCGATTAAATTATTTCTTGAGAACCGCATACATTTGCATATATTGAATTAAACTTTCTGATCATATACATCTGCTTTTAAAAGAGTTATTTAAAAATTAGAAATATTTAAATTAGCAACTGAAAACCAAAAACATATCTGTGAGTTGTCCTATTAATATGGGCAGACAATAGGTCTGATGAGCGCTTGTGAGTGGGTAAATAAAAATATATTGGTTTTGTTCACTCAATGTCCGGCAAACTCTTTTTTAAAATACAAAATTTCTTCTGAGTAATTTTCTCAAATTAAATTAATTTTATTGTTATATTGCTGTTAAGCAGCCGCCGTAGTCTACTAGGTAGTATGTCGTCTTATTAAGGCCAGGGTTCAAATACCAGGCCAGACATCAAAACCAAAATATGAAAAAATATTTCTTCGGTGACTGCCTCTCAGCAGATTTCTGACAAAAACTCTGAGAGTAAATAAAACTGCCATGAAAAGTTTCTGAAAAATCTGTCGTTCGGAGTCGTCTTTAAAATGTAGGTCCCGCCACTCATGTATAAAATTAACGCACACAACATAAGTGGTGTGAGAAACTCGGTCGTAATCCTGACTGAAGGGTTGTAATGACCAATTATGTATATATGTATGTATTGTTGTAAAAATTTAATTTTGCCTTAATTTTCAAGATAATTTAAATTTCACAATTTTGTTTGAATTAATATTTTATTTATCAAAGAAATAAACAACAAAGATCAGATTGTAGATAATAATTTATCAATTTTTCTCAATTTACCCAAAATAGTTCTTCGTCAAATGTGTTTATCAACTACGTGAAATTAAAACTAAGTTCGATAAAACTTTCTGTTTTGCCCTATTAAAAGCATTTTTGTAGTACTCTGTTCTTGTTTTTATGAAAGTTAGGCAATAAAGTCACACCTACAGATACATACAATACGCAATACATATACATATACATATCTACGAATAAAAATCAGACACACTTGAACAGGGAGGGAAAATAAATGAAACTTTTGGTTGCCAAAGAAAGTTTGAATTGTTTAAATATTTTTATAAAAATTTTACTTTGCCACTATTGCCTTCTATATTCCATTACGTAGAAGACAACAAACAATTTTACAAACACAAAAGATAACAACTGACGAAGGAAATTCTTGAAAAATATTTGAAAAATGAATCTGAAGTGATTACCTTTACTACAAAAACAAATTTCCTTCAAATATTGTAAATTTCCCAGTTAAATCATACGATGCATTTACCAACATGTGTTTTATGTTCTTCTTATAAACAGCACTCTCTTGAGTGATTTTGCTTTGCTATTGTTGTTGTTGTTTACAATGTACTCTTAGCTGGTAGAAGATGTGTGCAACATATTTTTAAACAAAGAAACGGCACTTTGTGTTCAGCAACGAATGTGTAAAGACGTGTTTCTTTGTTTCGCGTACATTTTTCGGTGACCCCGACGTGATAATAATAAAAAAAAGTACAGTTTGTGAAAAATAGTTAAAAGTGTGAATAATAATTTGAAGTTATTTTTATCTGAAAATAAATAAATAAAAAAGGAAGTTACAATGAGTATCATTGAGACGTTGAAGAATAAAAGATCGCATCTGAAGCGTACTGCTACCAGGATTGAAAACTTCCTAAGCCAAGTAAATGATCAAACTTCTTTGTTTGACTTACGTGCTCGCTTGGAGAAACTGGAAGCACTTTACGATCAATTCCAATCCTTGGACATAGAAATGACATCACATAGTGATCAATTTCCTGATCGTGAAACCGAATACGAGGAATTGGAGCAAAATATTATCGTGTGAAGACACAATATAATGAGCTGATTGATGCCGAGCTGCAATCCACTAATGTTGACCCTATGAATTCAACAACCATTCAGCATGATGCAATGCAAAAATTTTTGGAGACGCAGACTGCGCTTTTGGAAAAACTGTCGAGCCTTCAAGTGACGGAACCTAGGACCTCTGCTGCATCATTTTCTCAAACAATGAATGCCTCAGCAAACGGGACTGATGTCCGATTGCCAAAAATTAATGTCTCAGTATTCGATGGCAAATACTCTGAGTTTAAATCGTTTTTTGATTTGTTCAAGAGTTCCATCCACAACAACAACTGTTTGGCTGCTTCACAAAAGTTCCAGTACTTAAAAGGTCTTTTAAAGGACGATCCTGCCAACCTTATACGCCATTTGCAGGTATCGGACCAAAATTACGAAGAAGCGCTGAAAAAGTTGCAGGAACGGTACGACAAACCCTCGCTGGTGGTTGACTCTTTAATTGAGACTTTCCTTCAAATTCCGAAGGCTGATGATTCAAAGGAATTACGTAAGCTTTCTAACGTTGCTGATGAAGTGATCCGAGGCCTTCGAGCTCAAGGCCCTGATGCGGAAAAGAGAGATCCTTGGCTGATCCATCTACTATGTCAAAAATTAGATCGACACACCCTACAATCTTGGGCTGAACACTGTGGTAAGATAACCTTCCCTTCGCTGGAATGTTTTTTTGTTTTCATAAATGAACGTTGTGACGCTTTGGAGCGGTTGCCATCACCTGCAGGAAAACATAGCATTTCAGAAAAGTGTGCACAGAGGTTGATGCTAGTACGAAAGCCAATAAGAATTTTTGTAAGTGGACTGGGTAACAACAAAGCTGGAGCTACACGAGGAGCTGTACAATTAGAAATCAAATCTACCCATGGAAATGAAATAATTTATATATTTGCCCATATTTTTTATAATTTAACTTCAAAATTACCCTGCACAAAATTAACAATCACTTGCTGGGATGAGATTAAATCACTCCTACTGGCTGAAAATAAATTTTATTCACCTAAGGATATGGATATTATAATTGGCTTTGACTATTTCTTTTTGTTAATCAGAGAAGGTAGGGTTTTAAAAGAAGGCAACTTGTTGGCCCACAACACTGCATTTGGTTGGGTTATTTGCAGTGGTTGTACAATGGACAAAATGGTCACAGTGTGTAACATCACAAGTCAAATTAGTGATGAAGAAGATCTTAACAAAGCCTTACGATTATTTTGGGAAGTGGAGAGCCTTAATATAAAAAAGCCGTCTTTAACTGCGGAAGATCGAATGGCAGAAGATTTGTACTCTCCGACTACAACCCGTTCTGAAAGATATGCTGTTAGATTACCTTTTAAGCATACCCCTGAGCTTCTTTATGGAGCCTTAAGAAGACTAAATTCTATGGAACGTAAGTTTAAATCCAATAGTAACTTAAAAAATGCATACTGTGAATTTATGAATGAATATATTGCATTGGGCCATATGGAACCTGTGCCTCAAAATGAAATTAAACGCCCCGCTGCTACAGTGTATTATTTGCCACACCACGCTATGCTAAAGGATACAAGCCTCACCACAAAACTTAGAGTAGTGTTTGATGGTTCTAGTAAATCATCCAATGGACAATCCCTAAATGATAATTTGCTTCGAGGTCCAGTATTACAGCAAGATCTTCTGGCAGTCTTACTACGATACAGGTGTAAGAAATTTTGTTTTGCGGCTGATATTAAACAAATGTTTTGCATCATCGACGTACAAGAGTGCGATCGTGATTTTCAAAGAATTTTGTGGAGGGATAATCCTAGTGAGGAGATAAGGCACTATAGACTCACTACTGTCACCTACGGCACCACCTCTGCTCCATATCTGGCAATACGTACACTTTTACAATTAAGTGAAGATGAGAGTGACCGCTTTCCACTAGCATGTGAGATGTTAAAAACCTGTTTTTACGTTGATGATTGTATGGCTGGCTCCAACACTATAGCAGAAGCCCAAAAATTAGCCGAAGATTTAAACAAACTTCTTACGGCTGGCTGGGTTAAGAAAATGGGCAACTAATGAGAGTAAAATTTTAACTACCATTCCTGAAAATGATAAGATTGAGAGTATAGTGAATATTCCTACAGACATTACGGTTTGTCTTCTCGGTGTTATATGGAATCCTACAGCCGATTGTTTTTCTTACAATGTTAGAACTAAAGATTACTGCATTGATACTAAAAGAAAACTATTATCAGAAATTTCCAAAATCTTTGATCTTCTTGGATGGATTTCACCAGTCATTATAGCCCTTAAAATCATTATGCAAAAACTATGGTTAATCAGTTTGGATTGGGACGATCAGCTTCCTAGTGAAATTAAAACCATGGCTGAACAACTGTTTTCTGAATTTAATTTACTGAATAATATTAATATTCCTAGAATTATTTTCTCTACAGAAACCAACGTTACTTATCATGGGTTTTGTGATGCGTCCAGTGCAGCCTATGCAGCCGTAGTCTATTGTTGTAAAACGTCAGCAGATGGTGAAGTATCTACCAATATAGTGATGGCTAAAACAAAAGTGGCTCCGTTAACTTTGGTATCGATTCCCCGGCTGGAACTGTGTGCTGCGTATCTATTGGCACAACTTTTTGAATATTTGTCGCCTGTGCTGCGTATAGACAAAAATAAGATTGTATCCTGGTCAGACAGTAAAACTGTATTAGCATGGCTCTCATCACATCCTACTAAATGGAAAACTTTTGTCGGTCATCGAACTGGGTATATTCTTGATACCCTTCCTGATGTCAAATCGAGGTATGTACCAACTAAATTAAATCCAGCAGATTGTGCTAGTAGAGGTGTTAGATCCAGCTATCTAATTGATAACCCAATGTGGTTTCAAGGGCCATCTTTCCTACTTAAGGACACAACTGAATGGCCAACTCCTGTTAAAAAATTAAAAACTAATGAAGAATTACGTCTAGAAGAGCAAGTTGTTTTAATTATCACATTTTCTACCGACATTGTTGATGAGTTAAATAATCGAATTTCACGTTTCACTCGTATGGTCAGAGCACTTGCTTACGTCTATAGAGCATACAACAATTTTCGGTTTAAAACCAAATTTAGATTGCCACTCCAGGTAAATGAATTAAGAGATGCTGAAAATGAAATCTTCAAGTATTGTCAAGAATCTGAATTTGCTGATGTTATATCATCCATTAAAAAAGGGACACCTGTTACCAGTAAAAAACTAAAACGGTTGTCACCCTTTTTAGATGACCATAGCATTTTACGAGTAGGTGGCAGACTCAAACATGCTAGTTTGCCATATGATAGCCAGCATCAAATTATACTACACAAAGACAATCCAATTACGTATAAAATTGTTCATGATTGCCATATGAAAAATTTGCATGCAGGAATCACCCTTCTAATAGCTACACTGCGTCAACGATATTGGATTGTAGGTGCACGTGAATTAGCTAAACGAGTATGTGACAAATATTCAGCCTGTCAACTCTATAACGCAAAGGCTAACTATCAACTTATGGGCGATCTTCCTAAATTTAGAGTCAATACGTACCCTTTTTATGAAGTTGGCTGCGACTATGCAGGTCCCATAATGTATAAACAACATAATGGACGCAAGTCTCCTATCGTCAAATCATACATCGCTGTATTTATTTGTTTAGTCATTAAAGCTGTGCATCTAGAACTTGTCACAGATTTAAGTTCTGATGCATTTTTAGCTGCTTTAGACAGATTCGTAGCCCGAAGAGGACTTTGTGGTCACATACACAATGACAACGGTACTAACTTTCAAGGTGCTGCCAAGAAACTAGGAGAAATCTACAAAATGGTAAAAAATTCTGAATTTAATAACAATATCTCAAATATTCTAGCTACAAGGGGCATTCATTGGTACTTTATTCCACGTGCGGCACCACATTTTGGCGATGCATGGGAGTCCACGGTAAAGAGTATAAAATATCATCTTCGGAGAACCATTGGTCAAGCTACCCTTAACTATGAAGAAATAACTACGCTATTAAAAATAATTGAAGCTATCCTGAACTCACGACCGTTGGTCCAAGCTGACTCAGATGACCTGCCATATCTTAGTCCAGGTCACTTTTTAATTGGTCGACCCCTAAATGCTTTACCCGAGGTTGATGTCACTCATTTAAAAACATCAGCTATTTCTAAGTGGAGACTTATTCAACAATTATCCCAATACTTTTGGTTGCGCTGGTCAAATGATTATCTACTGTCCCTTCAATCTAAGGCGAAATGGCTAAAAGATAAAGCAAATCTACAAATAGATGATATCGTTCTCCTTCGAGAAGAAAATTTACCTCCCACTTGCTGGAAACTTGGTCGTGTGATAGAAACCCACGCTGGTTCTGAGTGGCTACTATAAAGACTGCAACCTCAACACTACAAAGACCTGTGACAAAATTGTACCCCTTGCCAAAGGATGATTGAACTTCATAAATTCTATTCAAGGCTGGCGGAATGTTGACGATGTTTTGCCTACAAAATTTATTTATTTATTCTAAATGTAATTTATACATATTTTTATGTACATTATTATTTACTTTTTGAATCTAAGTGCCACCCTAATGTTTCTTAAATTTTCTTTAACCAAAAATTAACAGTTAAATCATACGATGCATTTACCAACATGTGTTTTATGTTCTTCTTATAAACAGCACTCTCTTGAGTGATTTTGCTTTGCTATTGTTGTTGTTGTTTACAATGTACTCTTAGCTGGTAGAAGATGTGTGTAACATATTTTTAAATAAAAAAACGGCACTTTGTGTTCAGCAACGAATGTGTAAAGACGTGTTTCTTTGTTTCGCGTACACCCATCAATATATGTTAAATTTCATTTTCGTTGAGTGTAGTCACTTTACATCCTCTGAGAAGCTAATCTACGATACAAAAAGTAAATAAATTATCTGTATGTAATTAGAAAAGCTCCTTTGTGGACCACACAGGTGTCCCTTAGTGTTTAAATTTATTACTTAAGTATTCAACACCAATAACCTTTTATATTGTTACGTAAATTGAAATGGTGTTACATCGTTTAACATTAAAATGATAAACGAAAGCTTCAAAAACAAAAACAATGGACTTGTTTACATGATCAACGAATAAATAAAAATATAGCAAACAATATCAGTATAAATAGGAGATAAACAAGTGAACAATAATCAACCACAAACATTACCAGATTAAATGTAAACAAAATACAAAAGCAACAACGAAACAACGATGTTTACATTTACAGAGATTTCGAGAACGCGGTTATTATCCTTCAAGAGCATCCATCAGACTGTTTATCCTGTGATATAAAAGACAAGAAAACGCAGGCAACGGAGTCAGAAAAAAATTCAGTCAGTCTTGTGTGAAGACGCGTTGCGTCTGAAGAGAATAATTGTGGTTTGAAGATTGTTATTGTTTACGCAAACGAGTGTAAAGCAGAATAAGAAACAAAGCAGTTGTAGTTGTTTACATCATTGGCACACAGAACAATATAGAAATTAAATAAAACTGAACACAAATTTATTTTTATTTCTATTGCAATCTACGAGCTCATATTTCTAACGTTTTTAAAAGGTAAAAACCTAACAATACTTATTAAAATAAGTAAATATACCCACCTAGCTATAAATAATTTATAAAATTAAGAGTAGCAAATGAGATTTACATATCAAAACACTTACAAAATATTGTTACGCAAATTGAAACGACCTAATATCGTTTAACAACAAAAACAATAAACAAAAGCCACACGATTCAAATACACACCAACGCTAAGAATACAATGAACGTGTTGATTATCTAAAGCTGCACACACACATATGTACGACGAACCTGATTGCGCCTGGTACCAACAACAACATGTATGTGACAAAAAGGGATAGACAACATAAGCAAGGTACACAAACAAAAATGTATTAGCAATAGAGCTTTCGAGAAGGCGAGATCACGAACCTTCCACTTCAGGAATGTTCGTTAGACTGGTTGTGTCGGACTATAAAAGGGCTGGACAAAGCAGGCAGCAGTCAGTAAGAATTCAGTCAGCCTTGTGTGAAGTTGTGTGTGAACAAAATAAGTCGTGGTTGTAAAGATCCAGTGAATACTTGTGTGAACTATTAAAGTGAATAAACAGATTATTATTGTTGTATCGTTAAGTTGTATACGGTGGCACACAAAAGTAGTGTAAAGAATAAAGAGTTTAAATGAAATTACACATATTTATTTTTACTTTGTTTGCAATTAACGAACTCATATTTAAACGTTTTTAAAAAGGTAAAAAAGTAACAATATTATAATCTCAGGCACAAAAAACTGTCAACTTCTAGTGACCATGTATGAAGAATAAATGTTCGAAACAGCGAACTTTGAAAAAACTTAAGAACTTTAAAGTTAGAAAACTTAAGTACGTATTTGTAGAAATAAACAAAAATTATATATAACACCCATACGGTATTTAATTATTCAGATTTTTGATATTTTCCGTTTGGGAAAGAGTGGTTGTCGTTAAAGAGTTGTAAGGTAAACGTCATTTTGCACTTTTTTATAACACAAATACGTAAACGTATATCCTTTATTTTGTATGAAATACAAATACTATACAATTGATATATCTCAATTTGAATGGTTTTTATTTTAATTTTTTGATACAAACAACGTAAACTTTTTATTTCATTTTCAGTTTTTAAAACTAGTGTATGTCATTCCACATGGTATAGTAAGTATTGGTGCAGTATTCTATTCGTCATTATTTATTTAACGAACGAAACTAAATTCAAAATGAAAATAAAAATTTGTATAACAAATTTGGTTAGAAGTAGAAAATAAATATTCCGCAATTTAGACACTAGAAATACAAATAACAGTTCAGCTTTTAGTGAAAAAATATGTTTTTTTTTTCAAGTTTAAAAATATTGTTAAAATATTGAAATCTAGAGATGTGGAAAGAATTATTTGATACAATATAAATGAAGTCAGTATCATAAATATAAGTACAATGTTTTACTGCTATGTATTTAATGCATGTAAGGACGTACGAACGTTTTACCATTATTTTGAATTTCCATTTATACGGTACAATGCTAAAATACAATAGTTTCGTTAAAAATATATTTGATTAAAACAAGTTTTTTGAAGGGAGTACACAACTTGCAAGTTTAAATTAAAAATAATTCAACTATTTTATACTCGTATTTAGTTTTAAAATAAGTCTCGTATTAAGACATGCTACGTGTAACTAAATTAACACTTGAAAAGCGTAAAAAAATAGATGCGTGGTTATGGACTTTTACTGAACTGAAAAACTGCGATAATTATAGAGTATTCCAAGCACCCATGGACAGGAGAGTCGCAACACCACAAATTCACCCAACATAACATCAAACATAACATCAACATAAATCAAACATAACATCATTAGCGGCTAAGAGAAATTCTAGACCCCAAAAAATTACCTTTCTCACAAGTTATTTATAAGGACTGCATTACACGCCAGGGTCAAATTTTTCATTGTGGAGTGACGTTCTACTTGAACGATACTTGAGTATCGTCTTCACCTCGTCTTGTACCACACGGTGCTACTGATGAAGCGACGTGGCAATGCGCGACAATTCTTCTAGATCGTTTAGGTAATGGTAAGATTTTCTATGCCGTTCTGTCCGTGTGCCAAGCCGCTAATGTACGGTTGATGAAATCGATGACAGCATTGCGAAATACAATATTACGGATATAAAGAAAGAAAGCTAAACGCGAGAATTCGTCGGAGAGTTCGGTGGTCGTGATACGCATGGCCAGTTCATTCGCTCTTCAGTTACCCGAAGTATCACTGTGTCCTGGCACTCATATGATATGGACATTGTTCTGTTACCTTATATCATATGTGACAGCTGTACATCCTTCTGGATTTTATCACGTTTTAACTCAGTGCCCTGATAACCGCCTGACTACCGGAAAGTATGAAATACGCCTTAAGATTCTAATCGATTTCGAAAACATTCCGTCAACAACGATTCTATTCTATTTGAACGCTTTATTGAAGATTTGTATGGATTCCTTTACAGGGTGCTCGGCACAATTTTTAAAGACCTAGTTTTTGCGGAATGGACGTCCTGAAACTCATTGAGAAGTCGTATGGCGGTGTCATGTAGTCAATGTTCGGAATAGTCCTAAATTACTTCAGGATACTTTCGTGATCAGTATCCGATCCATGCCATTGTTTAGTAGCACAGAGACGACTGATAATCTTATCCCTCATTCTCATACAAGCGGAAGAAAGCATTAAATTATCTCCAGAGGCTACAGAGGTCCAGTGTGTAAGGCACCAATCATAATTACGCAGTCAGATTATTTCAACCCCTGTACCGGGTTCAAGTTAGTTGCAATATCGAGGGAATTCCATAGTACTAGGTATTCAGAGGTCAAGAAAAGCTTGAACACTACTATATACACCCATAGCTGCCAGATTTGACGATTTATCGTCATTTTGATGATTTTGAGCTCCAAAAATATCATATTGACGATTTGACGATTTATGCCCTTATTTTGACGATTTTTTAGAAATTAAAAATTTAAGTCATAGTCTTTACGATTTATGGGGTATACTTTCTTTTTAATTGTATTTGAACTATATTACTCATACGCATCATATTACATGTACTGGAATAGTTACCCTGAAAAGTATGCAATAAAAAAACTTCGATTTTGTCATGTATGAAACTAATGAAATTAAATATAACTCATACGTCACATATGTTCTCTGTATTATGAATTTTATATATTTGATATGAGGATAATGTGGGTAAATATAATGGGTTGGCGATCTAAAAGTTTAAATTTAAAAATATAATAAAACGAAAATAGTTTGAAATTTTGCCAAATTTATTTCTTTGTTATGAATTACAACTGCTCGGGTTGGAAATGGATTTTTATTTCATATATTTGGCTACCGCGAATTTACTTTGCAATTGTTACTATTGGAAATAGTAACGAGTAAAGTATTATATTTTTAAGTTACTTTCGAATACCACTGATGATTTTTCTGTATTTTATTCCTTTTTAATCACTTAATAGCTGAACAATTGCAACTCCTAAATAACCTCGTAGTTGAGAAAAATATATCACTTGTCGTTGCAGACTATTTTAAAAATTCTAGTATAGCTTCTAATATTACCATTGGAAGAACAAAGACAAGCACCGTTTTTTTTTCGTACGACCAACACTCAGGGGATGGATGGCATTGAGTTTGGAACTATGTTATGAGAAGAAAGAGATAGAGAACAGTGTTTATGGACACTAGGCTTGTGTATTTTTATACCATAAGTAACAGGATAGACCTTTGCAGGAATTGAGTTCCACATACCGACACAGTTCGGCTAAAAACCGTATTTTTACTGTAATGCAGTGTGTGATCCACTGCCCAATCGACCACATACGGATGTGCTGGTCTAAAAAAGACGAGCGTTATGTAGGAATATATGATTTTTGGGAAAAAGTCCCCTTATTTCGTTCAAGCAAAACCATTTTATCGTAGCGACAGAACAGTGAAACACAAACTATATTGCAACGATGCTCCAATGATTCAATGGAGTTGGATACACTACCGTCATTAACGAGATACTATGGCCTCTCCTGTACACGGTCAAGAAACCGCAAAATAGACGTTGAGGCACCAACCCATACATGAGAGTTGTAAATAGTAAGTAAATAGTAAGATCTGATGATAAGAACATGAGAAGGAACTGAAAAATATGTCAGCATTACACTGAGTTTTCATGCCGAGAACATCAAAAACTTCTGACTCCCTAATATCTACACCGCCCATAGATATAGATGATGTAATATTATTGCTGCACTTATGTGTCAATAAACAACTTTTCGATATATTGTTTAAACCTTAAACAATTTTTTCCTAAAAATGATCACAATTTCTTCATTTTTGGAAAAAAATATTAAATGAAGATGAGGGAGATGAGGTTTTAATTTCCAATTAATTCTTTTTGTAAATGTTGAACTCGGATATGTAGATACATTGACTTCATATGTTTTACTACAATAGAAATATTTTGGTTTTTGAATAATTTTAATTTATTTATGATGTATGAACATGAATATTATTATTCCATATTTGTTGTATATAGTAATCCAAATATTTTTTTTGGATTTAGAACTCATAGAACGTTGTTTACCACTGCTTTGAACAAGTGTAAGAATGTTGTAACAGGACTGTATGTACAGTGCGAAATATTACTTGCTTTGAACTAACTTCACTTACTTCAAAATGTATGGCATGGATGTGAGTAGTTTTTATATGTTAAACAACCTGTAGGACTTTAATTTTATTATTTCTTTTTATATTTACAAAAAGTTTTTGCCTTCTGTTTATTTTTGTATCGCTTCCGTTTCCTTTTATACATTTTGTTTTGTACTTAAGAGCAAACGAGTTGAGTTGCAACTTACTTTCACTTGTGTCCGTAAGAAATTTACTTTCGAATGCCTGTAATGTTTGCATTGCTTTTATTCAGTTTATTGTTATTGTTGTAAATTGCAAATAAGTTACCATCTTAAGAGCACAAAAAATAAAAAAATTATATTTACGTTTTTAGAAATATTTGTATTTGAGTTATTGTTAGTATTTGGTTAGTAAAGAATTAAAGTACACATAAAATACATAGAAAGGCATTTTAGGAAAAATTCTCAATCAAGTCATGATAAGGTGTTGAAAGGAATAGTTAATGTTACACTGTTATGTAACAGAATTAAATAACCATTGCAACAATTTAAGCAATCAATAACAAGGTTGTAAGCGTAAGGAAATTATTGGAATAATTAATTTGAAACGTTAGGTGGCACCAATTACACTGTACAACAGTCAAAACACACCCAGCTAATGACAGCGTAGGTTGTGTAGGTAAAAACTATTTTTTTTGTATTTCTTGAACCCTCCAAACTTATTTTATTTGACAAAAACGGTTTATTTGATCTTTTCACACAAAATTAATGATTACCCCAATATTGTTTAATCTATATTCATAATCAAAAGTTTGTTGTAAAGGGGAGAGATGAGCCTTTAAGACGGTATACATAAACATATGATTCAAGCTTATATGTTATGAGTTTTGAAAGGGTAAACTTGGAAAAAATTATTTTTTTATAATTAAAATTTATAATTAAAATTATTTTTTTATAATTTTTTCTAGTTTAGACGTTCTTAATTGCAAAATTTAAGTAAAAATATGAAATAAATGTTAAAATTCTGAAAGTGTATTATCTTGAGTAGAGGTTGACACGTTTGATAAAATCGGACAAAAATTAACGTAGTTATTATTTAAATAGTAAAACAGTCGTGTTATATTTTTTATATATCTGATCTTGTCAAATGAACTTTCAGTTCATAAATTTTCAAAATTTTTAATGGATCTTAATTTCCCATTTGGACAACTACCAGAAATCGTTGTTTTTCCGAAATATTATTTTTTCGCTTTGCGCAAACATTGTCCAACTTCTGGTGGTCGCTCGTAAAATTGACACATTTTGCGGTAAACAATCATTCATCCAAGTTATTGGAACTGAAAGTTCATTTGAAAAAATATGCCACGACTGTTATATGTACTCTTTAAATAATATCTACAGTAACTTTTGTTCGATTTTATTATATGAAGTGTCAATCTCTTCACAAGAGTATAAAGTGCCTTCACCATTATTTTAAATTTTTTATATTTCTACTATGAATGGAGATACTTAAAAAAATATGAAAAAAATTCGCATTTGTCAAGTTTATCTCATCAAACACCAAAGCATATTAAGTCAAATAATATACATACGTATATCGTTTTAAAGGACCATCCCTCTCCTTTCTAATTAGGTTTAAAATCTTGGACATCGGTTCAGGAATGTTTGTGTATTCAATAAATTTGTGAGTGAAGTCCAAAAAAACAGTGTTTGTCAAATAAAACAAGTTTGGAGGGTTCAAGAAATATAAAAAAAATATTTTTGAGTTCTACTCAACAAAACTCACAACCTTCATTATATCATTAGCTGGGTGTATTTCCTTTTTTATTTTGTCGTATAGTGTAATACATATATAAAAAAAATGAAAAGTTTCTCAAAAATCTATAGTTTGGAGTCGACTTTAATCCTGGTCGTGCCATTCATGTATTAAATTAACAAACACAACATAAGTGATTTGAGAAGCTTTGTTGTAATCCTGACTGAAGGGTTATAATGGCCAATTATGTATGAATGTATGAATGTAATATTTTTTGACAAGAACCTTTTAATGAATATTCGGCGAAGTCGTTTTAATGTTTGTGGAATCTAATGTACAAATATAAATAAATATATATAATAATAAATATATGCAATGTTTTATTGTGCTCAAAAGTCCACCTCAATGATTATCATTAAATTATGTAAATTGTGGTGTCAGCATTTCTTGCCTCATATTACCAAATTAAACTGAAGCGCTATTAGCCGTTTACCAAATTGTTATTGCTTTTATTCTTTATTGCTCACAACATTTTGTTTAATGTTGTATAAACACATACAAGTCGTTGGTATTATTTAACATATTCGTTTTATGTTAGTCACCTTTATGTACTTTTTAAGGATATTAAGAGGTATGTGTACTTTTTTTCAATTACATAAAGAGTTGTCTCTTTTTCGTTAAAATTATCTACTTTAAGAGCATTATGTAGGATATTGCTTAAGCGTTTTGTATCTTTAAAATTAAATAATACAAAATGGATATGAAATATTATAGGGGTATGAGCTTTCTCACTATCGCATATAAGGTTCTTACAAGCGTATTGTGTGAACGACTGAAGCCACTCGTCTAAACATTGATTGGACCTTATGAGTTCGGCTTCAGACCTGGCAAGTGCACCATCGACCAGATCTTCACACTACGCCAAATCCTGGAAAAGACCCACGAAAAACAAGTCGACACACACCATTTCTTGTCGACTATAAGGCAGCCTTCGATAGCCCCATAAGAGATCGTGTTTTTGCCGCACTATCTGAGCTCGGTATATCTGAAAAGCTGATAAGGCTATGCAGAATGACGTTGAGCAATTCCTGCAGCTCCGTCAAGGTAGGAATGGACCACTCTGAACCTTTTGATACCGTGCGAGGTTTCAGACAAGGCGATCCATTATCATGCGATCTCTTCAACTTCGTCATGGAGAATGATCTGTGAAAGCCGGGAGTGCATCGCAATGGCACTATTTTTCAAAAAAGCGTTCAGTTGCTTGCCCACGCTGTCGACATTGAAATCATAAGGCGTACCAAGTAAGATGTTACTGCTGCCTTTAGTGCTATTGAACGGGAGTCTACTAAGATGAGTCGGGCAGTAAATGAGCGCAAAACAAAGTATATGTTATCGAAAAGTATAGACGTGCGGCGTATCTATTCCAGATTACGGCCGATAACTATACTTTTGATATAGTCAAGGAATTTATTTATTTTGGCTCCGCCGTTACCACCAAAACTGATGTCACTCTGGAAATCAAGCGCAGGATTACTCTTGCCAACAGGTACTACTATGGCCTCAATAGGCAATTGAGTAGCAGAAACCTCTCTCGTACGACAAAACTAATATTCTACAAGACGGTCATCCTACTCGTGCTTCTTTATGGCGCAGAAGTATGGACCCTATTGGGCACTGATGCAGCAGCCTTGAGAATATTCGAGAGAAAAGTCCTAAAATCTTCGGTCCAGTTCCGCATCCGATCAAGCAGTGAGCTGTATGAGTTCCTCAACGGCATAGACGTTGTGTAGCGTATTAATATCCAGAGGCTGCGATGGATCGGCCGCAAGAAGCAGGGGCGCCTGGAAGGATGTGTTGTGGTAGGCCGAATTCCGTTAATCGGGTTGTTAATGGCCAATTAAGTAAATAAGTTTGAAATATTACATACATTTTTTATTCGTCTGACGGACGAAGTGTTCCATATTCCATCACTATGCAACATAAATCAAGTTTGATTTTGCCAATGGCATGGGATATGTTAACTTTAAGGTCCACTGTGGTTTGTGGCTTTAATTTTATATATGAAAGAAAACTCCACAGAAAAAAGTCAATTCGCACGATCTCGGTAGCTAGTTCATATCGCCTTGGCGTAGATGGCCGCGCACTCAAATAGCGCTTGCAGAATATCCAATGTCTCATGAACTGCGTGGCATGTAGTGAAGACACGTAGTTCATTCAATCTGGGCCAGAAGAAGTTGGTAGGCAGCGACCACGCACTCGCATGTTGCCCACGCTAGATAGTTCTCAAAAAATTTCAAAGATTATTACCAGCCCAAAAATCAGTGGCTTTTTAGGGATGCATTGGACTCTTTTGGATTTCAGTTGAATTGGTATTGTCCCTAATTCGATAATTTTGTTTATTTATGTATCCATTCGTCCAGAAATCGGTGACAATGAGTTTTTAATGAAAATTAGATTCAATTGCCTACTGACCCAGAGCTGTTCGCTTTGACATATATCGTTGTCTATGGTCGTCCATTGTGATTTGGTGCAACAGACTAATTTCTGATGTTTCTTTTTAGCAATTTTTTATGATTCTATTGACTAATTTAGAGAACTCATCTATAGAAATTTTATAGGAAATGTCTTTTATAGCATTTATTAATTCATCTTTGGTTCAGAGTTTGTATTTTTTAATTGTCACGGGCAATAATAGCCCATACATTTTTGCGGTTTATGCCTGCATATGTACGTGACCAACCTAGCACAGATAGATTTTTGTCTTTAAGTGAGTCCATTGAAAATGTCTGCTAATGGCTTAGAAGCCGAAGAGCTCTTTCCTAATATGCATATAATTCGAAAAAAATCAATTCGATATTGCTTCTAGCATTTATTCATCTTTCTTATGAAAGAAATAATAATAAGTCGGTACTATGACCTATAAAACATCGTCAAATGCTGACGGATCCATAACTACTTTGTAATTTTGGCCGCAAACAGAACGACTGATGCTTTTCATGGACTGTACGCCTAACAAATGACCGATTACAATGTCTTTCTATGCAGTTAATATAAATCTTGTCGGCAAGAGAGACAATTTTTGTGCAGCTTCTGAGACCAAGACCAACAAGATGCAGAAGAGTAGTACTTGGGATAATTTAATTTGGAAAGATGATGACATGAGCATTAGAAATATAGCAGGCGATTACTAGCGAATAGATTACGCTTATATATTTGTACTAAATTCCGATCTTCTCCAATAGAAACACTTTTTGGTAAAACAGTTAGGGCCATTGTTATAACTTGCCGTTAACTAAAGGGAGGCTTTTAACGGGCAGATAAAATGTTTTTCATTATTATAAGTGGACTATAAGGTAAAGGTAAGCGTTAAGCTAAAGGGAGGATCATCCCACCTGTAAATTTTAAAGTTAAATTTATGTTTAAAGTTGCCATATTATATATTATTTTCAATATGGCAACTTCAAATATAAACAAAACCAGCAAATACAACAAAAAAGAAGACAGGAGTTGCCACTGCGCTTAAAAAGAACATGTTTAATTGAGCAGTGTTATCGACATTGCTCCGGCACTGCCATATTTTTGAAAAAGTTTACTTTATTTTATCTGTAGGTTATAATCACGTAAAGAAGTTAAAGGTGACTTCAAAGTTCACTTTAGCTAAAGTTACTAATAATAATGGCCCTTAGTGTGTTAGTTATTTCGGTATGGGAAAAATGTTCCAGAAGTTAAGTTTTTATAATAATTTTTTGATCCATAGTAACACTTTTATGAACAATAACTTGAAATACAGCAAACACCTGCATAACAGCAAAAAATTGTCACGTTTTTACCCTTTTAAAAACGTTAAAAATATGAGTTCGTAGATTGCAAATGAAGGGCCTGTTCGTAAATGCAACATTGCGCTGCAAATATGAATATTTTGCGCTAACGTTGCCAATCACATGTTGCAGATGCTTCTTTTTGCTGATTTATTTGTTTGCATTTACGAACGAACAAACACCGCAGAAATGGAAAAAATCATTAATAAATTTGATTTTTGAACTGGACGATAAAACAAATGACAAAATGTTGTTAAATGCAAAAAAGTGTACTTGTGCAAAAAAGAAGACATTTAAGGAAGAAAAAAGAAATTTATTATTAAAACTCTCATTCTCTCTCTCACTTATTCAATGCATCAGCCATTTTTATGATAAGTGTTTTGTGTTTGTTTGCTCATAATATGATTTAATGTTGCATTTACGAACATGTGACAGCTGCAGTGCTGCCAAGGCTTGCATTTATGAACACGATGATCATAACATGCAGCGCAATGATGCATTTACGAAGAGGCCCAAAATGAAAATAAATTTCTGTTTAGTTTTACATCGATTCTTTATTGTTTGCACAATACTGTGTGCCACCTTTGACCACTTGGTTCAAATAACAACACTTTGTTTTAATTGTTATTCTTCTTTACACTCCTTCGCGTACATAAAAACAATTGTTCAATATATCTTCATAACAGAGATCTTCAAACCACAATTATCCTCTTCACACTCAATGTGTCTTCACACATGACTGACTGAAATCTTTCTGATCCCGTTGCCTGCTTTGTCTTGCCTTTTATATCACTGGATAGACAGTCTGATGAATGTTTTCGAAGGAGAAGGACTGCCTTCGCGAAATATCTATAAATGTAAACAAGTTGTTTTCATTACTGTTGTTGATGTGCTTTTACATTTGTCCTTGCAGAGTTGTTCTTACTTGTTTACTTACTTTGTTTATCCCCTTTTTTATAAACTGATGTTGTTGCTATATTTTTGCTTATTCGTTGATCATGTAAACAAGTCCATTGTTTTGGTATCTTTTGTTTGTTCTTTGATCATGTAAGCAAGTCCATTGTTTTGTTTTTGGAGCTTTTGTTTATCATTTTAATAACACCATTTCCATTTTCGTAAAAATATGTTGAAATATCTACACACTTAAGTTATTGCTTTAAATAAAGCTGAAACCATTTTAATATTTGCATTAAATTGCTGTGAGAAAAAGGAATAATTATTCCGCATATAAACTATTTAAACAATCCGAAAAAAAACTAAAGTTTAAAAATAATTTTGAAAAGAATTCATACTCGTATGTAAATATTTACTTGAAAAGTAAGCTATAAATTTGATCAGGAATTTACTACATATTTTTCTTTTTCTTTGGAAAAAGAAATTTTAATGTTAAAATTATTAAGTATACCCTCTGTTTAAGGGGTAATGACTTTTTCTAGGCAGTACAGTTTTTTTTTTTACTTTATGCCTATTCAAGGGTAGGACGCACTTTTTAGAGGCTCCTTCTGTCCTTTTTTAATGCTTCATAAAATACAATTTGGTTGTATGTAGATTTCCTTTTCAATGTTTGTATATTTTCTATTTGTATTGTATTTCAATTTGCAAAAATTTTTTCGATGCAAGCGATTGAAAAATTTTAAGGGTATCATACTTTAACAAAAATTATGTTTTCGTTTGTTTTTTTAACAATTTGTAAAACAAATATTTCTTTTGAAGGTATTCATTTTGTGTTTATATTGTTGAAAACCTTTAATTAATTTCTGGATACATATACTTAGGAATCTTAAAATTAATGACTCTTAAAATGGAATCTGAAACAAGCAGAAAATATTTTCAACTCTTTCCTATATTTACTTGTTTCTTTTCAATTGTTTCGGTGTCTTTTAAAAAATATAGAAATTAAATTTATTATCAAATTAAATTGAAATTTAACTGTGCCTGTATGCAAAATATTTACAATATTTTTTTTTGTACTCTATAGGATATAATACCTAAGGTTCTGTTAATATTGATTGTATCTCCCTTCGTAATAGTGTAACGAAATAAAAGGTATAAAATCGCATGATTACAAACCTGAACAATTGAGAATCGAATCCACAAATAAAATGTCCACAAAGTTTTTGTATTAAAAGAAGAATATACTTCCAGAACACATCAAAAACAAACATCATGGCAAGAACACAGAACGTTACATCTTAGGAAATAATAGGCTTGAATAAGCCGAGTATCATACACCTCGAAGGTGCTGTGGTCTAGTAGGTAGCGTGTTGGCTTATTAGACGTGAGGCCTCGGTGCAAACCCCAGGTCAGGCATCTCCAGCTAAACAAACTATTTCAAAATATTTCTTCGGCGGCTTCCTCTCACCAGATTTCTGGCAAAAACTCTGAGAGCAAATAAAATTGCCATGTAAACTTTCTCAAAAAATCTGTCGTTCGAAGTCGACTTTAAACTGTAGTTCCCGTCACTCATGTATAAAAGTAACACACAACATACATAAGTGATGTGAGACTGAAGGGTTGTATTGATCAATTATGTATTTATGTATGTAAACTCAAATTGTTATTCAGCGCTAAAAACAACTCGATTTCAATACCTTCCTATCCAGTTGACATATTCTTGCACCAATCAAATCATTGTTTTTTTGTCTGGAGCTTGTTTCGTTAAGAGCGACAATTTTTTTGAGTAGCTTTTGAGAGCATGGTCAAAAAGATGCCGACGGTAGTAGTAGACCGCTATCAGCAGATCGATTTCGCATACACATTTGTATTAAATATCGAGAGTTTGCAAGAGGTGTCTTTGGTCTAGGTATAAAAATTTGTGGCTATATTATAAAATTCCGTTCTCTTAATTTAAGTAGTTTTCAATTTGTTGTTGTTGTACTTATATGTAATAAAACTATTTTAAACAATCAGAAAATACTAGTATAAGTTGATAATAAAATTTAAAAAAATCATATATACAGTGGTGATCAAAATATTTGCAACTGAAACCACATTTCAACTAAATGTTGAATAGGTCAACGAAAATTGGATCTTCTATCTGATCCTCGGAGATTAAACTTAGACTTGTTTAACTATAGAAAATTCTTCCATATTTTGATCTTAACTGCGAACAGTATTTATTTCCAGCCATTTGACTCAAAAAATAATAAATCCATGTAAACTTTCTTAACTCCAAGCTTCAACAGTGTAAACAAAACGCTTAACACTAAATTTTAAATAAAATTCAAAAACTTAAATATAAAATATTAAAAAGAATGTGATTACCATTATATACTATAATTTTCTAGTGCTAACATAATCAGGAATAAGAAAAATCAGAGTTGCACATGTTTCGAACACTTCAATTTCGACGCTCCCTACCAACTTTAATTTTTTATTGTTGTAAAGTAGTGCAATCAGTTTTTATTTGAAATGATCAATAAAACAGGGAATGGATTTAAAAAATTACTAACAACTGTTTGAAAATTGATAATTAAAAAAAAAATAATAATAAAGCAAGCCAAGTATGTGTTCTCAGTTGAAAATGTTTTGGCCCCCTACTGTAAATTTTTATGGGAAAAGTACGCTATAAATGTGATCAGTACATTATATAATATTTTAATTTTTTTGGAAATAGAAACTTTAATGTTAAATTTATTAAGTATACCCTCTATTTGAGGGGAAATGGCTTCTTAAGACAGTCCTTTTTTAATGCTTCATAAAATACAACTTGGTTGTATGTACGTATGTATGTAGATTTAGTTTTCAATGTTCGTCTATTTTCTATTTTCTATTTGTATTGTATTTCCATTCACAAAGATTTTTTCTATGTCATTGATACCCTTAAAAATTATTTTTTGGTTTGTTTTTTTTTTTTTTTTTTTTTTGAACAATTTATAAAACAAATATTTCTTATGAAGGTATTCATTACTTCTTCATTTTCTTGTATACATTTAATTAATTTCTTGCTACATATACTTCGAGCATCTTAAAATTAATGACTCTCAAAATTGAATTTGAAACAAGTAGAAAATTATTTTCAACTCTTTCCTATATTTACTCGATTATTTTCGAGTGTTTCCATTTCTTTTAAAGAAAAAATAAAATTTAAATTTATTATCAAATTAAATCGATATTTAACTGTGCCTAAAGGTAAAATACTTAAAAATACTGTATTTTGTATAAATTTTATACAATTTTAATTGTATATTCATTCGTTATCAATGAACAAAGATATTTCGAATACTATTAATGGACGCTTAAAACTGCTGGATTACAAACTTAAGCAATTCAGATTCGAATCCAGCGAAAAAAAATCCTCATGGTTCTTGAATTTGAAGTCGACTTTAAACTTTAGGTCCCACCATTCATGTATAAAATTAACACACCCAACATAAGTGGTGTGAGAAGCTAAATCTTCTTGGAAATCTTTTTATTCACATTGATTGAAAATAAAAATAATAATTCAGCTGTTAAATTCCAGTGTAGCATACGCAGCATTTTAGTATGGTGTAAGAGTATGAAAAAATAATTGTGTTTTAAAAGGTTAAATTTCATTTAACACAAACCACTTATGCATGTCTTAATGTTCGAAAATTTATCAGTATCACCACTTATGTATATAATATGAACGTAATGGCTTTTTATGCCTTTAGTTATACAGCTACCAGAACAACATTACACAGCTTAATGAAAACAAGTTAGGATGCGTGAATAAGAGCGGATGTACATTAGGCTGTCCCGAAAATTTTTTTTAGATTTCCCTAACGCAAGACCTCCAAAAATTTACGTAACTGATCGTAGATTACCAAAATAATTTTAAAAATAAAATGAAACAATAACTTCAGGGTTCTACCAATCTTCAAAGTTTTTAAAAGTAGTTATTTTTATGATTATATTTCGCTATCCTTCATTTCGACACCTAAACTAAATATGCCACGACTATGTATAACAACAACACTTTACTGGCGAATACGAATTTGATAGACACAGAGGAGTTCTTTTATAACGTACTAATTTTTTATAAAAAAAAAATATTTCCGGACCCAAAACATTCACTTTCAAATTATATATCAATTATTACGGTTATAGCGAACTACTGTTAGTTACCAACCAGTGATAAGTGAGAAAATAGGAGATCGTTGCCATCGCAAAGAAATTTTAGAAGAACACATCTCAATTTCAGCAGAACCTGAATCAGTTTATTTGGGTCACTCAACGCCAAGTCGTGGCACTGCAAAGGGCATTCTAACTTCGATCACTACTTTATTAGAAGAAAAAGCTTGGAATTTAGATGACGTGATTTGCATTGGATGTAACGGAACTGTAACTAATACCGGTTGGAAGGGTGGCGTTATTCAATATTTAGAGGAGTATTTGAAGAGACCGCTACAATGGTGTGTTTGTATGCTTCATGCCAATGAGTTACCCCTTCGTCATTTATTCTTGACTTTAGATGGTTGCACTTCGGGACCTAGAGAATATTGTGGACTTATTGGAAAACAATTAGCTACTTGTGATAATGAATCAACGGTGTCTTTTTGTGCGGTGGCTGGTAATTTGCCGGACTTGCCGAAAAATGTGGTCGATCAACTAAGTACGAATCAAAAATTTCTTTATGAGATATGTAAAGCTGTACAAACTGGTTATTGTAGTCCTGAGCTGGCAAACCGTAAACCTGGAAAAATTGCGCACTCGAGATGGCTTATCTTTGCTAATTAATCCATCAGAAAATTTGCAACTGTTTATCAATTACGTTGTTAAAGTATACGCTCCGTTTTGGTTCCTAATCAAACAAAAACTGTCTTTTAAAGAAGGAGCCAAACATATTTTTCATCTGATTATGTACTCTCGTTTTTTACCCGTAAATATCAGATCAGTTGTGGATTCTATTATCGAAAGAAATGCTTTTTTTGCTCACCCGGAAAATCTACTTGTCAGTATGCTGTTTGATGATAGAGACTATATTGTAAAGAATAATCAAAGCTAGAGAAGCTGAAAGTGCACTAAATACAGAATATTTAAACCAACAAAAATTAACTTCTCTGCTGGAGATTACACCAAAATTATTATATGGAACGAGTGTAGGGTTACAGCAACGCCGGTTCTTCGGCATATTTCCAATGAGGACCTTCAAATCATGGCAAAAGATAACAGCTTAGAAATTGATGCCTTTCCTTGTCACACGCAAGCTGTCGAAAGATGTGTTAAACTGGTAACAGAAGCCTCGCAATGTGTAACTAACGCTGTTTCTAGAGATGACCTTATTAGAACCAGGTTGACACCACGAGCAGAAATGCCAAATTTTGGTAAAAAAAAATATGTTTAAATTTTAAGTTTTGGTCATTTATTAAAAGTTTTATTTTCTTGTACATTAATTGCAAGTATAAAATATATTAATAAAATAAATTTGTATCTCGTTTTTTTTTTTTATTTTAAGCATAGGGTTTAGGTTTGTAAAAACGTTTGCAAAAGTAGAGCCCTCAAGATGCCATGTAATTCGATTTTTATTACTTTTACCGTAATCTGTGTAAAATTACGCAAATTTTGATACATCTAGCGAAAGTGTAGCTCAAAAAACTATTTTTGTCGTTCAAGGACGGGACAGCCTAATTTACATACGTAATTAGTTAATAAGGATTTTTAACGTAGAATAACTGCTGACCAATACACTGGTTTACTGTTTAAAGGGATATGCACAATTTTTGATCATATTTAAAAAATATTTTTGTATACATTGTCGAAGGAATTGCAGAAGGAAATTCCGAATTTTGTCGTGGCATACGTTTTTTATATTCCATACAAGTGAATAAAAAATGTTGCTGATAATCCACACACACTTTGTTTTATGTAAATTTAAAGATAGGCAGCACTTTAAAAAAGAACCCATATAATGTTCTTTAACCCTTTGCACTCGGCTGTCCTCTCTGAAGGGACATGATAGTTTGTTAGCGATTACGGACAATGAAATTATTCCACCGCAATTTTTTAAGAAACACGTGTTCTCCTGTAGTTTTCTGTTAAAATGGCACAAAAATGGATCGAAATGTGATAAAATTATCAAGATGCATGATAAATAAATCGTCCGTTCTACACGTCGAAAAGGAACGTTTGAAGTGCTTTCACAACGGACTGTACACTCCTCTGATCCGTTGAGCTAATTGTAGATATAGTGGATTAGGTGTCCAAAGCTACAAGGGTGTGGCTCAATGAAGTGGGAAACTTGATGCGATAATAAAGAAATCCGATAACCGATAAGAAATATGCAAGATCTCAATTCGTACTGAAGCGTCGAATATAAACAATTTTTAATATTTTTTTGTAAATATGTGTTCTTCAATGCCCACAAATTCATATAAAACAAATTTCATTACAATATCTTACTTGGTTCTAAAATTATACTGTATAATATCATGTTTCCAGGATGTACGTTTTCGTTAAAAAGTGGCGTCGAGTTGCTGGTAGGTAACGTCCGAAACGGTGCCGAGTGCAAAGGGTTAAGTTATTTTATAATTTTACAACGCAGGTACATAAATTGTAAATTGCAGTCGTTGTAATGTGTGTTGGCTTATTAGACGTAAAGTTCGAGCCCCAGGCCAGACATCAACACAAAATACAAAAAATATTTCTTCAGCGACTTCCTCTCAGCAGATGCCTGGCAAAAAATCTCAGAGTAAATGAAATTGCCATTAAAAGTTTATCAAATATCTGTCGTTCTGGGTCGACTTTAAACTATAGGCCTTGTTCTTTGTGTATAAAATTAACACACACACACACAACATAAGTGGCGTGAGAAGCGAGTTTGTAATACTGACTGAAGGATTGTAATTACACGGTGCGACAGTGAAAATACACCCAAGTAACTACATAGTCTAAATTATTCACACAGTTGAGTAGAACTCAAAAGTACTTTTTTATTTTTCTCGAGCCCTCCAAACTTGTTTTATTTGACAAAAACGATTTTTTTTGATATTTTCACACAAACTTATTGATTGATTAAAATTCTTTTAGAAAGGGGAGAGATTAGCCTTAAAAACGGTTTACATAAACGTTTTGTTCAAACTTATGTTTTGAGATTTGATGCTATAAACTTGGAAAATATTATTTTTTCTTATTTTTTCAAGTTTAGCTATTCTTAATTGCAAGATTTAATTAAAAATATGAAATAAGTGATGATATACTGAAAAGGCATTATCTTGTGAAGAGATTGACACTTCGCTTGAGCAAATCAGACAAAAATTATCGTAGTTATTATTTAAATAGTATAGCAGTCGAATTATATTTTTCATATATATATATGTCGTCTTATCAAATGAACTTTCGGTTCAAAAATTTTCAAAAGTTTTGATGGATCTTGATTGGTTATCGCAAAATGTGTCAATTTTACGACTACCAGAAGTCGCCTAATATTTTTGTTTTTTGCAAATATTATTATTTCGCTTTTCGCAAACGCTCAAACGTGAAATTGACACATTTTGCGATAACCAATCAAGATCCATCAAAACTTTTGAAAATTTTTGAACCGAAAGTTCATTTGATAAGACGACATATATATATATATGAAAAATATAATTCGACTGTTATACTATTTAAATAATAACTACGATACTTTTTGTCTGATTTGCCCAAGCGAAGTGTCAATCTCTTCACAAGATAATGCCTTTTCAGAATATCATCACTTATTTCATATAAGTGAAAAGTTAATTTTAAGAAATATACTTATGAAAAATATAACTCGACTGTTATACTCCTTAAATAATAGCTACGTTACTTTTTTCTCCGATTTGATCAATCTCTTCACAAGATAATGCACTTTCAGGATGTTATCAATTATTTCATATTTCTTAATTAAAGTTTGCTACTATGAACGGAAAAATTTGAAAAAATATAAAAAATACGCATTTGTCAAGTTTACCCATCAAACCCCATAACATATTAAATCAAATAATATACATATGTATATCGTTTTAAACGCCCATCCCTCTCTTTCCAATAAGGTTTAAATTTTGGACATTGGTGCAGAAATGTTTGTGTAATCAATAAATTTAAAATAAACAAGTTTGGAGGGTTCGAGAAAAATAAAGAATGGTATTTTTGGGTTCTACTCAACTAACTGAACAACTTAGACTAGGTAGTAACGCGGGTGTATTTAATTTTTGTATTTTGTCGCATAGTGTTATGTATGTATGTATTATATTTCATTTTAGATTTTAAAACAAATTTATAAGTTGAAGATGCTCACTAAAATTACTCATACGCACGGATTGACTTGATTTATTGATGGCTACACAATCTTAAAAAAACAGTAAAGGTTTCTGAGAGTTTAAAATTTTGATTTCTTACATTAGTGGAAAATAGTGGAAAATTGCTTTAACTTTTTGTTTTTTCAGGGTGAAAGGTAATGCATCCAGAGAAAATCACTGTTTGATGCAGATTTTTATGATAGCGGCGTCATTGGTCCATATTTCATGCAGAACGACGTTTCAATTAGATAATCTGGACACTAATTTACATAACTAAATACATAATTGGTCATTACAACCCTTCAATCAGAATTACGACTTAGCTCACACCACTTACATTGTGTATGTTAATTTAATACATAAGTTTGAGGTCGTTTCCGAGCGACAGATTTTTTAAGAAACTTTTTCATGGGAATTTCTATTTACTCTCATAGTTTGTGCCACAAATCGAGGTCTCACGTCGAATAAGCCAACACACTACCTACTAGACTACGGCAACTACCACACACAAATTTACTATCACCAAATAATCTCATTGAGATGACTACTTGCAATGCAGGGAATAAATTGGGTCCTCTTGTTCTGTAAACTATCAGCCTAGATCTCTACATCGACGAAATGTATGATATGTCGAAAATATCTCCGCTCTTCGTGACAGTGTGCATGAGAATCCCAAAAAATTCTATTCTATCTTCACTTCTAGAATTTTAATTCGTGAATTGGGCCTACAGTTGTATATAATTCAACTGACCCATGAACTTAAGGTAAACTACCACAGAAAACAACGTGTATGCGCACATTTCTGTACAAATGAGTAATGAACAACCAAAAAAAAATTTTCGAAATGATGTCATAGGTTATTAAAACAATTTGGAAAATTATACTTATGATGAAGTATGTAAATATTGGACAAAATGCTCGTGTATCCTAGATTTCTTCCTAAGAGCACATTTCTTTCTTTAATGCTGATTTCATTTGTTTATTTATTTATTTTACCTACAAACTTATAGTAGTAATAGTCGCTATAGTCTAGTAGGTAGTGTGTTGGATTATTAGACGTGAGGCCACGGTTCAAACCTCAGGTCAGAAATTTCCAACAAAACTAAATAATTTCATCGGCGACTTCAAGTTAGCAGATTTCTGGTAAATACTCTGAGAGTAAAATATATTGCCATGAAAATGTTTCTCAAATATACTCATTTATATAATTAACACGCACAATATAAGAGGTTTGAGAAACTCGGTTGTAATCCTGACTGAATGTTTGTAATGGCCAGCTATGTATGTATGTAAACACATAGTAGCCCTGAAGGAAACATGTCGACAAGTGTCTCCAAGTCACCAGTTTTGTCGACTATATTGGTGACTTTATGGTGACGTTGTGATCGAAGCGTCAACAATTATTTAATTTGCCTTTGATGAGAAAAAAAAATTGTCAAGAACGACAATTGAAAAATTGAAAAATTTTTATTTATTTTTAATTTCTAAAATTTTAATTTTCTTTTGGATTTTACAAAAAGTATCCAATAAGAGTAAGAGAAATTATAAACGTTGAATAAAAAAAAAACAATCAATGTTATATAAAAATAGAAGTAGTGAAAATGAAACAATTATAAGTACAAGTGTGAATTGTGAAAATTTTGTGGAGGCTGAATGTTCTGTGTCGTCTCAAATAGATTTTCCGAAATATAGTTTGCGCGAGAAGATACAAAATTGGTATATTGAGTTGTGGCCAATTCTTTTAAAAATAGTTAATTTGCATGAGAAAGTTAAACCTTTTCCAATAGGGATATATGTAGGCCTTACGGGACCAAAGTGTGTTAAATATTTTTTTAAAGATTTTGTTGATGAAGTCTTTTCTCATAATGGTGAATCTTTTTTAAATGACAAGAAAATTAAAACCTCGTTTCGTTGTTGGTCATGCGACACGCCATACGTAAGTATATACTTTTATTGTGGAACTACTTCAACGAATAAAATTGAATTTCTTGTTTATATTCAATAGATTCGACAAATGAAATCACTCCTTGCGGGTAATGCAGAACGAAACCTTCATGAAATATTTGGCCAAAATATTATCATGAATTTTAGTGTTGATGGCTCTTTTGGCAAAAAGAGGTTGCGCGAATACTCAAATGTTTTTAAAGCCATAATAGGTAATAAATGCTTGTTTGTGATCTTATAAATATATGTAATATTTTAACAATTTGTTTCGTTTTTTAATGTCCAGATGTAATATCAAGTTTCAATGAAAATTCGGACAAAACACTTAGAGCAGCATTTCAACGCCAAAAGAAAAAATATTTCAAACGAATGGGTCACAGCAAAACCAAAAATGCTGAAAATCGTGAAGAAGACGACTCTTGTAAAGAGGATTAAAAATTTTACTTAATTTTAATAAAACAGAAACGTTATTTTGATGTTCCTATATAAAAAAGAGAGACAGAATTAATGGTACCTTTTCAGTTTTTATATTTAAATTTAAAAAATGCTGTCATTGTTACATCGTATCTTTTTATTTTTTTTAATAAAATATCAAATATATACAAAAATTCAAATTTTATTGTCGACTTTTATTACAGAAAAGTACCAAAAGTGTAGACTAGAACTGCTAAATTGTACTATTGATTCACTGGTTCCAATGTCTACATATAGTCCCAAAAGAAGTACCTAGTCAATAGTACTAACGTCAGTAGTAAATTTTCAATGACACGCACATGTTAAATGTCTATAGTAAAAAGCATTGTTTGTCATATAATAAGTAAGTAGTACTGGTGAATGTGTCAATAGTAAGTCAGTACAGTTTCACTATTGACATTTCCTGCAACTAGTTGCTTCCAAACACTAGTAGTTGTTCTTTCTTTATCTATTTCGATAATGCATTTCATTGTGTAGGAACCTTCAATAATCTTATATCTGCGTTTCCAAACAAGTATAGAATCTTTGAAATGATTCACATTAATAAGTATGTTTTTCAACATACGAAATATCCGGTAATTCTTTGGATTCTATTCAATACACTTCCTTAATTTTATCTGCCACACTATATAAACTCTCTGTCTCTCTTTGTTAACACACAAGTACACCATATACCCAAGCACAAACAGACCATTTCCTGTCTAGATTGTCGTGTGGAAAACTATTTGTTGTTATTGTTTACATATTACTACGTGCACCTTGAAATTGAATGAAATGAATAGTGATGTATGAAACGTATAAGCAATTTATGTTTATATAGGTGTTTTCACAGCTTCTTGATGGCAAACTAATATAAATTAATTTCTCCTTGGTTGACTTAGTTAGCAACTGCTTGCAACCATTGGGTATTGCTTAACAAATTCAAGAAGTTTATTTAAATTTTGAATCTTTAAAACATGCGTAGTAATAAAAACTCTATATTTATAATAAAACTACATCAATTGAAGTCGCCATAGCATAGTAGGAGTTTGCTTAAAAGACAGGAGACTATGGTTTAAACACCAAGCCATACATCTTAGACTAAATATGCTCCCAACAAACTTTTGACAAAAATTGCCATGAAAACTTTCTCAAAAAAACTGTTTTTCGGAGTTGGCTTTAAAATGTAGGTGTCGGTACTCATGTATAAAATTAACACACACTACCTAAGTGGTGTGAGAAACAAGAGCATAATTCTGACTGATGATTAATTATTTATGTATGTATATCAGCATTCTCTAATAATCCAAACACAAGAAATTTAGTTTACTTTTTAAATGGTCTGGTTTCAATAAATGATTGAATGAATAATTGTTACCGTATTTTTCAATTACATACAATTTATTTTTAGAAAATCTCACATTATTATTAACTGGGTCAGGAGTAGATCTCAGATATGTCTGCTGTCTGATATGTCTTTGACAGGAAAAGTTCTGGTTTTAATTAAATAGTGGTTCCAATAATGTATCCTTATTCAGTAACTCAGTATGAGCCCCGTAAATGGTTTTGTCCACTGATTTGAATATGTCCATAGGTTTCATTTTTGCTTTGGTTGATAGCCATTTATGTACATCTGCCTTTTTATTGTGTTGTATGTTCGATATTAAATCGGATAAGAAGACGGACGGCTAATCACTATAAATATATTGCTTACTTACTTCCCAATACAATTAAATTCAAAAAATTTAAAGCTCACGATCCAAACCACATTGAAATACAAATTGAAATTACTCCATTTCTCAAGATGGTCCATATACTGACTTCCATAATTGGACATTACATCCCTTTGGTTAGGATCACACCTTTTATGTTGTGTGTTTTAATTTTGTTCATAAGTTTTTTTCAGCAGATAATGGCTTTAACAGATCTTTCAATCGAATAAAAATATGCATGTTATTTTTCTCACTAAGATAAGAAGATTCTAATTCAAGAAGAATTTTGCAAGCAAGTTATGGCATAAGTTCATTATTATAAAGGTAAATTTAGTTTTATGTGTTAAAACTATGTAAAAGAAATGTTCTATTTTTTAATTTTATAAACTTTCAAGACTACTATGCCACAAATAAAAAGTAGTGTGTTAAACTTCAAATGCCGAGGCTGTGTTTTCAATTTGCACCAGAAGCCGTGGGTAGTTTGTGATTGTTTGATTGGCATTAAAAAATAGGCAAAGAAAGTGAGAACTATTACAGAACCATTCTCGAGAAAAAAAGTGAAGAAGTGCACTGGTCATAAAAAAGCGGTTTCAAAATGAAATTTTTCCCACACCACCCCTCTTTTCTTTCTCCTATTCAATACTATGCTATTTCAACACTATGCACTGCATGAGTACGAATTCATCTCCTGAGTGTTGGTTAAAAAATGTGCTAAGTGTGCTAGGAAATGGTTCGAAGACAACAATATCTATATATTCGACTGGACCACCTTATTTTTATCAAACGATCAAAGGAAAGTGTACCACATATTATGATAAATAAGTAAATAAGTATTATTATGTAATTATTTTTTATAACTACATATTTTGAAGTATAGATTGTCAAAATGCGACTTCCAGATATAAGAAATGGGTATTATCGCTGGAGGTGATTTTGAATAAAAATTTGGTGTCAACTGCTCTTCAAGTCGCCGTGGTATAGTAGGTGGTGTGTTGGCTTATTAGACGTGAGACCTCGGTTCAAAACACCAGGTCAGGTATCTCCAACTGAACGAAATATGACAAAATATTTCTTCGGCGACTTCCTCTCAGCAGATTTCTGGGAAAAATTCTGAGAGTAAATAAAAGTGCAATGAAAAACTTCTGTCGTTCGGAGTCGACTTTAAACTGTAGGTCCCACCACTTATGTATAAAAATTAATGCACACAACATAAGTGGTGTGAGAAACTAGGTCGTAATCTTGTCAAAAGGATTGTAATGAGCAAATCTACTGCTCCAGAGCAGAGTCAGCTATCACACATCGTTGTCGTTTACCTTCATATCCTTAGTCAGTTTAATTTTGTGCAGTCATGGCCCAAAATTCACCAAGTAGTGTTCTACAAAAAACTGAGATTTTATAAGCCGATCATACCTTTTGCCGACGCACCGAAATTAGTAATTGAAGTCTTAAATGAGTTCCATAAAAACGTATCTACTATCCGAATAGTAGAATAAAGAAGAAGGGTATTCATGGCCTGAATTAATAACTTTCCAACTCCCTAATACTGTTAACTGATAAGAAATATTATTATCCCGCAAGTACGCTCGAAGCGTCCTCATTCTGTCCTTATTTCCTTTAAAATTAGCAAATCCTGATTGTAATCAATGTTGTTTTAGTCCATTTAAAATATTTAATTTAATAAGAACTTTGATTTGTTTCCAATTGATACTTTGCAAACACAATGATAAATTTTTTTCAAATTTTTTACACAGACTTCTAGTACCGTTACTTCTAGTTGCGTCGAAGCAAATACCATAAGAAGAATACAAACAATTGCTGTCATTACAACTAGATGTTAAACAAATTGTATGTTCGCCTTAAAAATATTTCAAAAGCAATTTTTCTTTTGTTCGAATATAAAGAAATGGCAAAACCATCACTTTTGAGTTTAACAGACGTGATGAATAGGCATTTTTATGCCTCTCTATGCAAAATTAACAAGAATAGAAATCTAAAATGTGAATAATATTAATGGGGAACATATAGCAGAAAATTTTTTTTAACATCTTTGTTTTTTTATTTCATCAATAATTTTGGAATGTGATTTCGTTATCTAAGATACCTAAAAAATCTTAAGACTGAAAAGAGGAAAAAGGTTATATAATCATAAGTCGTTAATAAAGTATTTGGTGACAAATGTAGTTTTATGGCTTTCAACCCAAGCAAACTTAAATTGTAGAAGTTAATACACAATTTTATATACTTAAATTTATTAGCACAGAATAATTTACTCATCAAATTTTTGTTTATCAATTTACGGCTAAGCTAGTTAAAGAATATATAGATTAGGTTTGAATAAATTGACAGACATCTCAATGGGCACATCTTACTTACTTACCGTTGTAACATCGAAATTAACTATTACGTCCCATAATTATACCTGGTCAGCACTTCACTATCATCCCGAAAGTTTTATGAAGATGTGAATTCAATTGAATCAAGAAGATTGCTTATGTCAATAAATTCTAGGTGAATAAGAATTCCTCTTCTCAGGTTTCAAAGCGGTGGATAAACGTTATTGTGAGATATTCCCAATCGTCAGGCGTGTGCACCCGGAGTCCATTGTCTCTTTTTTTTATTAAATGATTCCTATATGCATATTGGCCCAGATCTGTTTAGTTTCTCTGCCATTGGGTTCAATGCAATTCCATCTTACTTTTGCAAAAGAGTAAAGATTGTGTGCGATGGCTTGTTTGATACACTGCTGAGGAATGCCAATTTTATGTACGAGCTCAATTAAATTTACCATTGGGCCAACTTTTGCTAGCGATTCGGCTTTCTTGCTACCTTCAATGTGTGTGTCCAGAAACACATATGGAAGTAACCGTCAAGTGTTTTGCTATCTCCCCCACACATACCCGACTTTCTTGGACAACGTCAGATGTGGTCTACACACTGTTTAGTGATCTAATGATCAATTAACTCTCAATATATATACAAAAATATCCCACTTGATATACTCTGCTGCCGGGTTCGAACAGTAGCCATAATAGTACTACAGTAATCAGGTAGTGCAAGAGACAATCTAATGTTTAGTTGTTCTAAAAAGATTTCACGTTCGACATTGCCGCATGACTGGATCCATCGTTAAGATGACAAGTGTTAAAACTTCAGCGTTAAATAATACAACAACAAATTACAAAAAGAAATAAAAAGCGTACAGCATCTCCTTCTTTTTATAGTCAATTATTATAATCTTTAAAGCAACAAAAACATAAAATATAAAAATAATTCCTTAATTAAAAATAATGGCAATAAAAGTTTATGTCAAGTGTAGTTGGTATGTACTCTTGATGGGTGTTTTTAATTGTCATAATTTTCATTCGGTTTCATATGTTAAGTGTTAAATAAATGTCATACTCTAAACACTTTTATCTGAAGAGGTTCCCTAGTTGTTCACTGCTGTTGCTTTTGTCAGTTTTTTAATTACTTTTCGTTACACAATTAGGGCAGCAATAATAGCACCACTTTAGTTATTAGAACTTAAATAACATATTGTGCATATATGATGAGTAATATGTATGTAGCTCGCTTAGTATAAAGGTATTAAAGAACTTCATAGACGACTGAACAGTTGGACACCATATTTGGGCGTTTTTATTCGATAAAACCAACATTGTTGAAAAACTGTGATTATACGCAACAACAGCTAGGTAGTGTGCTGACTTGTTAGAGTTTAGGCATCGGGACTTCCTCTCACCAGTCTTCTGATAAAAATGAAAGTGCTATGAAAAGTTCTTCAAATCTGTAGTTGGGAGTATACATTAAACTTTAGGACTAGTTACTCATGAATAAATTTAACGCACACGATATGGGTGGTATGAGAAATTGCCAAAAGGATTGTAATGTCCTATTAACATGAAACGCCGATAACACAGCCCTGCATGGGTTTTGCAAATAAGATTGCTCCAGGTGTTTCCGAAGGCATTTTGTGCGCTGAACACGAATCTGGTTTCAAAATTTTTGCATCACGTCAGGTTTTCGAGAAAAAGGGGGTTGGAACCCCTAAAAATAGCGTTTTTGGCCATTTTTGAAACACTGTACAGCTAAACACTGATGTGCTAGAACCATCGCTATTGTCAGATATTGACAATTGATCTTTGCTCTTTATAATGAGCCCAAAGCCAAATTGTTTGCATGCACCCTTAAAGTAGGGGGTGGGTTTATGTCAAGGGGTGCAAAAGAAAAAGTAATACATTACGGAGGTCCTCAAAAATTAATCAGATTTACTTGAAAATTGTTACTCAGGGGTTTTTGGGCCGCTGATTACAGATCTTCATTCAGATTTAAAAAATTCGAAATGGCGGATCCAATACGGCGGTCAAGCAAATCTGATTAATTTCTATAAACCTCGACCGCCATATTGGATCCGCCATTTTGAATTTTTTTAATCTGAATGAAGATCTGTAATCAGCGACCCCAAAAACCCTTGAGTAAAAATTTTCAAGTAAATCTGATTAATTTTTAAGGACCTCCGTAATGTATTTCTTTTTCTTTTGCACCCCTTGACATAAACCCACCCCCTACTTTAAGGGTGCATGCAAACAATTTGGCTTTGGGCTTGTTTTGAAGAGTAAAGATCAATTGTCAATTTCCGACAATGGCGATGATTCTAGCACGTCAGTCTTTAAATCTACAATGATTAAAAAATGGCCAAAAACGCTACTTTTAGGGGTTTCAACCCCCTTTTTCTCGAAAATCTGACGTGATGGAAAGTTTATGAAACCAGATTCGTGTTCAGCGCGCAAAATGCCTTCGAAAACATCTGGAGCCATCTTATTTGCACAAAAAAGTCCAAATTTGCAGGGCTGTGTAATCAATTTGGATTTAGTATGAAACACAGCTGTACTGAACAAACCCATAAATTAGTCCAAAGTACAAAAATGTTGTTCTTAAGTATTTATTTACATTTCTCAAGCTTCCGACAAGATTTGGAATAACGGCCTAACACTTTGATTAATTAACCCAGTGATTTTATTGGAAAGATACATAATTGTATTAGATATATATATTTATATTAGACATAAAGCCAGGGTTCAAGCCCCATGCCAGACATCAAAACAAAATACAAAAAGTATTTCTTCTTATTGCCATGAAAAGTTTCTCAAATATCTGTCGTTAGGAGTCGTCTTTAAACTGCGGGTCCCGCCCCTCATGTATAAAATTAACACACACAACATAAGTGGTGTGAGAAACTCGGTCGTAATCCTGACTGAAGGGTTGTAAAGACCAATTATGTATGTATGTAATTATAGCTTGTGTGCCGCAAAGTAGTTTGTTAGGACCCATTTTATACTGTGTACACATTCTGATTTCTACCTTTGCTGACGATACTGTCTTTTGAAATATACAGGAAAAACCCCACGAAGCATTTCAACGCCTGCAATATAACCTATGAAGGATGAATGGATGAAAAAATTTCTTCACTTAACATTTACCTTACAGAGTGAAACATACTACCCGAGTAAATAACCATACAGTGGCCCAATAGGTAGTTTTATCCATTTTTGTATCAAAAAATTATTTTTCTCACTTTCAAGAATACTTTTTTTGTAGTTGATAAAGAACATTTCAAAGCTAATAATAGGATATTTGGTTTTTCAAAAAATTTAACGACGACCTTTTAGCGAGTGTTTAAAATCATTGTTTACGAGCAAAGTTTAAAGGCAATATTTACAGTGTGATTTGGTCGATTTTTTGAAATTCTCTAAATAAGGGAAAAAGAACATAAATTTAAATTAAATATGGAAAACAAAAATGATAGAGAGTGCATAATAGTTAAGGAAGAAGAATTAGTTAAAAAATATTTTCTTTTTTTGCGAAAAAACTCAACTGACCTAACTTTTAATTCTTATTTTTTTTCTGAAAATTGAGTTTTGGATAAACTTAAATAAAAAATGGTAGAATTTGGTCGTGTTGAAACAATTAGATATGAAGAATTTTAAGTTAATTTTTGTCAATTTTATGTTGCGATTTTTTGCGTTTTTTGAGAAATAAAATTTTTTGTAAGCAGCCTCCGCTAACAAAAAAATTTGTTTAAATATATTTTTTTTATATGAACAAATAAATATTTTCTACAAGATTTTCCACTTATTTTTTATTTTTTTGGAGGTTTTAAACAAAAAAGCTAACATAGTTAACAGTTAACAGAAAAAATTTTATATTTGAATACCGGATTACCCATTTTGTATCTGAAAAGTTTTACCTCAAACACTGATTTTCACGCAAATTTGAAGAAATTTTGAAATTTAGGTAGCCGTATTTGATCCGCCATTTTGAATTTGAAAAATTTTACCGCAGTTTCGAAATTTACAACTTTGAAAACCCCCCGTACACTGACTTTGATATAACTCTGTAGAAATTTTAAAATTTAGGTCGCTCGGATTCTCAATTTGCAACCTCAAAAACGCCTATACACTGATTTTCGTATAAATCTGTAGACATTTTTAAATTTAGGTCGCCATATTGGATCCAACATTTTGATTTTTGAAAATTTTTACTTTAGATTCGAAATCAGCATCTTTAAAACGCCTGATATTCTGATATACTGATATTCACGTAAATCTGTTAAAAATTTAGGTCGCCATATTGGATTCGCCATTGAGAATTTGACTCAAAAACGCCCGTACACTGACTGATGAAAATCTGAAGAAATTTTTTAAATTTAGATCGCTATATTGGATCCACCATTTTGATTTTTTAAAGTTTTTACTTTAGATTCGAAATCAGCATCTTCAAAAACGCCCATACACTGATATTCATGTAAATGATAAAAATTTAAAATTTATTTAGCCATATTGTATCCGCCATTATGAATTTAAAAAATTTTACCTCAGTTTTGACATTTGCAACCTCAAAAACGCCCGTACACTGATTTTCATCCTTATTTAGTGATTTCTTTTAATTTTGGCCAAAAAATATAATCATTTTACCTACAGTGCTGTGGCTTAAGGTTTGCATATAAAACATCTTTGCATACACGCTGATAGATTTGAGAATTCTAAGCAGAAACAAAGTTGAAAGTATTTAAAATATATTGTCTTATTAATATAAATTAAAGTTTAAACTTTTGTTTCTATAAGACGAACGCCTGTATCCATGAGCAAACACTCGACTTCTCAAATATTTCGGAATCATTTCCATACATATTGACGATCGTCTGAAATAGTTCGTTTAACAGAAATGGTGTTAAGTGTGGGCTGTAGACTACTCCCAATAATTCGCTTTTGATGTTAATATGATGTACCGTTGCGGGAAAAAAAATTAAAAATGAAACAATGATTGTCTTTGGTACATTCCACATTTTAATATACTTAAGCATCCAGTAGGGCAAACAGTCAAGTTGTTATTGAAAAATATTCAGAAATTTCCTTGTACTACATCGTAATACACTGAAATCCTATACCGTGCAACACTTTAAATTTTCGCCGTGATATTTAATAAAAACAGAGGGATATTGCGTATTCTTCTCTATATAAAAGATATTTAGTTTTATAAATATCTGATCTTTCATTGAGCGCTTCTTATTATTAAACTAAGTATGTGTAGAATTTGGCCTATATGTGTGGCACATAACATCCTATAAATATTAAAGACGGCTTCTTTGGGTAGAGCATATGAGGATGTCAAATTTCCCAGACTTTGGCGCTTTGGCGCATGAATCAGGCTGAATGGCACGGATTGTGCTGGATTTGAGGACGGCTGCGGTTTGTGGCATATTCACATACACCTGCGGCTTAAAAAACCCCACGAGAAAAAGTCTTATGGGGTCTAAAATATCCAATGTGGCATGAGGTGTCGTTGATGTCATTTCAGGTCAAAAGAAACTGTACTTACCCTTGGTTAGCGTCGTTTTCAAAGAGTACGTTCATATAATACCTCCAACACAAAATTTTTTTCCAAGCAATGACTTTTTCTAAATGCATTGGATATTTTTAGATCTTAAGTGGATTGAAATCTTACCAAATTCGATAATTTTGTTTGTTAACGCTTCAATTCACCAAGAAAATGGCTTCATTGGTGAAGATGATTGTTCGGTGTAAGATAAGGTCAGACATAATACTTGTTTTGATAATTTTTATAATTTGAACGAATTGTTAAATGCTTGATCCGTCTGTATCTATGAATTTGCAAAACAGACTAAGTAAATGACAACCAATTGGATAGATGTAGCTCCAAAAATAAATATAATAAACTTAAGAGACACCTATTTTTCTTATATTTGTATACATATATAATATTATCTGTGCATAAAATTTACAATAGAATTGGCCGTTTATAGTTTTCTCCTTTAAAAGCGATGTATTTATTTTTAATTAATTTCAATTTCAAGATTAACATTAAGTTTCTACCTTGCTGCTGCAATGGACATCTGCCGTGATATAATTTTTTATCCTGCTATTGTTTTGACACCTACTGTAACATTTTTTCACTATTTTTCATAGTTGTTTTTATAGTTGCAATTTCCCTTATATGGTTGTTTTATGTGATCGTTTATAATGGAGGACATGTCGTGTCATAACGTATGGACATGACATGAACAAAAACAAAATAAACATAAAAGGTTGAAGTTATACTATTTTATAAGCGTTGATTTTGCTTATTAAATGCAATCAAGCGGATTAAATATCATTAAGGAATACGATTAATTTTATTTAAAAACACTTACTTTACTTACTTAACTCTTTAGTCAAGATGACAACCTAGCTTCTCACACCATACATGTCGTGTGTTGATTTTATTCATACACTTTAAAATCGACTCCGAAAAACAGATTTTCGAGAAACTTTTCATGTCAAATATATTTACTCTCAGAGATTTTGCCTGATGACTGCTGAGAGAAAGTCGCTGAAGAAGTATTTTTTTCATATTTCGATTTGTTTGATATGCCTAAGCTAGGGTTTAAACCGCGAGCTTGCGTCTAATAAGATTAGAATATAACGGCTTCGAATTTGTTTAAATATAAATATTTGAAATCGCCGTAGTATACTAGGTAGTGTGTCGGCTTAAAAACGTCCAGGTCAAACATCTTCGGCAAAACGAAATATAAAACGAAATTCGGTAGATTTGTGGAAAAAACTCTGAGAGGAAATAAAATTGCCATGAAAAGTCTCCCACAAATCTGTCATTCAGAATCGACTGCAGGTCCCGCCAATCATGTATAAAATTAAGACACACAAAATAAGTGAGTGTGAGGAACTAGGTCGTAATGGTGGCTGAAAGGTTGTGTTGACAAATTATGTATGTATGTAATTATTATAATTTCATATAGAAATATTCCATAGATTCCAACTGAGAATTTAGTTTGTTTCCCCTTCTATGCGTTTGTTGTTACAGACAATAGCACAACACAAGCAAAGATTAATCTTAGTAACTTTTGTTAAGGATTAGAAAATTTGATAGATAGTAATGCCATGAATGTAAAAAATTTCGAAAAGCTAGGGATTAGTACATTAAACTAAAATTTTATATGAAACTGGAGTAACGCTGTTAGCGTTAGTGGGAAATATAGAAATACATATAAAATTACGTATTTTTATTAATAAAAATGAAATCTTGAATTGACATTTTCCTGCAAAAGAAGTGCAAAACACGTGTTGCTTATCCAGCCGCCCCTTTTTTCAATAAGAATATTTCTTTTCATTTTTAATGCCATTTTTTGCATCAAATACATACATACACACTTTATTGGTCATTACATGCATACATACATAATTGGTCATTACAACCCTTCAGTCAGAATTACGACCTAGTTTCTCACCCCATTTGTGTTGTATGTGTTAATTTTATAATAATTTATAACTTTTTATTGGTCATTACAACCCTTTAATCAGGATTACGACTTATGCTTCTTACGCGAATTTTGTTATGCGTGCTAACTTTATACATGAGTGGAGGGACCCACAGATTTTTTTATTTACTCTCACAGTTTTTGCCAGAGTTTTTACCAGAAATCTGCCGAAAGGGAGTCTCTAAAGAAATATTTTTCCATATTTCGTTTTGTCTGACCTGCGGTTTGCACAACGGCCTCACGTCAAATAAGCCAAAACACTACCACGAAATTGATGGCTTCAGTTTCCCGATCTTAGCTCCATGGTAGACCTTTAGGAAGTTTCAAAAAGAAACTTTTAAGAACCTTGAAGAATTGTGGACCTCTGTGTGAACACCGAGGAACGTTATAAATCCAAAAATTCTAAAAATATAGAGGACAGTATGCCGCGCTGTCTAGAAGCTGTAGTTACTGTAATAACACGCCACACACAAAAATCATAAAATTTGTTAAAAAAAGTCAACTCAAAAACCCTTTATAATGGCTAATTTCACATTTTTGCATATTTTTCGATAATGTTGCAACAAGGACGTTGTATGATAATTGTAAATAGGAGTACAATAAACCATTGGAACTATAGTAGTGTTATACGGTTATAATTGCAAATTGCTGTAAAATTCCTTTACCACATGGTGTGGTATACGTATCGTAGAATTTATTTATTTTTGTAATATTTTACATCAACCTGACGTGCCATTATTTAAGAACTTGTTTCGATAATAAAATTTTTCCAATATAGTGACAGTTTTTTTTTATTTATTTTGGCAAACTTTAAATATCATTATATCAGGTGCTCCAACAGGGAGTACCAAAATTTAACAAATTTCTTAAGGCGACATCTGTCATATTAGTTGCCATTTATACAGTCTGTTATGTCAAATTATGTGCAAATTATAAAAATGTCTATTCAAAATAGATGTTCTGTTCGGGCAACATACTGCGCGCTTCACCCAATTTACTAAAGTCATAATGGTCCTACCAAGTGGACTGTTCGCCTATAAATTCGAGTTCACTGGTTCAGTAAACTATCGACCAACACCATAATGTCGACATAATGCAGCGATCATAGACAACGTAGTGTGTTCAGTGAATGGGTTCTAGAGCAGTTGGAAACTGACCTTAATTATCGCCGAAAAATCATTTTCCGCAATGAGGCCCATTTCTGAATTTGGATTTGAATTTGAATTTTGTTGAATTTGGAAATACCATTCCACATGTGATCCAAGGGCGTTCAATGTATCTCGAATATGTCACTTTTTGGTGTGAATTTTTGCCTCATAGCGTTATCGATCCAAAATTTCTTTGAGTTCGGCGTTGACTAAGCCATCACTTCTGACCTGAATTGGATGATCTGGTACCAAAGACATATGGTTTCAACAAGACAACTCTTCGTGTCACACCGGATATTTGAGAACATGTTCATCTAAAGTGAAGTGATGTGAATTGGCCACCGAGATGGTGCGATTTGACCACAGTAGACTTTATCTTGTGAGATTTCCTGAAGCTGTAGGTGCGAATAACCACAGTCTTCAGAGCAAACATAACCCATACATACATACATAATTGGTCATTACAACCCTTCAGTCAGGATTACGACCTAGTTTCTCACACCACTTATGTTGTGTGTGTTAATTTTATACATGAGTGGCGGGACCTACAGTTTAAAGTCGACTCCGAACGACAGATTTTTGAGAAACTTTTCATGGCAATTTTATTTACTCTCAGAGTTTTTGCCAGAAATCTGATGAGAGGAAGTCGCCGAAGAAATACTTTTTGTATTTTATTTTGATGTCTGGCCTGGGGCTCGAACCCTGGCTTTTCGTCTAATAAGCCAACACACTACCTACTAGACCACGGCGACTAAAACATAACCCATGTCACCGAAATTTCAGATTCAGTTAAATTTTTTAATAATTGGACATTACAGATGCGCTCCAGTTAAAGAAGACGTGGCGAACATTTCAACGATGTTGTCATTATCATCGAATAAACAATTTCAATGATATCTCGCACACACCCTGTTTTATTTAAATTTAAGGATAGAAAGTGCTTAATGAAAGACCCAATATATTCTATTATTTACTATGTAAACTTACAATCATGATTTAAAAAACTTATGCATGGCGATTTATTGTAATTTTGTAATTTGAAAAATTTCCATTTTATCTGTATGTATGTATGTAATAAAATTCTATCATAAATAAGGCAGACAACTATAAAAATTTATTTATTTTGTATTTGTTTTAAGATCACATCGAATTGTTTGTTGGTACAAACCATTGAATAAATTATTGTTTCATTGCTTTGGAAAGGGGGCATTTGGAATTAACCAACGCACTTACCATATATTAAATATTATTTCGTACAAAAATTATGCAAATTAATATTCGTATTTACTTGATTACATGGAAATGTTGTTGTTGTTTTAATTAGAATACAAGTTAATCGAAAAAATATGGAATTAATTTTTTTTAATCTTTTGCTTCTAACACGTAAACAAATTAAATCACAACGAATAAACTACAAACGCATTATAACTTTAAACAAATAAAAATAAAAATAAGCAACATATATACATACATAATTGTTCACTACAACCCGTTAGTGAGTACTACGACAGATTTTTGAGAAACTTTTCATGGCAATTTTATTTACTCTCAGAATTTTTGCCAGAAATCTGCTGAGGGGAAGTCGCCGAAGAAATTCTCTTTGTATTTTGTTTTGATGTCTCGCCTGGTGCTCGAACCCTGGGTCTAATAAGCCAACACACTAGCTACTATACTACGGCAACTACATTACACTCATAGAGTCTTTTAGAGGTTGCATAACTTTTAAAAGTTAAGAAATTTCAAATCATTGAATCTACAAGGGAAGGTATACAAAATATAAAAAAATGAAATACACCCAGCTAATAACATAGTGTAGATTATGAGTTTTGTTGAGTAGAACTCAAAAATATATTTTTTTATATTTCTAAACTTGTTTTATTTGACAAAAACTGTTCTTTTTTTTGCCTTTACCCACAAGTTTATTCATTACACAAACATATGTAGACCAATGTCACAAACTTAAATTTTTTTAGATAGGGGAGAGATGAGTCTTTATAACGGTATACATATGTATGTATATACAAATATATTAGTCGACTTGATATTCTATGAGGTTTAATGAGGTAAACTTGGAAAATATACGTTTTTTCATAAATTTTCAAGTTTGTCCATTCATAGTAGCAAACTTTAATTAAAAAATATAGAATAAGTGGTGATATTCTTGAAGTGCATTCTATTGTGAAGAGATTGATACTTCGTTTGATAAAATCGAACAAAGATTACCGCAATTATTATTTAAAGATTCGTGTTATATTTTTCATATATATTTTTTTTCCATATGATCTTTCAGTTAAAAAATGTTCAGAATTTTTGATGGATCTTGATTGTTTACTAGAATATGTGCCAATCTCACGTTTGAGCGACCATCAGAAGTTGAAACCGTGCATTCAGATCGCTGCTGATAACAAACGATCAATTTGAATCATGCATTGATCGAAAACGACCAAAATGGACTACACGACACCTCAAGGTAATTTTGCAGCATTACAATGTACCTGCAAACAAAACCAGATCGGTTCAGAATACAATCAAAGCTTTAGGGCACGACTACCCAGCACGCAGTATGCACTCAACTTGGTTCCTGCCAACTACTACTTGATTTTATCGATGGGACAAGCATTTACTGAGCAGCACTTCGAAGACATCGAAAGTTGCATGACTAATTGGTTTGCTTCAAGAGACGAACAGTTTTATTGACGTGGAATCATTTTTTTACAAAAAAATTGTTTTCTACAAAAGTATCTACATTTTTAAAGTTTCTTTGCTACTTTTGCCCGGGACTAATAAAATACACAATATTTTATTTAAAAATGTAAATATTTCGTATTATTGTTGAATTTATTGAAGTTTTGAATTTTTCAAAAAAACGTGTTTTGTTAGAAAGCAACTTTAATGAAAACTTTTTGGCATCTCAAAAAACTTAGAAAAAGGGAAAACTTGGAAAATGGCAACGCTGCGTGGAATCCACAAATTGCCTGAAAGATGGAGGGAATGTGAAGCCGGCAATGGTTTTTTTCTACAAAAAATAATAAAATAATAATAACGCTAATTTTATGCAGGTACACCTGGTAGGTTTTATTAAGAAAAGTGTTCACCTAAGTTTGTTTGGGTATACCCAATACGCCAGTTAACAAGAAAAAGTACTAAATAAATATATTTTTTATTAGCAAATGGAAGGTTGCGGTGTTCTGTCTTTGATAAATATTGTTTCTTTTTTACCTTTTAAAAACGTTTAAAATATGAGCTCGTAGATTGCAAATAAAATAAAAATAAATGCGTGTTTAGTTTAAATTAAAATTTTTTATTATTCGCACAATTCTGTGTGCCACCGTTCACAACTTTATGTAAATAGCAACAATTGCATTGTATGTTGTTCTCTCTATTTACACCCTTTGCATAAACCATAATAATTATTAGACAATTGTTCGACTGATCTTTGTAACGGAGATCTTCAAACCAAGATTACTCCCTTCAAAAACTCCAAGTCTTCACACTAGACTGACTGACTGAACTTTTACTAACTCAGTTGCCTGCTTTGCCTTGCGTTTTATACGGCAACGTAAACAGTCTGATGAATGTTCTTGAAGGAGAAATTTCATGACTTCTCAATGTCATGTTATATTAAGCTGTTAGCGGCGCGATAATTTGTAAACATGTTCATTGTTTTGTTTTTGTAGCTTTTGTTTATAATTTTTATGTTAAACGATGTAAAAGCAAAACGCCAGTATCTAGATTTTTTAATTTCGTAACAATATATTTACGTTTCATCACTCTTAAATTTTCAAAATAATTTAATTAATTTAACTTTTCATACACAACTATATTTACGCTTAAAATGATTTGCATGTGTGTAGAAAATTGTTCATTTCAAGTTTTTTCAAAAATGTGTTCTCCTCAATGTAAATATGAAAACTAACTAACATAAGTAAAATAAAAAAAACCTTTTTACACACCATATATGTTTGGAATTTATTATATATACAGGCATCAGTGTGGATACCTTAAGCAAAAATGAAGAAATTTACAGAAACGCTTATTCATATATTCTTATCTCTGGCTGACGTACGTATTAAGTTTAAATCCACACTATTCAAAAAAAAAATTAAATAAAAAAATTAACCAAAAGTTACATTCAACTTTTTTCACTCATACAATGTATACGTACATATGCCATTAACACAGAGAGAGGTTTGTTGAGGAAATATAATATTTTTCTTAAAATAATGACTTTTTTCTCGAAAATAGTTTTTTATTCATCAATATTTAGAAAATTAAGGAAACAAATTTGTTCAACAGACAACTTAATCTTCTGCCAATATACCCTCACTTCTGGCAAAAACTCCGAAAGTAAATAAAATTTGCCATAAAAAGTCTCGAAACAATCTGTCTGTAGGTCCCGCCACTCACATATAAAAATAACACACACAACTTAAGCGGTTGGAAAAGCTAGATCGTAATCTTGACAGTAGGGTTGTAATGACTAATTATTTATGTATGTATGTTATGTATTAATAATGATTCATATTAAAGCCTTATAGCAGCAAGCAAGAATGCATGGAAATATTGTAGTTGCATTTATTTGCGAACTCCCACCCAAGAATATCAGAAAATTGAAATGGTTTAAATTTTGTACCTACTAGCAACATTAATTTTTTGTCATTCATTTTTAAGTCGAAGAAATAAAAAAGAAAAGAAAATAAAAAATTGTTCCGCCATTTAACACACAATATTGGAATAACTGCATACAAGTGTCAAGTAACAACATCATTAATGTTCAATAATCGTTCTCTTTTCATTTCGTTAAAGGAATTTTGGATTGTGGATTTTGGATTTGTGCAAAACAGATGGGATAATATCGTATAAAAGTACGAAAATGGGGAAAGAAATTTGCCAGTGGTATTTACTGGTTTTTTCATGATTTTAAAAACCATTAAACTTCTTTACATAAGGGATGCATTCATTTTAATCTGTCCTAAGACAGTAATATTTCCTTATGAATTTACGTACGTAAGCGTTACCATCACGTGACACTTGGCTAAGTCCATTTTTAACACAAAATTTTATAGAATTTCTTAGATCCATTGTTTTCAGGAGAAAAAATCGCAAAACACGCAAAACACTGTCTAATAATAATAATTTATTTATTTATTATTAATTAGAATACAATTACAAATTATTTAATAATTATTACAACCTATGTAGACCTTTGCTCGGAGTAGTGTAACAGACCAGAATCTCTGATGAGAATCGAACACACCACCCTCACGCTATTTGGAATTGTGCTCTTTGTTTATTCTGTTATTAATTTCACTAAAACACATAGCGATGTGAAAAATAATAAAGACAACAATGAGATGCTTAACGATTTTGATGATTAAGAAAAATTAGAATCTCCATAAAATATTTATTATCAATTAAAATTAAAATTCTGGAATTTTTAAGCAGATACAATTTATAATTTAAATATATTAACATTAAGCAAATAACTTATAAAAATTATTATTGTGCCAATGAACAATATTTTGATGACTTTTGATACATGCTAAGCAAATATTTTTGTAAAAATTTTTCAGCTTTTCTTGTTTTCATTTGATATTATGGATAGAAGAGCTGAACTGTTACCAACCTTTGAAAAATTAGGTAAAAAACAAAATCAAAATAGTACTGATGTTTAAATAGTCAAGACCACAACATAAAGCAAAACACAAAAAAACAGGACACAGCTTTTGAAAGTGTATAATCTATGGACGAAGGGGAGAAACTGAATTCAACAAACCATAGCTGAACATACCACAGAAATACATGTGTTAGCCATTATCAATATAAAGTATGTATTGTGGATTTTTATATCAATAAAATACAAAAAGAACAAACAACAGCAAATGTAGTGCAATTGTTAAAAACAAGTAAAATAAATACAATAAATATGGAATGAAATAAAATACGAGAAGAAAGAATAAAAGGAAGCAAGTAAATAATGGAAATCGTAAGTGTTAAATATAATTTCACGTTGCCCGTAAATCTGTAGCTGTTATATTTCCCGTTACATACTCAATCACTTGTTGCGTCACACAATATATCACAATACATACATATATAAAAGTCAACACACACGCATTCGTTTTTTAAGGAGAATATACACGCATATGCAATAATGGGTCCTTGGTTATCTAATATACATATACGGTATGGGTCAATATGTACATATTATATTAATATCATACGTACATACATACATACATAATTGGTCATTACAACACTTCAGTCAGGATTACGACCTAGTTCCTCACACCACTTATGTTGTGTGTGTTAATTTTATACATGAGTGGCGGGACCTACAGTTTAAAGTCGACTCCGAACGACAGATTTTTGAGAAACTTTTCATGGCAATTTTTATTTACTCTCAGCGTTTTTGCCAGAAATCTGCTGAGAGGAAGTCGCCGAAGAAATACTTTTTGAATTTTATTTTGATGTCTGGCCTAGGGCTCGAACCCTGGCTTTTCGTCTAATAAGCCAACACACTACCTACTAGACCACGGCGCCTTCATACGTATTATTATTAAAATTATCATGAATAGGATTCGTGGTACTCCCCCTCAAACTTTATAGAGTATCTCTATAATGTCTCTTTTAAATCTATTTCTTTGCCCAGTAGTTGATATGCTCCCAGGTGTTTCCTCTTACGATGCATCAGGGTCTCACCGGTTGCCAGAATCTATTCCAATGAGTCATTCTCATTATTATAATAATTAAATTTTTTTCATTCTTAACAACTAATTTTAGAGTTTACAGTGCCCTCTGAAAAGACCGGTACTAACCTCAGGTTATTTATACACATATGTACATAATTGGTCATTAGAAACCTTCAGTCAGGATTATGAACCTTGTTTCTCACACCACTTATTTTGTGTGCGATAATTGTATACATGAATGGCGGGACCTAGAATTTAAAGTTGATTTTGAGCTTTTCTAAAAACTTTTTCATGGCAATTTTATTTACCTTCAGAGTTTTTTTTAATCAGAACATTGCTGAGAGGAAGTCATCGAAAAAGTATTTTTTTATTTCGTTTTGTTCGAAATGTCTGGACTGGGGTTTGAACCAAGGCCTCTCGACTAATATGAAAATATATTACCTACTCAACTACGACAAGTTCATTTCTCTCTTCATTTTCCCTTTCGTTGAGTTTATATTTCAAATCATCTGACCATAATCCATGGAAAAGACGTCGTGTACATGTTATTCATATCCTTTTAATGGCATGTCCTTTGGAAATTGAGCCGAAAAGGTAGAACTTAGAATGGGGTTGTCTGAACACAGTCGATTTTAATGCGCAAAAGGTCTAATATTGTTTATTGAAACACAAGCGCAGCAATAATATTACGTCATCTATAACTATGGGTGGTGTGATAATATTTACAAAAGACAGGACGTTTATTGAAATCGTCAAAAAATCGTCAGAAAAAATAAATAAATTAATTAGGAGTTTCTAAAAACCAAAATTATTTCTACTGTAGTAAAACATATAAATTCAATGTATGTATGTACATACCTGAGTTCAAAAATAAAACATTAAACAAATTTGTTAAAAATTAAAAGCTAGCGTCCCTCATCTTCCTTTATAATTTTTTTTTTCCAAAAATGGAGAAATTTTATATAATTTTCAGGAAAAAATTGTTTAAGGTTTAAACAATCTATCCCAGTGTTGTTTATTGACACATAAGCGCAACAATAATGTTGCATCATCTTAATCTATGTGTGGCGTAAATATTAAGGAGTCAGAAGCTCTTGACATTCTGAGTATGAAATTTCAGTGTAATGTTGGCGCAACCGACACATTTTTCAGTTCCTTCTTAAGATCTTATCATTTGATCTTTCTATTTACCCCATTTATAACCTACCGAGAATGTTCCTTGTCCTTGTTATTACCAACATAAATTTCCAATAGTAACAATTGCAAAGTAAATACAAAGCTTAAAGTGGCTTTTAATGTACTAAAGTTAGGAATATGATGTAAATTTTTAATTCCTAAAAATCGTCAAAATAAGAGTATAAGTCGTCATATCATCAAATTGATATTTTTGGGGCACAAAATCATCAAAATGACGATAAATCGTCAAATCTGGCAGCTATGCGTATGGGTGATATTTAATTCAATTAGTTTCATACATGAAAAAGTCAAAGAATTTTTATTGCATACTTTTCAGAGTAAATATTCCACATGTGTATGTAATATGGTGCGCATGAGTAATATATTTGAAAATCAATTAAATAGAAAGTATACCACAGTATGACAATTATGATAGATATTTAAAAATTTAAAGTTTTTCGACATGTCCTAAGTCAGGCTGCAAGCGTCGAAGCATTAAGTTGCTCGGTTTCTTAAGACGGTGGCAGCAATACTTTAGTATATCTGATCTTCTAAATATTTACACCAATTATATCTGTCCTCTGAAGTCACCGTAGTTTAGTAGGTATTGTGGGTTTATTAGACGTGAAACCATGCTTAAATCTCCTAGCCCAACAAAATTAAATTCAAAAAAAATTAAGCCGACTTTCTCTCAACATATTTCTGTCAAAAACTCTGAGTAAATAAAATTGCCGAGAAAAGTTTATCTCATCTTCGTATTATTTTTTTAGTTAAGGTGATATTATAGTTTTTAAAATGAAAAATTTACTTTGGTTTTACATCCTTTAATTAAACATATATTTTCATATAAAGCAGAATCTGAAAAAAGTATATAATGTAGCAAGCAGAGACAATTATACGCATACGACTTTATTTAGCTTGATATCATAGTTAAGCGCTTTATATTGCTTCCAGCAAAATATTGTTATCATGTTTCTGCTTTTGTGTTATCATGACACTTTAATCAACAATATTTAAACAAAGAACTGGAAATTTACTTGCATACATACATACATATTCATTATTTAAAAACTCATCTACTTTTAGAACATGTCGCTAGCAGACTGAATTTTGTTACATTCCAATATAGTCAACACCAAGAACAATAGTATTGTCGTTGCATTCGTATTTACTAAATTAGAGTGTAATGAATAATTAAAGAGTGTAGTAAGCAATATCATGAACAAAAGGAGCCACTAACACCAGAGTGGCGGACCCAAGTAATGGCTCTACTAGTGGAAAAGATGACATGAAGTTTTTAAAAATCAGTAAAAGTTTTTGTACATACATACACTGAGCGCCAAAAATGAGTAAACACCACTGAAATAATTCAATTTCTTAGGATTGCGAGAAAAGTAAATGAGAATAGTCGAATAAATTTCCAAAAATAAAAACGTTTATTTATTACTTATAAAATGTTAAAACAAAAACAACAATTCATGATAAAGGAACTTCTTGTACTTAAGAACAAAACTGTTTTATACTTAAAAACAAAAGTGTTGATTCACTTATGGCTCTCAGTGTATGTATGTATAAGTACAATAGTAGGAGTATGTAATACTTATAAATTGGTATGTGTCCGTCACCAATAATCACCATTTTTTGTTGTATCTTTAAATATTCTGCAATAAACGCACAAAAGATAATTAATGTTTCCATTTAGAGGGAAAAGGTAAGGTTAGATTAAATTATCAGCTACCTAGAAGAGCATAGATTATTTGAGTTTTACAAGCCCCCTTTGTCAAATCGATTATACTTATTCCATCAAACTGGCTGCCTTCCAAAATGTTAGTTGCTTTGTGTTTGAACAAAGTATCGTGTTTCATAATGCCGCTGGACAAAATATATACAATGTATTCTATTTCAAAACGTCGACAATGTGTATTTTTAACGCACTCAAAAAGAAATCAGGCGTCGAATTTATAGTTGATGCATTGTTTGGTTACTTTGCGTAGTTTATATACAGTAGTAGAACCGCATACAAACTTTGTATTGATACATTTTGGAAGGCAGCCGCTGTTACGAAAATGGTAATTGTGTTTGCTTTCACATCGTTTAACGATAAAATTATAAACAAAAGCTACAACAACCAAAACAATGAACAAAAATATAACAATAAAAGCCAGCATAAAAAATGGGATAAACAAGTAAACAAAAACGCAACAACAAACATTGCAAGAATAAATGTAAACAAAAATTCACAAACAACAATAATGAAACACGAACATTCGACTTCAAGGTCATTCATCAGACTGTTTACGTTGGTATGTAAATGGCAAGACAAATCAGCCAGTCTTGTGTGAAGACGCGCGGTGTTTGAAGGCAGTAATAGTTGTTTGATAATCTCCTTTACAAAGATCCGTCGAACAATTGTTTAAAAATTGTTCTTGTTTATGCAAAAGAGTGCAAAGAAGGATAACAAATAAAGTAATTGTTGTTGTTTACATCAAGTTGTGAACAGTGGCACACATAATTGTGTAAACAATAAAGATTATTTAATTAATATATAAAATAAAAATAATTAAAACTAAACACAAATTTATTTTTATTCTATTTGTAGTCTACGAGCTTATATTTTAAACGTTTTTAAAAGATAAAAACGTAACAATACAATTATAACGTTGACTCAGACTGACAGATTTGGGTAATTATTCATGAAAGTTTTATTTACTCTAAAAATTTCTGCGAGAAAGCTGCTGTAGGGAATTCACCAAAGTAATGTTTTTCATATTTCTTTTATTCGAAATGTCGGAGCATTCATTTTGAACCACGGACTGTTGCCTAATAAGCAAATTACCTACTAAACTATAACGGCTCAGCCCTGAGTATGAGGGCAACTGTATTTTCATTGCACTAGCTAGTACGTCGTCTTTATGCTACCTTTAATGTTCCTATGTTCAAGGACCCATATGAAGCTAAAGGCCAAATATCACACTTTATGCTTCAGAGACACCCGAAAATTTTGAATAGCTTTACACAAGGTGTACGTAGTCTCTATGAATTTAATAACCCGTCATCAATGTCAGTAAATAAGCGCATATCTCTCTTCGATGTACAACGAGATCGTTTTCGTATACGTTTCGAACACAAAATTTGTGGTGCAACACTTTGTTGAAAAAAACTTGTTGTTCCTTTAGTTTTGCAAATCCTAATAAAAAAATGTAAATACTTTCAAAGTCAGGATGTGTTTTGTTTGTCATTATTTTTCTTTCGTTAAATACAGAGCTGTAACGTAGCACCTACACCATCTTTTTATAATTTATTGTCTTTTTCAGTTCTTAATATTGCAACTACATATAACGATACGATAATTTCCTATCTTTTTGGCAAATTATTGAGTCCTCATCTTTTGATGCCTAGAATGAGTCCTGTTCTGTAGTGAAGCGTATTCTATTGAAAGTGTTCTGTATCGATCGAAACAGATTATAGTCAGAAGCGGAAAATGAAGCAAAATTCCCATTTCCTGTTTTACAAATAATTTTTCCCAAAATTGTAATGTGTAGCCGAGCGTTGTCATGATGATAATTATGGCCACGTGTCCGATTGCATATTCAAGTCGCTCTTAGATCAGTTAGTCTGGCGTTGTTTTATCAGCTCATATTGAATCACACCCTTCTGTGCCCCCAAATACAGAACATTGCTTTGGCGCAAAGATATTCTGCTTGCGTTTATATTTTGCTCGTTGCCCGCGCTTTACATAGGTATGTGATTGTCGGCAGGAATCCATTTATTTTCACAAAGGTTAATTCGTTGCTTAAATTATTTATTTTTAAAACGATCAAACATCATTTCATACATACATACATATACATACATGCATAATTGGTCATTACAACCCTTCGGTCAGGATTACGACCTAGGTTCTCACACACTTATGTTGTTTGCGTTAATTTTATGATGATGATTTTCATTAGCGGAGTTAATTTTTGTTCTTGACGCCTGAATTACGTTTAAAGAAAAACTGCAATGTGGAGAATTTTTAACACGCTCTCAAATAATACCGTATTAATCATTTCCAAATATTTCCATTCGCGCTTATATAGTGGCCGATACAACTAAAATTTAATATTTTGAATTATTGGAAATGTTCTACGTTCTTTTATTTCCTTTTACTAGACTTATATTAAATAAACATGCTGACTAACGAAACCGAAACAAATGGACAGACACGAGGACAACAACAAAATTATTATTTTAATTGTTCCGAATGCGTCAGACACTAAAGTAATACACAATAAGAATAACAAGAGTTTCAACGGATATTCGACGAATTTTTCCTGAAGGCAAAACAACTTATCCTTACAAAAAGAGAAGCAATAGAACTTAGCCGGACTCGTTCGCACATTTCGACATTTGTTCTCGCCCCGCTCACGATTAAAACTGTTTCAAACGGAAATTATTTTCTTAAGAAACTTAAAAGAAAGCAAAAGGATGAGACATCTTTGTTTTATTTTATTGTGTTTTCATTCAATTTAAAGCACAATTGTTAAATAAACAAAAAAAAAAGAAGACAACTTTCATGTTATTTTTTGTTTATTATTGTTGACACAGTTCAACTATTTGTTTTTGTGTACGTGCTAGTTTATAATAGTTTTGTGCTATTTATCACACCATCATTCAGTATAATGTATTATTCAATAAAATTTAGTGTTTAAAGAATTTATTTTGTTGAAATATTATATCGTGCCGTTTACTTTTCATATTTAAAAATTAAAATACGGAACATATGCAGTCAATAAACTTCGAATATGCGACATTACTTACTTCCTCACTTACTTAATTGGTCATTACAATTCTTTGGTCAGAATTACAACCTATCATTCGTGTTGTGTGTGTTGATTTTATCCATGGCAGGTGGGGCACTTGCAGTTTAATGTTGAACAACTGATTTGAGAAACTTTTTTAATGCAATTTTATTTACTTTCAGATTTTTCGCCCGAAGACTGCTGAAAGAATGTCCGTGGAATATTTTTACATATATTGTTTTGTTCGAGATGTTTGAGTCAGACATTGAGCAACGGTCTCTGGTTTCGTTAGCCTACCAGATCTACCAGACCACCCACAAAACTAGTCAATTATCTTGGCATTCGATTGGACCCTACACTGACGTTCTGGGCTCAGATCCATGACGCTGCAACTAAAGCCCCTAAAGTCACCTCCTTACTTAGTTTGCTTATGGCCAATATTGGTGGTCCTGTACAGAGCAAACGCAGATTGATGATAGCAATTACGGACTATATTCTGCTTTACGGCAGTGAGACCTGGGCAAAAGCCTTAAAGGCATTCTACAGAATGGAAATTTTATCATCGGTACAACGAACCGCTGCACTTAGGGCCATTATTACAACTTGCCTTTAACTAAAGGGAGGAGTTTAACGGGCAGATAAATTGTTTTTCATTATTATGAGTACCCAATAAGATAGAAGTGATCGTTAAACTAAAGGCAGGATCATCCTACCTTTAACATTTAAAGGTCACTTTATGTTTGAACTTGCCATATTATATATTATTTTCATTATGGCAACTTCAAATTTAAACAAAATGAGCACATACAACAAAAAGAACGAAGCCCGCGGTTGCCACTGCGTTAAAAAAAGGTTGTATAATTAAGCAGTTCGATATCGACTTTGCTCCGGCACTGCCATATTTTTGAAAAATTTTATCTGTAAGTTGTAATAACGAAAATAAGTTAAAGGTAACTTTACAGTTCCCTTTAGCTAAAGGTATCTTCAACTATAATAATGGCCCTTAGAGTGGCATCGTACTGTATCTAAGTCAGCAGAAGTTGTAATCAGTGGTGTAATACCTATAGTTTTACAGGCAAGCGAGCGGAAGAGGATGTGGTAGACTAAAAACGTGCACGAAGAGACAGTAAATGTCGAAAATGCCAGAAAGCAAGCCGTATAACACTGCAGCAAGACAAATGGAACATTGAAACTAGTGGTAAACGGACGGCAAAACTTCTCCTAGATATTACCCGCTGGATTGAGAGGAAATTTTTAATAGGTTAATTATTATTTAACACAACTGCGGTTATTTTTGTAAATATCTGTTTAAAGTGGTAACGATGACTCGATCAAATTTCATTTATGATGATGCGTCGATTGATAACGCGGAACACACTGTCTTTCATTGTGAGAGATGGTGTTTAGAAAGAACTAATCTTGAGGCCAAAGTCGGCGTCTGTACTGCCAAAAACTTCTACGATATATATTTGAACAGCGAAGGAAATTGGAATAGCATAGCCAGTTACACTGAAACCTTACTAAAATCTAAGGAACTTGACTTGGATGAGAAGATGTTTAAACACCTTTTCAGATCTCGTTGCGCAATCCAAAAGCGAGATATGGATATAAAAGTGCCAAATGGACAGAAGGACTCCACTTCGAAGTAATACTACAGTAGTTTCAGAGTGCGCACAAAGGGTCCAAAAGAGGAGGGGAAGATTTAGTGGCTGAAGGCCCCACACACGGGACATAGTGACGTCTTCCCCTATGGTGCCGTAAATTTACTCTTCCTCAGTGGAAAAATAAACTACCAGACCACGGCGACTTTAATCATCCTTTATGTCAATCAAATATCGTTCACCTACAATGTTATCATTTAATCTAGGCAATTGTCAGGTATTTGTGAAGCAATACTTGAAAAAAAAACTTTCAAAAGAAGTTTGTGAGCATTTATTTAGCTAAATGCCGAATAAATCCAAACATCAGTAAAGTTAAGTATTTAAACCGAAACACCGAAAATTGTTTCAGACCTATTTGCAATAGCACTTTTTTTTGGTGGTCAAAACTTTTTTTACTTACAATTTTGACTTTCCTTTTCTATTCACAATAGTTACACGTTTCCTACAGAATGTACGGGACTTTGTTTTTTGTCTCCAATTTTTAAAGTAAGGAACCAAACTAAAACTACATACAACGTTTAAATTTTTATTACATACATACAAAATTGGTTATTACGACTATGTTCTCACTCCACTTATGTGGTGTGAGTTAATTCTATACATGAGTGGCGGGACCTACAGTTTAATGTCGACTCCGATTTTTTTAGAAACTTTTTATGATAACTTTTATGTACTTTCATAGTTTTTCCAGAAATCTGCTGAGAGGAAATCACCCAAGAAATATTTTTTCATATTTCGTTTTGTTGGAGATGTTGTCTGACTTGAGGTTTGACACGTGGCTGCACTTCTAATAAGCCAATACACTACCTACTATACTTCAGCGACTTCAACTTTATTACTTTATGTTTAAATTATATAACGTTTTGTTTATTATATGAAAAACTGCTCCAGGCTTATAAAGTATATGAATCATCTTTTCTCGCATAAAAAACGAAAACAAAGTAACTTAACCAACTTTATTCTAGAAATCAAAAAGAGTATGAAAGTGGGAAAGGAGACACCAAATTGTTAAATATTTTGCGAAAATCATTTCAACTCCAATGTAAAGTAAGTAATACACTTACAGTGATATGAAATAATACTGACACCAATGCGACCTGCAGAGTTTTGAAAGTTTATGTATTATTAGCATATTACGTAGTTGGTTGTTAGTAAAATTATCATTGCATCCCCTACAGAGACGTAGGTAGGATGGTTGGTGTGGTAGCTTTGATACCAAAGCTCACTTGAGCACACATAGCGGTCCGTTGTGATGCCACAGGTAAGCGTAGCCCCTGTACTAATCGAATTTTACTAAACTAATCGAAGAAGATGCTCAATGCAAGGGCTGTACACTAAAACACGACTCCGCTATTCTGGAAACCAGCGTAAACATTTTAATAAACAAAGCTCTGTCCTTTGTATTAATGGATGATAACTCCGTTAAGCCGTCAAAGAATGGAGAGCCAAGTACCTTAAATCTTCTCCTAGCAATATATGGGCATTGACAATGAAATTGTAACAGTTTATTTCTCTTCAACCGACCCACAACCTCGGCAAAAGTTTTTTGATGGGAGCTGCAGCCTTTCCGCGAGTCTTCTCATGATGCAATATATACATATGAAACGCTGCAGATCTTCTGACCTTGTCAAGAAGACTGATATTATATTGTCTATTTAGATAAGCAGGAGGTTGGATTCAATGGCTGCAGAATAGAATCAGCGCGTAATATTGATATCCAACTGCTCATCTGCAACAGTGCCCTTGACATAAGTCAAGGTTGGCTTTTTTGTTGAGTTTGGTGTCAAAGAGGTCCAATCCCATCTATACTAGGAAGGGAGAAAATCTTTTTTTTTTTTATCTTCAAGTAAAAAGAATTGTATCACTCTTGGCGGGATTAACAGACATGTCAAATTCCCAGCACAATTTGAATACAATTAAGAGTATGGAGTATGCCTTGTTGGATAGCGTCTGTAGACACATTCCCGACGCAGCAATGGCGATATTGTCAGCGTAAGCTATAGTGTTATTGCCAGAAGAACTCCTACAAAAGACGATTCAAATTAAACAGCAATCGCCCATAGACAACTTCCTATTGTAGTGTTCAAGCAACTGAGATGCATTCGCAAAGCCAAAATAAAATTGTAAATTTCTAGCACTACGAACGAAGTTGATAACAACAAATTCAATTTCTTAAGAAAATAATTTATACCAATTGAAAACGTTAAATCTAGTCTTTGTATTTAAAGAAGTTCGGTACTCCCCAAAAGTACTATTATGGATTCTTATCATTCGTGGTACATACAAGATTTAATTTAGAGAAATGGTTAAAGCAAGGCCGAATGAATATTATGAAGAACGACCACAAGTAACTGTTACATATTGTTGACAGTCCTGTTACGCTATTTGAATTATTTGTTAAATAAAATCACGACAAACGCATATTAAACACTTGGGTATACATCTTTCTCGGCGATCAACAAAGATTTATAGAGGCGGAATTAATACGAATAAAATTCAAGCAGCTAAAATCAATTTAATAAACATTAAAGACTCAAACCTGACACTGTAGAAATTTAGAAAGTTGAATTTTCTCAGCAACACTCGCATTGGACTTTATAGCCAAGCAACTTCTTGATTAAGACACTCAAAATTAAAACTGGTTGAACACGATTGATAAAAGTTTCGATTCATGGACAAATTACGCTCAAATCAAAAAACCTTTCTTCAAAGTGAATTTCGTATTTTTTAAGGATCAATTTATCTTCAATTATTATTTTTTTTTTTGGTAAAGAAATTTTTTTATTTAAAGAAATATTACATTACATTGCAATATTTCTAGGAAATTTTTTAAAATTTAATATAAGAATTCCAAAATAACCACGAGAAAGTCATGACTGTAAATGCCAACTAGAGAATTTAGTTTCATTACCATGATTAAGTTCATAATCAGTAGCCGTAAAAAAGTTATGTCCAAATTTTTTACATTTTTGAAATTCATATTTTATTCATTCAACTGGTTATCCTAAAGCAATGAAATTGTTAAGTTTAAATGTCTTGTGTATTTTCTTTTTTTAAGTCCTTTTTGTTTTCCTTTTTTGTTCCTCCAATGTAATGGACTTATTTTAACATGTTTTTATACAGGCTCTTTTTTACGAACTTCTAATTTTGGAATTTAAGCAAAGCATCGATTTTTTTTTAGTCATTTGAAAGTCCAATAGATGCCATTATGTATGGAATATAACATCGTTCAAATGACCACCCTGACTTCTCTGGATGAAACGCATCAGAAATGTACAATTTTCAATGACTCTGGCTCTTAAATCAGGCTAAATTCAATGTAACATGAGCTGGTGTCAGACCACCCAATACAGGTCGAAAGAAGTTGGTAATCAGGCCAATCGCTATCAAGATGGCCTGGCTAACGTTGTTCTCAAAGAAACATGATCGGATTACATCGGCAGCCGAAAATATATGCCAAACAGTAACTTTTTGGAATGCACTGTACTCTTTTGGATCTCATGTGGATTGGTGTCATCCCGAATTCGACAATTTTGGTTGTTGGTGATTTGGCAAAATAGACTGAATAAATGACAACTAATTTGACCGATGTAGGTTCACCAAAATGCCGTTATAGATAGTACCTATTGTGAAACCCAATATCAAAATTTAGAGAATAGTACAACGGTAGCATATGTGTGTAAAACCATACTTGTATGTCATACTATAGATGATTCGATTCTGGTTTAACAATGAAAGTACCGGGTATATCGTACTATAATCCACAATAATAATACCACGGCTCCAGATTTAGGTACTATACGAAATGGAATAAAGACCATGAAAACAAATAAAGGGAGATACGCGCTTATTTATCGACAAGAAAGTGGCCTAGAGATTGTGTAATCCTATATGGTGTGTACACATAGAGAGTCTGTACACCCAGTGAGTGTGTACACCTAGATAGTGCGTACACCCAGAGAGTATCTCCAGGAGGAGATAGCGAACGTATCAACAAAGCTGATAAATTTGCAGAGACTAGTACAGTAAAATGATTACTAGTAGCATAAACATTGCTCACTTGTAAAGGAATGATGGAATAATTAAGTCACTTGTACGGCCACGGTTCAAACCCCAGGTCAAACAATTCCAACAAAACGAAATATGAAAAAATATTTCTTCGGCGAATTTCTCTCAGCAGATTTCTGGCAAAATCTCTGAGAGTAAATAAAATTGAAAATGAAAAGTTTATCAAAAATCTGTGATTCGAAGTTGACTTTAAACTGTAGGCCTCGCAACTCATGAATGAAAAATTGACACATACAACGTAAGTGACGTGAGAAAATTTGCGTTACGAACTTCATAGCAGTTACAATGGGACACTGGCATCTTGGTGAACACACCCAGAGATCGAGAATACCGCATAACAACTTCTGCTGAAGCTGTAATGGTGAGTAAGAAGATAAGACCACTGAATATTTTCCATGATGCTTGAGCACCCGAAATTTATGTGATTTGGTTAAGATACTTACCCTCATAATAGTACAGGAGTGACTGTGAGATTGCACAGATTCTGATGACATTTTAAATATAAAATGTTCAATTAGTTTGATTTAAATTCTACTTCTGCTTCTTGGTATGGAAACGACGCAGTTGGTAAAATATTAACACAAAAATCACAAAACCAGAGGAAATTCAATTGTACAAACGGTTTTAGACAAAAGCAATAGCAGCGTAAAGCATTTCAAAAGAAAATGAAATGAATGAAAAACAAAACCGAATTTATTTTCATGAACAATGAAAATTACTTTCATCTACTAATTAGTTTTCTGCTGTTCATTTTCTCCCAGTTTTGGAAATGAAATTCCTTTCTGTTTAACTGAATGTTAGTTTTCTTTCCGTCTTGCAACTGTTCAGCACATTTTGGTTTAGTTAAGTATTGCTGTGGTGTGGTGTTCCTGTTGTGTTAATTTCATGGAAATATTTCGGTTTTTGTCTCTTTTTTGTTGAACCCTACTTCTTTTTATTTAAATCTGGAAAGAATTTAACGACAATCGCTGCATACCTCAGCAAAGATTTCAGTTTCATGGAATGAGAATGCTTGTCTACGAGAACATACTGTGTACGAAAGTTCGTAAAATTATCAACAATGCCAAGCGTCTCTATGTGACAGTTACTTTACACATACATACATTAACAAAGCGATCTAAAAAAACGTCTGGTTTTCAAAATGATTAGGATCTTTTTATACACAGCGTGTAAAAATAATTCAGTAGACGTCTACACAATTCACAAAAATGAGGAAAATATCGATCGTACACAATGATACACTCACACAGATATAACGGAATTTCATAGCACAGCTGTCGGGACTATTGAGAATTTTAAACATGAGTTAAAAGTATAACTACCACTTTCTATGAACTAATAGACTATGGGCGAGCGCAATTCCACATAAAAAGTCTCGGGGTCAAATGGCACGATTTCGAAGGCCAGTTCACATCACCTCCACGTAATATGACCGTGCTCCCAAATCGCTCGTGCAGAGTATCCAATGCGACATAAGCTATTTGAAATATGCATTTAGGATGCCGCCAGCCCAAAATCCACACCAAACAGTGACTTTTTCGGGACGCATTGGACGCCCTTGGGTCTCATCGTTTATTTGATCGTTAACGTTAACTGTCAAAGTTCGCTACTTCACATAGACTGAATCATACAGTCAACAACGCCCATAATAACTTACAGTTTAAAGTCGATTCCGAAGGACAGACTTTTGAGGAAGTTTCCATTTTTTTATTCTCAGAGTTTATGGCAGAAATTTAATGAGAGGAAGTCGCCGAAGAAATATTTTTTCGTATTTCATTTGTTCGAGTTGTAGGACTTGGGGTTTGAACCACGGCTTGACGTCTAATAAGCCAAAATACTACCTTATAGACTAAGGCGAGTTTCCTTTGGTTACTTACTTGTTTTAATTACATAACAAAAAGTTTTTTTTTTAAACTGGGGAAAAAAAATTTGCTTAAAATGCATATTTTTGTCATTGATATGTTTTTAGTCATACAGTCTATTTCCTCCTCTTTTGAAGCCATTTATATGTGGAATATGGTAAAATTACACCAAAAGCTGACATCTTTATATTACACCATGGGGACGAGATTTGTTCAACGGTACGGGGATAGAATTACATGGCGTTATATAATACAGTCAATCGATTTTATATTTAATATACACTGGCGAGCAAAAGTGGATACATAATATGAAAAATATAGTTGTATTTTATTTTTTAAAATTAATAAACAAGCCATATGTAACTTTTCTTGAATTGAATGTGAAATATCAATTTGTGAAAAAACGAAAATTCCGAACTGAGTAAGAAAAACTAAAATATTTTAAATATTATGTGAATTATTATTAGTTTTTATGTTTTATTATTTGTGAATAAGTTTAATGACTCAATTGATGTAAAAAAATTATGACAAAATGTAATACCATGCGTGTAAAGTGACTTTCAATGTAACGTCCCCTTAAAGGGACACTGCGTACAATTGTTAAACGATAATTGGGTAAAATTTTTTCCATTTATAGACTAACAATTTCCGAAATAATGTTTGAACTGAATGGCCTTAACGACAATGAGCTCAATGGCGTTCCAATTTATACAATTCTCCCACTAGATGGATCCAATACTAATCAAAATAGCGATAAAAGTGATGACGAGAATGAAGAAAATCGTATGTGCTGTTTCTGTAAGACTAGCTGTTTCCAACGAACGTCTGTTCTTATGGAAAAAACAAACAACAAACGTTCGTCTGAAACCGCTTGTCTTACATAAAAAGCATATTAATCATTTCGGCTTAAAATTATTATCTACAGCATGTGAAGTAGTACAGGATGGTGATCAATGGGATCAGAGTGACTGGGCATTAAATTTAACGGACGTTTTTATGATCCAGTTTGATTATATGTGGGAAACATTGCATAGTCCAATATCAAGGGATTTGGTGTAGTTGGTGGTGAAGTGCTTGATCACCTTTAGAACATAATGTTCCACGTAATAAAGAATTCAACACTTTATAGAACAGAACTCGTTATATGTACTTCAGGTTTTCATAGATACTTGTTTTATATCCGTTAAATTACTCCTGCACCTATCATCGATCGGAATATGTAGTTCAGGAACAATACGTAAAGGGCGAACATAAGTGTCCTCTTCGCTCAATCCCGGTTATGAAAAAAAAGGAAAGGGCATCTGTAGATCATTGGTTTAGGAATAATGGAAATATATTGCTCATACGATGGAAGGATAATACTGTTGTCAGAAATGCAACAAATGTTGATGGCAATTAAATGGTGTCAACGGTTCGACGAAGGAAGAGATGTAGTAAATAATTTCCAACCTAAAGTGGTTTTTTGACATAACACGGCATGGGAGAAGTTGATAAGATGGATCTATTAGTTGTGGTGGTGGTGGCCAATATTTGCATATCTCTTTGACGCCTCTAATGCTAATCCATGGCTACTGCTAAAAAGGTTTCATCCCATGTACATCCCATGTGTGTCTCTTCACATTTTTCCGCGAAATCTTGCTAATGCTTATGGTACCCCATCTACAAGAGGTTTGCGCATAAACAAATTGATAAATTGATACGATATGATGGTAGAAACAACCTTAGTGAATATTCTAAGATTGAAAAACGAAATAAAACAAATAAATTTACGGAAATAAAACAAATTTTATTTGCAACAAATATGAAAAAGGCTTTCATTCCTAAGAATTCTTCAAAAGTTACCATACGCCTAGTGTACCTACTACGCAGCGTCCCTTATAAGGGACGGTCTTTAACTCTAAAACTACAAATATTTTTCGATAAAATGTTTTTAGACGAATTAATCCCATCATTTTTATTAATAATTGATGAAAATTATAGAAGGAGAGTGGCCAATTAACTTCATCCACTAATGGGTTTAAAAAAATTACTTTTTTTTGAATATAAAAGACAGCTCAAATGTTATTTAACATCACTTATCCAGTTTTGCTCGCTTCTCATTTCTGTTTAACTAGACCGATTCCCAATGCACGTCGTGTATCTCATTCACTTAACTCTTAATTCTTGTTAATGCATTTACCGTTGCTTTCGGAGATCTGACTTCGTATTTTTGTAACAATCGCTTCTGTAGCTGTGTGCCACTATTATTTAGAGATCTTGGGCGGCCTTCAGTATATTTGGATTGCTTTGCATTTCTCTTTTATGGTTGAAAGTACTGTCCGATGACAAACGCCAACTTTTCCAGTAATTTTATATATCTGTGGCAATAAATGATAATAGCTTAAGTTGAAATAAGTGTTTTTTCATTTTATTACATACCTTTATTCTATTCTGGAAGATCTATCACTCAGCTAAATTTCATGTATAAAATGTCATTATTAATAAAACTATACACATTTATATTTATATATTTATAATTACCAAAAATAATTTATTTTAGACAAACCCCTTTATATCTCTAAACACGAAATTTCGAGTTAAGTTATTATTATTTAATGCCACAGATATATTTTTTCAAATAATCTTTTAGTTCAAAAATTTTCAGAGTTTTTGATAGATCTTAATTGTCTATCGCAAAATGAAGTTGGACAATGTTTGCGCAAAGAGAAATAAAATTATTTGCAAAAAACGCAAATATTAGCCGAATTCTGGTAGTCGTGCAAACGTGAAATTGACACATTTTGCGATAAACAATCAGATTCATAAAAACTTTTGAAATTTTTGACGTGATAGTTTTATAGTTTTTAATTAAATTTTGCAATTAAAATAGCTAAACTTGAAAAAATGAGAAAAAAGTCGTATTTTCCAAGTTTACCCGATCAAAACTCATAAGATGTAAGTTTGAACAATATGTTAATATATACCATTTTAAAGGCTCATCAGGCCCTTTTTCAAAAAAAAAATTGTTTTTATAAATAGGTTAAGCAATATTTGGGTAATAAATAATTCTGTATGAAAAGATCAAAAACACCGCTTTTGTGAAATAAAACAAATTTATAGGGCTCGAGAAATATAAAATTTTTTTTGTATTCTACTCAACAAAAATCACAATTTACACTATGTCATTAGCTGGATGTATTTTGACTGTCGCACCGTGTAATCGAAAGAATCTTAAGTAAGGGTTTTTTAAAAATAGAAAAGCGAGACTTGAAAAACTGGATAAATGAATAAATATGAGTATAAAGTTTTTTTTTAACAATTTGCGTCGTTGATTTAAGTTAGATAGTCGATAGTGTGATAAGTTATTTTATTTATAATTTCCTACATATTCAATTGGTCAATTCACACGAGCCGTTATATCGTTGTATTCATTTGGTCAATTCACACAAGCCGTTGTATCGTTGTATTCATTGTATTGTTGGAAGAACATACAACAGTGTATGATTGTTGTTGATATTTTTCATATAAAAATCTGATACACTTATACACATTTTTTTCATATGTCTTTGGAAGTTGTATTGGTTTCGTGCTATCAAAATGTGTGAATGAAAAAAATGTGTATATGTTTTCATATGTTTTAAAAAAGTTGTGTTGGTTTCGGGCTATCGAATTGTTTGAATGCCACGAGATACACAATACAGCATAGCATTGAGCGTTCACAAACAAACAAATGTATTCAATACAACATACACGATACAAAGTCGTGTGAATTGCCCAATTGTATTGTTGGACGACTATACAACAGTGTATGCTTGTTTTTGATAATTTTCATGTAAAAATCCGATACATTTATACACATTTTTCCATATGTTTTTAAAAGTTGTATTGGTTTTGTCCTATCAAATTGTTTGAATACCAAAAATTACGAAGAAGAATACGACATACACTATACATCATAGCAATTATGCGTTCACAAACAACTAAGTGTATTCAATACATAATACACGATACAAAGTCGTGTGAATTGGTCAAATATTTTATAAATTTTATGTTCCCATTTTCCTCGCCAGTATAAATGCTTGTGTAACTGATATAAACACATGTTGCAAATAAGTTTTTTTTTGTACAACTTTGAAAAAATACTGTTCTACTGTTAAGTTTTATGATTTTTGGGTCAGTAGTAAATTAGTAGTAAATTTATAAAGAATTTTAAAAAGTATTTTATTTTATAACATATTTTAAAATTTAATGACTTAGCTAAACCATTTGGCCTTTTGACTTCAGGCATTAATTAAAAGGAAATATTTTTCTTAAACTTGTTTCAATTAAAGTCTTCACATCGCCAGTATATTACTTGGGCACCCAAAATGTTTATGTTCTTTCTCCCTTTTGCTATTTCTGTTGTTTTTATTTTTTCTTTACTTTTTTTTGTACTACAAATTCTGAAAATTTCTGCTCGTCTGCCGTCAATCTGCATTTTCATATTTATACTCTTTGAATGTAATGAAAATTAAAACAACAGTGAACAGAACAAAGAATTTGCGGAGATTTCCCACTGTAACCCATTCATTAATGAAACAAAATTAACAACATGACACCCAAATAAGAAAAGGTTTCATATGAATTAATAAGGAAAAGGGGCATTTTATGTGGTATCAACAAACTTTACTGAATCTTGTCAAACTTTAGTTAGCATAATTAAACAATATTTATGTAAATTAAAAAAGGCCCAAAAATAAAAAAGTACCTAAAATTATGTAAATTTCAAATTAATTCAATAAAATTTATTATGTAAGCACTTTAAAATTAGCCCCTTATTTCTCCAAAAATTTTCCTTTTAAATTGTTTTAATTCAAATTATTAATAGTTTCTTTTTAATCTACATTTTTATTAGTTTCTCTTAAGTATTGAGCTCTTTAAGCCTTTCCCTGCCCTTGGCATCACATGTGACGCACAGCAAGATGGTTTCGTTTTTTGTATGTGGACAGGGAAAGGGTTAATAGAAATCAAAAAGTATTTCATCAGACAAATTTCATTGGTATTGTTCCGCTACTAAATGCGTGTAAATGCTAGATTCTGTCTAAGATCTTATCCTCATACGAATACTCACACCAAATTGTTTTAAGAATAACAATTATATCGGGTATTGCAACATGGACTCTCGAACTTTGACAGTTAATAACGACCATTTTGTTAGGGCTACATCCGTCTAATTAGTTCTCATTTATTCAGTCTGTTTTGCCAAATCATTCAACAACTCGTACAAATAATGAAATTGTATCTTCGGCAACGCAACTTCGCTCTTTTATAATACATACATACATACATAATTGATCATTACAACCCTTTAGTCAGAATAACGACCTAGTTTTTCACATCACTTATGTTGTGTGTGTGTGGTGGGACCTACAGTTTAAAGACGACTCGAAATGATAGATTTTCATGGCAATTTAATTTACTCTCAGAGTTTCTGCCAGAAATCTTCTGAGAGGAAGTCGCCGATGAAAAACTGTTTCATATTTCGTTTTGTTTTAGATGTCTAACCTGGAATTAGAACTTCGGCCTCATATCTAATAAGCCAACACAATATCTATTAGACTACGGCGGCTTCGCTCTTTTATCGAAATATCATATTTAGCGACTTAAAGATTTAGTTTACTTAAAGAAATAAAATTTTCGAATGCGATTCGATATCAATCCTCTGCATGCCGAAAAATTCATTGTTGGTGCAGACTTAAGGCTTACGGCATCATAGGTGCATATTTCTTTGAAAACGTCATTGACCCGACCATTACTCTCAAAGACGTGCACCACGTGAAGGTAATGTGAACTGGAACCTCCAGCCAGAGAAATTGTGGAGGAGCGATGTTATGTACTTACTCAATCAATATACATACATACATAATTGGCCATTACAAACCTTTAGTCAGGATTACGGCCTAGCTTCTCAACACCACCACGTTGTTGTGTGTGTTAATTTTATACATGAGTGGCGGGGTTTACAGTTTAAAGTCGTCTCCGAACGACAGATTTTTTTTGAGAAACTTTTTATGGCAATTTTATTTACTCTCAGAGTTTTTGCTAGAAATCTGCCGAGAGGAAGTCGCCGAAGAAATATATTTTCATATTTCGTTTTGTTGTGTGACCGGGGATATGAACTGTGGCTTCGAGTCTAATAAGCCAACACACTACCTACTAGACTACGGCGACTTCAATCTATAAGGACTTTTAAATAAATTAAATATTTCACTTTCACGCTTTGTTTTATTTGAAATTTAAAGTACTCAGCTCTTAAGGAAAGTCCTAATATATAGACAGTTTCAATGAAGGTCACAATATATTAATTGGCGGACTTGTTAATGATGATGTTAATGTAACCTAATGCAGACGGCTTCACTAAATCGCAGGTATGTTGGCAAAGAGGAGGCCAACCAAGGGTCTCATGCCATACATTGACATACACCTTAGCCACAATGTAGGCTTGTTGTGCACTCGCCATTAGGAATGTAACTTTTTCTCTATAGGAAAACTGTAACTTGTGCAAACTTCGTTAACTTACATTCCTATCAGATGAGGTATGTCTGGTATAATGTCATACCTATAGTATTGGGATGTAGATCTTACGAAAGCTAGGCAATGATACAAAAAGTGATGCATCGTTTTAATGTCCACCACATACTATGCATTCATCATTTTCCACCACTCCTATACGTACATGTAGTGTTCCGTAATTACGCTCATAGTCGCCCTTACTAAGTTTTAAAATGTTTTGCTCTGTCAAATATTGAATCTAATTCACCATTTTTGTTTTTTTCCACTTGTACACAAGCAGCAAAAGTGAATAGTTTTCTTCATTTCTATTCTTAACAAAGTCATATTGACACAATTTTGTGAAAACAGTGGAGGAAACATATACTTCTAATTAAATACGCATTTTGAGAGCAAAAATCGGCAAAATGCTGACAAATCGGCAAATCTGGCAACAGTATTCGTGTCCTATGTGTGTAAAAAGCCGCAGATGTTCTTGCCCTGAGGGATATTGGTGCCGACGTCTGCTTATAAGGTACTTTGCGCACAAGTGGGTTAATCTTACAATTACTAAGATGGCCTTAAATTTTATGTGCTTTTTGTTAAGAAAAGTAGTTTTAAATTAATTATTTTGAAGTCTTAGAGTTTTGTAGCATAAAGTTTCTAAAGGTCTCGAAAAACAATAATTTTCATACTAAAATGTAAAATTAATTTGTTGTTGTTACTGCTGTACTTTTTTATTGCTTTATTGTTTTATGTTTAAAACATTTCAGTTAACATTAAATAAAGATTTATTATAACAAGTAAACACATGTTAATAAAACGTGGAATAAAAACGCGAATAATTTCTGTGGATACTAAAATGGGCTGTTGAAGAATGATTACAGTTTCTTTATTGCCCTAAATGCCAACAACTATATTCTTCGTAGTTTAAAAGCCCATTATTATTTTGTTAGATGCATGGTATAAAATCGTTTAGAGTAATTTGCAATTAAATTCTGTTTTATAAAAGAAATAAATTTTATGTTTTCGGTTGGATCCTACGTATGTGGTTGTTGATGTTTGAAATTATATAGTTTTTGTGAATAAAATCCTTGTTTCTATTGAATATTTCAAATTAGGCGTATACGATCCGGCAGTAGGTAAAAATTTTTTTAAAATTGTTTAGTTCTATTTTCCATCTGTTTATTTACTATTTATTTATACTGTAATTAAATAATTAAATTTTTTGTAATATTTAGCAACATAACGACGCTCAGCGGGGTGGTATGCCAACCTAGACAGTTAAAGTTATTTATTTAGCTAATATCGAGTGTTTTTACTTTAGCTGCATGAGAACTATCGATATCCGTAATTATGGTTTGACAGCTGATGAAGATAACTCATTCGTTTACGTCAGAACAGCGCTTCGAAATTGTGAAATCTTCCTATGAAAATAATAAATAAATAAACCTGCTTGTGAAGTTATAGGAACACTTCGGTAGACAGAATCAATTAATGATCGGTTTGGACTTATTTTAGTCCTCTTAAACCATCAACACGCCAAGGAAATGTGCATACTGAACAGAGTGTTGCTGCTGCAGCGTTTTTTGTCAGCGTCGAAATTAAAAAGATGCCGAAATAATTATTTTTGGTTGTTCTAAAATTGTTACCTTTTGTTTTTTGTCTTTGGGAAAAGTTTTTTAGTTAGGTATTTGGGTTTAAAGTTCCGTAGTCTAATAGGCAAAATGTTGGCTTAATAGACGTGAGGCCAAGGTTTAAACTGACACTTGAGTCAGAATGTCAAATGGCACAACTAACAATTCCTGAGGTCTGGAAAATGGGCAAGACAGACAAATGGAAAACCAAAAAACCAATGTAAAATTTTGCTTCAAATAATAAAAGTTGGATTAATATAAATTGTAAATTGAATTAATAGTCCTAAGACCACGGTTCAAACCCCAAGTCAGACATTTTCAACAAAACAAAAATGAAAAAATATATCTTCGGCGACTTCCTCTCGCCAGATTTCTGGCAAAAACATTGAGAGTATATAAAATTTATATCCAAAATTTCTCAAAAATCTGTCGTTCTTAGTAGACTTTAAACTGTACTATAAAATAAACAATCATCTATAAAATTAACATACATAACATAAGAAGTGTGAGGAGCTAGATCGTAGTCTTGACTGAAGAGTTGTAATGACCAATTTAGTAATAATAGTAGTAGGATTTATAAATTATAGCTTGTACAAGAGTTGAAATCAAATGAACATAATTTCATTCGCCTTTTTGCTGATAATGCCAGTAATGGATAGTAATGGATATTACAAAAATATATTCATTCAAGCTGCAAGAAGCATGGATGTTATATCGATTTATCATGCATCGATACTATCTGTACATCAATTGAATATTTGTAGCAAAATTTGAATCCAAAAACAAGATGTACTTATTATTGTATAGAAATAGTGGAGAACCGCAGCCAAACGATTTATTGTGCATTCTTCAACTTGCCACAAACCTGTTGCCTTGGCAAACTTTAGGACGCTATTCGAATAAGCCTTGCTTATTACTCAATTTAATTAAGTCCCATGTGTTTCCTTCTCAGCTGCATTAATGCCGCACTGGTTGTAATTATATAGACTTATTACCTCATCACGTAGTCTACATATTAAAAGAAGTGATTTTGGAGTTTACGTCCACCGAGTAACCAGAGTTGACAATTATGACGTTTGAAAAACGTTGAAGACAGCAGCCCTAACCGTTTATTTAAGGGAAAAAAATGCTACAATGTTTTACAAAGCAAATGTGTTAGAAGCGACAGATGTGGACAGCGCAAATTGGTGATAAAGTAGAAAAGGTAAGAAACATTTATTTTGTGTTAAAAAAGATGAAATTTTTAATTTTTTTTAATTTCTTCAATGAAAATTTTAAAAGTTCTAAAATAATTCATTACACTATGCGACAAAATAAAAAAATGAAGTACACCCAGCTAATAACATAGTGTAGGTTATTAGTTTTGTTGAGTAGAACTCAAAAATGTTTTTTTTTATATTTCTCGAACCTTCCAAAATTGTTTTATTTTACAACTGTTTTCTTTTGGACTTTGTTGATTATACAAACATTTCTGAACCAATGTCTCAAATGTAAACCTTCGTATAATGGGGAGAGATGGGCCTTTAAATGTACATATATGTATTATTTGACTTAATATGCTATGAGGTTTGATGAGGTAACCTTGACAAATGCGAATTTGTTTTCATATTTTTTCAAGTTTGTTCGTTCATAGTAGCAAATTTTAATTAAAAATATAAAATAAGTGGTGGCGTTCTTAAAGTGCATTCTCTTGTGAAGAGATTGACAGTTCGTTTGATAAAATCGAACAAAAATTACCGTAGTTATTATTTAAAGAACATAACAGTCGTATTATATTTTTCATATAAATATTTTTTTAGATGAACTTTTAGTTCAAAAATTTTTAGAATTTTTGATGGAGTTTGATTGTTTATCGCAAAATATATCAATTTCACGTTTGAGCGACCACCAGAAGTTGGAAAATGTTTGCTCAAAACGAAATTAATTTTTATTAATTGCCAAAAACACAAATATTACCCTACTTCTGGTAGTCGTGCAAACGTGAAATTGACACATTTTGTCGTAGGCAATGAAGATCCATCAAAAATTTTTAAAATTTTTGAAATGAATGTTCATTTGATAAGGTGACATATATAAAAAATTTAAGACGACTGTTATATTATTTAAATAATAACTACGGTAGCTTTTGTCCGATTTGATCAAACGAAGTGTCAATCTCTTCACAAGATAATCCACTTCCAGAATGTCACCACTTATTTCATATTTTTTAATTAAATTTTGTAATTAAGAATAGCTAAATTTTAAAAAATAAGAAAAACATATAATTTTTTCAAGTTTACCTGATTAAAACTCATAACGTTTAAGTTTGAACCATATGTTAATGTATACCGTTTTAAAGGCTCATCCCTCCCCTTTTCAAAAAAACTTTGGATTTTAAAAATGGGTAAAAAATGTTTGAGTAATCAATAATTTTGTGTGAAAATATTAAAAGTTCGGTTTTTGTCAAATAAAACAAGTTTGGAGTGTTAAAGAAATAAAAAAAAAAGATTTTTTGAGTTCTACTCAACAAAACCCACAACCTACACTATGTCATTAGTTGGATGTATTTAGACTGTCGCAGAGTGAATTTCGGTCACAATGAATATAGTTTCCTATGCAAAAGGTACTCAAGAAGCTAAATATTACAAGACCAAAAGAAGATATTCTGCTCATAAAAAATTTTTCTTGTTGAAATTTGCCAATATTTTTTTAATTTCTTGAATTAAAAAGTTAAAAATTATTATTTTTATTAGTTCTTTTTATTATTTATTAATAGTTTCACACAATAATACCAGCTCCTAAAAAAATCATAAATAAATAAAACACACAAACAATTTGCGAGTTACAGAGATACTTTTTGGTAATATTTGCTGTCCCTTTCACATTAAATTGGCAATGTGTCAAATTCCGTGTCGCCTGTGTTTACCCTGTGTTTACGTCGACCGGTAAAATTTCATTTACCATCCTCAGGCTGCTTCTCGTTAGTCTGACGCATAAATCACTTCTAAAATTATCCAAGAACGTTTAATTTGTTCCAAATATGTTTGATTTGTTAAGAGTTATCGCTTCTACTTGCCTTTCCTTTCGCCGAATATACTTTTCCAAATCCCTCTTAATACTCTACAGAAAGATTCCAACCTCCTCGCGATCTGATCTGCCAGCGCAATAGAACAAATTCCTCTGTGGCTTAGGCATGCCATGTGTTACGAATTTAGAGTTTTATTCCAAGCTCGTGTAAATCTCATAAGAACTGAGTGTTCTGATGGCGGCCTGGCTATAACTTAGTAGTGCTATGACTCGTCCTCTGTACTTCCTGTTCAAGTTTAGTGAGAACATGTTTCGATGACAAAAACTTTAGCTTGGAAACAACCAACGAATATCTTCATGGGTTCTGAATAATTCACTCCTGAATTAATTTTTTAGGCATTCAATGTCTCATATTGATACTTTGATCTCTGTGGAGTGAACCATATGGAAGAGCCTTTTGAAATTAATTCATTTGCAACCACCACTCTTGGCCTCCATGTATGTTTATTTCTTTTTCTGTACATGTGAGCATTTCAAATATTTCATGCCACAAACGTACTGACCTTGTTTCAAAACCAAAAAATTTTTTTTCACTCTAAATTTAATTACAAAATCAAAATTTTTAATTGGTTTTTGAGTGTGTTTTTATGAACATGAATGAAAACAAACCGTGGAAATTTAATTTCCAAAACAAAATCAATAGTTTAAATTGGCAATGAAAATAAAATAAAAATTGGATAGACAAGTAACCAAAAATTATTTTAGAATTTAGCAAGAGTTTAAGGTAATTTTCAATTTACTTACGCAAGGGATTCAATGGCAATGTTTTGGCAATGTATAGATAACGTTACTAACATTTAATTGTATCCAATTGTTATAAAAAATTCTACTCTTTTTTCTTTTTGGTAAACTATCAGGTTTTAAAATTTGCTAATCTAATTTGTAAAGGGTGGGAGATTTAAAAGTTTAAATTTAAAAAGGCAACAAAACAAAAATGGTTTGAAATTTTGCTAAATTTATTCATTTGTTGCGAAGTACAATTGTCTTAGTTAGAAATGGAATATTATTTCTTTCATATACAGCCTCGGATGGCCTCACAGTACCTCAATCGATCGGACCAATTTTCGTGCACTTTTTCCATGCTATAGGTTTGTATTTCGATAATGGCATCAAATGCTTAATTGTCTCTGGTTTGCCGGCATAATACTTTTCTTTAACGGCGCCCCACCGATAATAGTTCTACAGTATCAAATCGCAACTTCTTGGCAGCCTATTGGCATCACCATTTCAGCTAATTAAACGGTCATCAAAAGTTTGACGCAATAAGTCGATTGTGCCATGTTTAGATGTGTACCACATCAATACCATGAGAAGCGGCTACCAAAAAATAGCGCAATAGATGTCTCCATTAACCGTCTTCATTTTTAACCCTTATCCTGTACTTCAGAAATAAAACGCATATGACATTAGTGGGTCAAATTTGCCCAATACAAAAAATTATAACATTTATTCAGTTTTTACATTCATTACATATGCATGCCTAAGTCTTCCAAGAATATGCGTCGCTTTTATTTATTATTTCCCTTCCAGTGCGAATTAATTTTTAGAAAAACTACATAGGCGTTATAGGCGGATATATCCAACATATTGTAAAACAGTGCTTGAGGCAATCGATTAATTCTCCTTTTACATGTGTAAGTTCTTATAAGTTGCTCTAATGTATCCACCCCTGATTTCGTTTCATCATAGAAATGAATTATTTCTGACTTTTTGGAGCTTGCTCTTATTTTTTCGTGCTAATCAAAAACACTGATAAATTTTTTCGGTACATATCCCATTTTTGTTTTGTTTTCATTGTCGAAGATGAAGTGAGAACAGTTTTCAGGTTTGCCTTTTAGTTGCAATATTTTTTCTTGCAAAAAAGACCTGTGCGGTCGTCCCATAGAGATTCTAAAACTTCACCATGAGATCTAATTACACCCGCCAACAAAAGTATCCCGAAATATGCTTCAATTGTTATGTCGTCTACAGCAATTCAATTATTTCCATTATTATTGACCTAACTGAACCGATTTTACAGCAGTTACTCTTATAAATATATTACCACTTCTAGTCACCTTGTAAATTAGTCATATCAGCAACTAATTTCATATAATCACTGGGCATAAATAACAGAAGAAAAGATTTTATACTATCAGCTCTTGAAATAGCATAAAGCGTTGGACCAGGAGTCAAATTTATTATGTCCTGTTTAGATACATTAAAACTTCATCCGTAGTTTGATCGAGAATTTCGGAAATGTCCATGCTAACGCCTGACGAGGAGTTGGGGTCACAGTCAGATGCAGGTTGCTAGTTATGATATTGTCAAGGCCAACAAAATTGTTACGAAGCTCGTATCTGGCAACTCTGTTGAGATTGTGTGTGTTTTTTGAAGTGCTCTTTGTAAAAGTTTTATATTTGTGATTTTTAATTGTTTAAATTAAGTTTTAAATTTTTTATATAAGTGTGTTGGAAGCTGTTTTTGTTGTTTTCTTGTTTTTTGAATTTTTATCTTAAAATTGTAAGTTTTTAATTTGTTAAGTTGTAATATTATTATTATTATCATTTCTAGCAAAACAAAAACAAAAATTGCTTGCTTTAATTATTTTTTGTTTTTGTAAGCTGGTTACGGTTTATTTGTTTATTTTTTTCTTTCTATCAGTGTTCCTCTTTTGTTTTTTTTTTCTTTTTATTTTGTTTGCTGCTTTGTGTATTATTTTTTTTGCTTGTAATTCTTACTTATTTATTATTTATTTTTGTTTTTAAACTTTTATATATATTTTTATTATTTTATTTCTTTTTATATAGATAATTTATACTGTTTGTTTTATTTATTTATTTAATTTATATTATTATTATTATTATATTTAATTTATAAAAATGAATAATTGTATGGCAGCAAAGTGCATTGTAAAGAAAGGGGGTGAACGCCAGATTTCTTGCTGGCTATGTGATAATTTGTTTCACATTAAGTGTGTTGGTTTGCTTCCTCGTACCACGGACCAATTAGTGGATAGTTCCTTGGGTCTACGTTGGTGTTGTCCTAAGTGTAAGGTGGTGGACATCCAATTTTATAAATTTTTTATGGGGACTCGTCGTGAGTTTACTGAGATGCACACTGAATTTGCTAGATTTCGTCGGTTTGAGGAATTTTAAACGAATTGCTTTAATCGGAAAGGGTTCCAGGCCCTCTTTCTTCTGAGGCTTCTGGGCATGTGGCGCAAGTTTCTGTACCAAGGGAAACTGCGACAATCAACACATTCTCCACTGTTACTCCTATTGTGGACATTTGTCCATCTATTGCCGATAACCCAACTGGCAGCTCCATACTGAAGTCTGCAAATTTAGTTGAACTGAGTCCAAAGTCTACTCTATCTCCTTTACCTTTACCTCTAGGTGATGTCACTTCTCATGCATCTTCTAAACCGTCTTCTGTTTCGTATTCACCTGTAGTGTCCGCTAGTTTAGATACTTCTGCTCCAAGGGAATTGGTTGTAGTTAAACCTAAAAGGACTATTTTTGTCTCTCGTCTTTCATGTAATACTTCAGTCGATGATATAAGATGTTTCGTTAAATCGAAGATTAGTGAACCTTTTGAGTTTGGTTGCTATAAGATGAGGTCATCTTTGAATAGCAGTATTTCTTCGTTTAAATTGTATGTTCCCGATGAAAAATTTGGTGAAATTGTTAATCCTGCGTTTTGGCCGCAGGGTGTATTGGTACGGGAATTCGTATTCAGGCTGGACCAACGAATGAAGGGTGCTAATTTGCCTGGTCCTATTTCTCAAAAAAACTAACTTCTAAATCGTCTTTTAATTTCAAAATTGCTTATCAAAATGTTCGCGGACTTAGGTCTAAACTTTCTTCGCTTTATAATAGTAGCTTTGATTTTGAATTTGATGGAATTGCTTTTACTGAAACTTGGCTGAATTGTAATATTTTTGATTCTGAGATTATGTCTGGTAATTTTAGTATTTATAGACGTGATAGGAGGTCTAAAAATGGTGGTGGTGTTCTTATTTCCATTTGCTGTAAATGCACATCTGAATTGATTGACTTGTGCTCTTCTGAGGATATTGAGTTTATTTGCGTTAAGGTCTCCGATCGTGGAAAGTCTATATACATTACTTGCTCGTATATTCCTCCCTGTTCTGACATTCATATCTATAGGGCTCACTTCGATTTAATTTCTAGAGTAATTGATTCAATGGGGCATGAGGGGATTATAGTAGTCCTTGGTGATTTTAATCTTCCGCATACATCTTGGAATTTTTCACCTGAGACTGGCTCATTGGTGCCATGTTCTTCAGTTCCTTTCTATGATGAAATTCTGTCCGCTATGTGTGATCTGGGTCTTTTCCAGGTGAATGGTGTATTGAATTCAATGGGTAGAATTCTGGATCTTGTATTTTTAGAGGATCCAAGTATTTCTTCGTTATTTCGCATTGATCCTATATCTATTCCTGAGGATAGTTATCATCCTACGTTGTTACTTTCTATTGAAGTTGATCTTTGTTTACCTCCTTTAATAAATCGCTTATTTAGTGATGAGGGGCGTTTTAATTTCCATCGTACGGACTTTAGTCGTTTGAATACACTACTAGCCTCTGTAGATTGGTCGTCTGTGCTAATTTCACCACCATATGACTCTCTTTCACTTGATAGGATCTTGGATGGCTTTTATGAGGTACTATTTAAATGTTTTAGGGAGTGTGTTCCATTTGTAAATAGTCGTTTGGAGCGTTCTGGTCCTCCGTGGAATTCGGCTAGACTGTCAAGGTTGAGGAACAGAAAATCAAGATTATTTAAGAAGTTTGTTAGATCAGGTACTGATATTGATTGTGCTCTTTACTCTAGGGCGCCTGCGGATTATCGTAGAATGAATCATTACTGTTATGAGGAATATATGATTAGGGTCAGGTCGAACTTCGCTAGCGATCCTAAGTCGTTTTATGACTTCGTTCGAGCTAAACGTAAATCACCTTTTTTTCCCACTGAGATGTTTTATGGGGACGTATCGTCCTCTAATTACCTTGATATTTCTAATATGTTTGCTGACTTTTTTCAGTCTACTTATAGGCAGTTGGACTCGGGACTTTATCTGAGTACCGGCTTTTCGTATCCTTATTCAGTGGGAAGTGTCTCTATTTCTAATATATATTCATTTGATGAGGAATCTGTTCTTGAGTCTTTGTCTGGACTGAAACTTACATACTTGCCGGGCCCTGACGGGGTTCCGGCCTGTATTTTGAAAAAGTGCGCTGTTGTTTTGAGTGGTCCTTTGACCTTTATATTCAATGGGCTTCTGAGGGCTGGCCATTTTACATCTATTTGGAAGAGTTCATTTATAATTCCTTTGCATAAGTCAGGTAATAAATCCAATATTTCCAATTACAGGGGTATTGCCAAACTCAGTGTTATTCCCAAGTTAATGGAGAAACTGGTGACGATTAATACGAGATCTTTAATATCCCCTTTCCAACATGGTTTTTTGAAAGGTAGGTCGACTGTCACTAATCTTCTTGAATTTACTACGCATGTTTTCTGGGGTTTTCTTGCCAGGGCTCGGACTGATGTAATTTATACTGATTTCAGTAAAGCTTTTGATAGGGTTGATCATAGAATTTTGCTTCTTAAACTTTCATTAATCGGTATTCCTGATATTATTCTTCGTTGGCTAGACTCCTACCTCTCCCTTAGGACTCAGAGGGTAATGTTTAGGAATGTATTGTCTAAGACAGTATATGTTACTTCTGGTGTTCCGCAGGGTAGCCATTTGGGTCCTTTACTGTTCTTATTGTTTCTTAATGATCTTCCTTGTGCTATTTCTGATTGTAATATTCTGATGTATGCTGACGACGTTAAATTATTTTATACTTTTGATGATGATCATGGTCAGGCTGTTCTTCAGCGAAATATTGATTTGTTTGTAACTGGGTGCAGAATTAATTTAATGGATCTTAACTTGAAGAAATGTAAATGCATGGTTTTCTCTCGCGGGGGCGTAATTTCGTCCACTTATGTGATTAATTCTTGCCCCTTGGAAACTGTGACTACATTTCTTGATTTGGGAGTATTATTGGATATGAAATTGTCTTTTATTGATCATATTAGTATGATGATTGGCAAGGCTCGGGCTGTTCTTGGTTTTGTGAAAAGATGGGCTAGGGAATTCATTGATCCTTATATAACGAGACTGCTATACATTTCACTTGTTAGACCTATTTTGGAGTATGCGTCTATTATTTGGAATCCATACTATCGTTGTCATAGTGATTCAATTGAGTCTGTGCAGAAGCAGTTTTTATTATTCTGTTTACGTGGCTTAGGATGGGATTATGCCAATGGGTTTCCGTCATATGAAGCTAGATTAGGTTTGATAAAACTTCCAACTTTGGAACGTAGAAGGACTGTTTTAGAGGTTTGTTTTGTTTTTAATCTAATTAAAGGTGATATCGATTCTGAGTTTTTGCTTTATAACCTGAATTTCAGTATTCCAGCAAGATTTTCACGACACTATCGTCCTCTTTCTTTAGATTTTTATAGAACGAACTATGGTTGTAATTTTCCTTTTCGTAGATTATGTAACGATTTTAACATATATTATGATTTTATTGATTTTAATAGTAGTGTTTGTAATATAAAACGTAGCTTATATGCTGACATGAATTTGTGGATTGTTGTGTAGAAATGTATTATCGTTCTTGTTATACGTAGTTCATGTTTATTGTAACTTTATTCAGCTTGTGATTAATTTCTATAGCTGTTTTATGTTCTCGCTGCCTTTACTTTTCCCTTACCCGCTATAGTCCGGACTGTAGTGTGTACGTGTCCCTACGTAATGGGGACGAGCCCTCCGCGGTCGGGTGAGGGTGGGTTAGTGTGAGGCCGGGGACGTTCGATTAAAAAAAAAAAAAAAATATGCGTAAATTGATGTTGTTGCATTGGGCAATTTTGACCTAATAGTACCAACTGCGTAAGTTTTTTTACATACGCTTTCTGAAACGATATACAAAAATTATATTTTAAATTTTAATAATATTCACTAAAAAAAATAATTGTACAAAAGTTTCAAAAAAATCCGAGGAGTATTTAAAGAATAAATGAGCAATAAAAACTGTTTGGGTCCATTTGACCCATTAATACAGGATAAGGGTTAAAGAAATATGAACTAATAATGACTCCGCTACACAATTGTGCATTGTACGACGACGTGTGGGTTTCTGAGCTCCATAAACGGAAATTTTGTTTATTAACGTATCCACCAAACTGAAAATGAGCTTCATCTGAAAAACTTATTTTTTTTTTTGGCAAAATCTATATCATGGTGCAGTTTCTCGTTGGCGCAACTGGTGGATGCTAAAATCGAAATCGCAGCGGATGGTCATGAGGCTTCAAGTCTTGAACCTATTGTGTTTGTATGGCATCATACCGAGATCTTTTCGCAAAATTCAACGTAAACCGCTACGTGAAATGTTCAATTCTTCAGAACGATGACGAGTTGATGTTGATGGCTTTCAACCACAGTTTCGATATTTTTTAGTGTACGCACTGTACGAGCACGCTCACCTCTTGCGATAAACTTACGTATACCGGGCACTTTTGTTCCAATTATCTCTGCTTTGGAAATAAATTTCCAATAAATCTCAACGTTGCTCAAGCGTAAATTCATTACGCTCGGATTCGAAATAACCGATTAATGTTCCACCTGCTGTATGAGCCGTAAGATTTGCTACATATTTATGTCAGTAAGATTAGGGTTAACAATATCTTTAATACTTTTATGAGAATATCATTATTCCTGTAAAACCCTGGCAAATATTAACTCAAAGCAATGAGGAAGATGAGGTGAAAAACTGGAAAACAACTTAAAATCTGTGTCTGACGTATTTGCAAAGAGATTTTGTATTGCTAATACAAAATACCAACATATTGAAAAGTTAGAAATAAACCGACAAAATATCTACGGAAAACAGTAATAATATTGTATTGAAAGCATACAAAGGAATGTTTCATAATAACACACATTCCTAAAGTATTAAAATGTATTAAATTCTTTATGAAATTCTTATGAATCATAATAACAATGGAAAATAAGTATTCACGTGTAGCTAATACACAGCTATTATTATGCAATGCAATAAGTTATTTGTGTTATTAAATCTCAAATAGTTTATGCCGAGTATACTCCTCAGGATGGAATGAAAGAAAAATTATGCTTATCCACTAGTGGTGGTACCTACTGTTTAATGTAAATTCGAACGACATATTTTTGTGAAATTTTCCTGGCAATTTTATTTACTTTCAGAGTTTTGCCAGAAGACTGCTGAGAGGAAGTCGCAGAATGATATATTTTTTTCATATTTCGTTTTGCACGAAGTGTCTGAGCCGGGGTTTGAACCACGATCTCTTGTCTTATAAGCCAACACACTAGCTAGAAGTAATCTGTTTATCCAACGTTGAAAATAAATATCGGACCTTCCAACAAAGCCTTTGGCAGTTATTAACTGGAATTTTTTGTAGCTACATTTGTCGAATTAGTTGCCATTTGTTCAGTCTCTTTTGCCAAATCGCCATGAACGGATATAATATTCAACAACGCGAGAAAGTCATGAAATTGCCTTGTCATTTACGATCGCCATAAACGTGCTGCCGACACGATTATTTCAACAACGCGAGAAAGTCATGAAATTGTCTTGTAATTTACGATTGCCATAAACGTATTGCCGAGACGAAAATTTGCAATGAGATGAATAAATTCCAATCCGCTGTTTCGATCAACATCCATACGTCGACGAAATGTAAACTCTCCCGAAAACATTGCCAAGGTTAGGTTTAGGTTAGGTTAAAGGACGTGTACCTGGCAATCAAGACAAGTACAGTACCCGGAGGTCGGATTGACCCATTGTACAACGTCCTAAAGGGAAAAACATTGCCAATATCCGCGAGAATAAGCAGGAGAATCTGAGGCAATTAATTCTAACTCGCTCTTAAGAACTCGGCTTTTCGCAGATCATAACTTTGCGAATTTTGCGTCATGTCATTAGCATATATCCGTATAAGATTCAACAAATCTAGGAACTGAAAGTAAACGAACATTGGGTACGACGATAATCTGCATGAGCCCATTAATGGCATTGGTCACCCCATATGAAATTAATTGAACTAGACATCAAGATCATGAGATTTGTCTACTTTAGAAATTTTTTGTGGGAATTTTTTACGTTACTGGTTTTACTAGTTTAACAGATCAGAGTATCTGTAGATAATTGAATAGCATGAATAGCATAATCCCGACAGTCGTTGATTAGTGCACCACCCACTAGACACCTATTTTGTTATATTACTTCCACTTATATTTACTCAGCAATTCTTTAATTTTTTCGAAGCTTTTATTCAATCTAGATGCACAAGAGTTGAAACAACAGGATTATTTTTCGTTAATATTTGCATCTTAAATCGTATTAGAAATCAATTGTTTTATGTTATGTTTACTACAGGCGAGAACATTCCTCGTAGTTTTGTTTGGGTTGCTTTTTTAAGAAAATACTTTTAAGGTTTGCGGCTAAATAGGTCACCGCAGTCGTATTGAGGTTGTTACAATTTGCAGGCAGGCATGGTTCTGTGATGATTCGATATTTTTGAGTCACCTAATCATTTGAGACACCTCGATGGTGCTTATATTTGTTTATTATTCGAATGACACTATTAAAGATACGTGTACATAAATATTATAGTAAACTGTTAAAGAAAATCGTGGAAGCTATCACTCCTTGTTGTTTTCAAATGAAGGACAGAGACACACACTCTAGTTGTCAATTTCCAAAGATCTCATTCTCCTCTTTGCCATGAATAAGCCGAATAATTTCCAAACAATTCCGTATATTATACGATACATTACGGTTATGTTTTTTTTGCAAAAGAAAAGTGATATGAACTCCTACATTTTATGGAATACGCATTTTCTCTTTAGCCAATATTACTGCCGTAAAAGCTTTAAGGAATATGTATGTATAAAATATAAATGATTGTACCTTAAACTAAATTTTGTATATTTCTTTTTATAAACACTTTTATTCATACATACATACATGTTTGTATTTATATACATATATAGATATATTTGTAAATGTACATATGTACAAAGGAAATGCTTGTTTACTACTTAAGCTTGTTTTCGTATTTAAAATATAGTATGTTTCAGTAAAGCCATTTCATTTTTATCAACTAAAATATTAGAAAATTTTTATTATTTTTACCACTTTACGGTTTATATTCACAAATACCACAGTCTGTTAGCAAATAAAAAGTCGATATGAGAACTCGTTTATTAATGGATTCATAAATTTTAAAGCATTTTTTATTTATTCGTTTTCTTTAGTTGACATTTCTATAAAAAGAAAATTATTATTAAACCAGATATTAATAGAGTAACTCACGTATAAAATTAACGCACACAACATGAGTGGCGTGAGAAGCTAGGCCGTAATCCTGACTGAAGGGTTGCAATGGCCAATTATGTATGTATGTATTAATAGTAAACTTCACATGATATCAGGTCAAATTTCCTGAAATGAATGAATTTTCTGAATTAATTTATCACAAAATACACCATACGTATAAATAAGTCATACATCAGTCAAATAACATATTTAACCCATTAATGCCCGCATTACTTTTTTTTTTCTAACGGTTACCGTTTTGTTTTTTACACTCAATTTTCTCTCAAAGTATAAAAACTAAGGCAACCTCCGCTGGCAACTAAAGGTGTCACTGGGCACTAATTGGTTAAAGTACAGGCCTCTAGTCAGGGTTACAATTTAGCTTCTCGCATTTTTCAAATTAGTTCCTATTTTTCCGTATGTTTTTTCATGTTTTCGTATATGGTCCAGTAGGTAGTGTGTTGGCTTATTAGACATAAAGCCAGGGTTCGAGCCCCGGGCCAGATATCAAAATAAAATACAAAAAATATTTCTTCGGGGACTTCCTCCCAGCAGATTTCTGGCAAAAAAAAACTCTGAAAGTAAATAAAATTCCCATGAAAAGTTTCTCAAAAAATCTGTCGTTCGGAGCCGACTTTAACCTGTAGGTCCCGCCACTCACATATAAAATTAACACACACAACATAAGTGGTGTGAGAAACTAGGTCGTAATCCTGACTGAAGGGTTGTAATGAACAATTATGTATATGTTACAGTGATGATCAAACCAAGTTATAAAGGTTGAAAAATGGAAAATATATTATAATTGTAATTAATTCAATTGAAAACCAAAAAAAAAAAAGAATTCAATAAATAAAATGCAACAATTTAATACCTCCAGTCATTAATATTTCAAACGGTCGCTTAAATTTTTATACAATTCTTGAACTGCATCTGGACTCCTGAGCTTCTTGATTTCATTAGTGACCTTTTGTTTTCCTCTTTTTGGACAGAAAAGACATTTCACTTTCAATATTTTTCCCGATATATTGGTCTAGCAATCAAACCGTTGATTGGTATTCAATTGACGAAAAAATATTTGAGGACGGTATTTGCTTACTTAAAGCAAAGGTAAAATATACAATTAGTTTTGCATTTATAGGATTGCCGCAAATAAAATATATTCTTTAACTTATTCAAAGAAAGTTGAATATACACATAGTTACTAAATTATACATACGGTTAAAAAATTGCCAAAATTTTTCAACTAATCCGTTTTCGTTGAAAATCTTTATAGTTTCCTTGATGTTAAGACGGTCTTTTACATTGGTTAAAAAATTTCGGAAATTGAACTGAAAAGGTATACATCCGATTTACAAATTTCACAAATTTCTGAACCAATGCAAAAGACCGTCTTAAAATCGAAGAAAGATATCAGACAATTATAAATATTTTTAACGAAAACGGATTGGTTAAAAAATACGTGAAATTTGTTAACTTTTGTGGGCCTGATGTACACTTTTGTGGGTCTGCACAGACACAATACCTTCTTAAAATCGAGGAAAGTTGTCAGACAATTACAAAGATTTTCAACGAAAACGGATTAGTTAAAAAATTTCTGAAATTTTTTATCCGTATGTATACTTTTGTGGCTGAGTGTATGTAAGCTAAACTTATTTATACAAAAGTATGTGAAAATGTTTGTCTTTGATTCTGACCACAAAATGATGTCAAGTAATTGTTAGAATTTAATTTTTTTGGAAAAATATGTGCGCAATTTTTTGCCGGAATATTTTAAAAAAAGCAATTTAAGAGTTACCGTGTGTTATAAAAGAATACTTTTTTTGTTTACTTTTTTTTGTCGCATTACACTGTCACGTAACTGAGTGGCTGTCACATGACTTCCAAACAACCAAAACACAATATTTGATATGAAGTGGTATCGTTAGATTTAATTACGGCTTACTTCATCTTATATTCCAAATAAATTTGTTACCTGGCTTTGTACCGCGATTAAAATAGTAAACGTAACTGATTCATTATTTTTCTGTGGATGAACTATCAAAATGTAGGAATGAAAAAAGTTAGTATGAATAGAAATTTCATTATATGATGGTTCTAATACACGTTTTTCATTGATCTTTCTTAAGCGCTTCCTAGCTTTGGATTTAAATAAAACAAACTATATATGTATCTCACTCATAGAAATTTTTTATTCATTTGAAATACCTAAATACATACATAATTGGTCATTGCAAGCTTTCAGTCAGTATTATGGACCTAGTTTCTCACACCACTTAAGTTGTGTGTGTTCATTTTATACATGCACGGCGGGAACTATAGTTTAAAGTTGACTTCGAAATTCAGACTTTTGAAAAACTTTTCATGGCAATTTTATTAGCTCTCAGAGTCACTGAAGAAATATTTTGTCATATTTTAGTTTTGATGTCTGACCTGGGGTTTGAACCGTGGCCACACCACTATCTACTAGACTACGGCGACTTTAATGAAATACCTATTGTGGGGAATAAAAAATCATTAAATTTTCGGCTAAAATTTTTCTGGGTAAAGCGTTTTCGAAATGTCTTTCCATGACTCTGGCACATTAATCAGGCTGAATTTGACCGATGGCATGGGTTATATTGGCTTTAAAGATCGTTGTGGTTTGTCGTTTATTTGCATACACCTGCGACTTAAGAAAAATTCTAAGGGCGTCAGATGGATATCTGAGGCCAGTTGACATAATCTCCATACGCAGTTGGTAATCGCAGATCTATAGTGCTCGCCGTTGATATTGATGGCTTGGCCAACGTCGTGGCCAGCCTAAAATTCATTCAAAACAGAGACTTTTTCGGAATGCCCTGGATACAGTTGATCTTCAATAATACACATCGCCCCAGATTTGCCAATTTTGTTTGTTCACGTACTCTTTCATCCAGAAATCGGCCGTGTCCTCCAGTTCCTATGTCAGTTGGAATTTGTAAGAATGTTTACTTAAGTCGCGGTGGTAAATTTGTCAAATTTTGGTCTGTAAAAGGTCGGTCCTGCACACTCAGGCAACTACTACTATGCTTTCGGCAGATGTTACATTTCGTCGTTCGGACGTATAAGTTATGTGACATAAGAAACATGAACAAAATATCACTCATACGCGCTGGCTGACACAATCTAAAAAAGTAAGTTTAATTCAAAAATTTAAAGCAAACTTTTAGATTTGTTTTGAAAATATTGTCATCTTAGGAATATTAATTTGAAAGAATAATTGTCTGAACTTGCTTGAAAGCAATGTTTCCGCTTTGTTAGAAGACATTAAACAAATCACATTATTTTGAAAACTGTAATCGCCTATAAAAAATATGTTAAAATTCGTAAAAATACTGGCATATTGTGCTTTTCTATTAAAGACAAATTAAGAATGCAGTCTGTTGTACAAATTTGAAAGGTTTAGAGAGTTGTTGCTGTAAGAACAGGAAAGCGATTTAATCGTTTTCTATCAAATAATTTTTCATTTTAAAAATGGCAACTAAAAAGTTTAAAGAAATCATGTGCAATTAGCGACATTTAGAATTAATATATATTTGCTAAAGAATGTTAGGAACACTTTTTAAGCTCAAAACAGCTCGATGTTTGACTAATACATTCCCAATTGTGATTTAAAGCAAAAGCTGACCGAAATCAAAGAATTCCTGGAGTGCGATAGCAATGTGATCATAGATGAAACAGGGTGAATTAACATCATCCAAAAAAGTAATGCGGTGTGTCTGAAGGAATAGAAAGAGCTGCAAACATTTGATTCTCAGCTCTATTACACATCTACATACATAAGTGGTCATTAAAACCCTTCAGTCAAGCGTATGACCTAGTTTCGCACACCACTTATGTTGTGTGTGTTAATTTTATACATGAGTAGCGGGAGCTACAGTTTAAAGTCGATTCCGAACGACAGATTTTTGAGCAACTTTTCATGACAATTTTATTTGCTTTCAGGATTTTGTCAGAAATCTGGTGAGAGGCAGTTACCGAACAAATATTTTTTTATATTTCGTTTTGCTAGAGATGTCTGACCTGAAGTTCTGAGCTCTGTTATCAATAATTCATGATGTTGAAGCAATAAACTCCATTAGGTAGGTGGCTCGGTGGAGGTGAATTTTTACAGAATCCAATTGGCTTCAATTTTGTACAATTGAAAATATAGAAAATAAATGAATAAACTGTCATGACAACAATATATTACGAGGGTCAGATACACTCGCTGACCCATATGGCCTTTGTGTTACTTATTTTAAGGGGTTTACCTTACCTTGATCCATTAGTGGTAGGTTTTAACCAAACCGTACTGCGGATGAAACCGTTCAGTTCTCTTAGTGGCACGTTCGCCACTCTGCCCAGATCTTTAAACATAATATCACCCAAATACCGAAAACGTCTTTCCTATAGTACCGTTTCTGCCACATCCCGGTAGCTTCTGCAGTACTCCTGGTGGGGCAGACCAAGTTTGTCAACGAAACTGCCAATAGCGTAGTGACCCGTTTCTCTTAGAATGCAAACTGTACTCTTGTCACACTTAAGTAGTTCTCTGGTTCTCCCGCTGTCCACTGCTAGACACAGCAGTTTTGAAATTCGGCAAACAGGTATACTGAACCACCTACGGTGTGTTAAATTCCATATTGATTTTTCCAACTTGAAAAAAGTACCGTCTCTTCATCAGATATCGCTGATCCATCCCATGCCAGTTCGTCCGCCTTTTCATTTCCTTTTACACCTTTTTTCAAATTTTTAGATATTCATTCAAAAATGGTTTTACAATCTTGCTTTAAATTTATTTTCAACAAATCGTAGGTGTTCCATTTAAATTGCATGTAAAACAATGCTTGATAAAAACAAATTTCATAGGTTCTTATATATTACTTTGCTTGAAAGAGGTATTTTCTAAGTTTTATTGTACAGCGTTTATCATCCATTTAAACTGAGAATGTACTTTACTGTTGTTGATGGTGTTGAAGTGCATGCAAAGTATTAATCGCAACAACAAGGGATAAGAACAATAACAAAAGCAATTTATAACATTTATTACAAATCACAAGTTAACATTACTCATAAAAGTTACTCATAATATGAACACTGTGAGTATGTTCACATACTCGCATAAAAACGATAAAAAGAAGAGAACACGCTTCGTTCAACGAGTTTTTTTTCAAAGCTTTCATACAATGTTTAAACAGTATTGTATCGAACAGAAGTAACCACATGGATGAGAACTTTTTAATTTATTGCCCAGTCGTTATAGAAATAGAAAACAAATTTTTTAAATATCAATTACTATTTAAATATACTAGGTCCACCGGTATGAAGTGAGCATCAAGATACATTTACTGTGACTCTGTAGGATCGCATCAAATGTTCGTCGAGGCATATAGTTATCATACTCTATTAGAAGCAACATACTGAAGATGTCTTCGACGGTTCAGAGATAAAATTTTGATGTGAGAAATAAGGAACGTAGAAGACGAACAAAAAGTTAGAAAATGCAGAATTGCAAACAAAATTGAACAAAGATGACAGTTTGGGTCAGAAACAAATGGCAGAAATGTTAAGTGTTACACAACAAACAATTTCTGGCCGTTTAAAAGCAATGTGAAAGATTGCAAAGTCTAGAAAATGGTTGCCATATGAATTGAATAACAAACAGATGGAAAAACAAAAACTACTTGAGAAATGTTGTATGTATTGTTGCAACTGACCCTAATTTCCATAGCAAAATCATCTTTCGCAATGAGGCCAATTTCAGTATAAGTGCGTATGATCAAAAACAAAAATGGAAAATACACGTCCAATACATCCCGAAGAAGTCACTGTTTGGTGTGGATTTTGAGCTGTCGGCATCATCTTTGAGAACGACGTTGGTCAGGCCATCATGGTCTATTTGTTTAGGCTTAAATTGGCTAAATTAGATCCCAACGACATGTGTTCTCCACAAGGCGCCTCTTCGTTTCACAAAACTCATGCCCTATTGTATATTCTGCTCAAACGTTTAAAAGGCATTATTTCACGTGGAGATGATGTGATATGATACCGATTTATTTTTCAGAGTCAGGAAATGGTCATTTCGGATGTGCTCCACCTAGATAAGCCGCAACGGACATTTGAAGGATGTTGTATTCCACATGTAATTACATCATTAGGTCTTTCAAACGAATAAAAAATTTAGATGGCATCCCACACACATTTTATTTTAATTTTAAATTTTAAATATGAAAAGTTTTATGACAGACCCAGTAGTGTGTGCAAAATATTATCCATTTTATACTTCTAAAGTCGTTCATAAAGAAATTAAAGAAGTAAGGAAATGAAATACTGTGGAAATTGTCGTGCTTAACCATGGGAAAATTAGCGAGTTTTTAATTCAAATGCTTGATCTACAAAGCTTGGAAATTGACTAAAACTTTATTTAAAATCTGTTGTCAAACTGCTACAGATGAATAGACTTAACACACCCGTTATCAATGTTCTCACAGCAGACAGTTAGTTTTTAAAGGTATGTCGTATAGCTTAAGAGTTCAGTTTAATTAGTATCACACAAGTTAAAACTACGACTTAAATAACTGTTCGTACATTAAGTTATTGAAAATACATTACGTTGCATTTAAAAAAATTCTAGCTCGGACTGATTTTTGTTTTGAGAAAAATTGACAAAGACAACAAAAATGCTACAAAGATAGGGTAGAGTATCAGTGAAAAATCGTTTTGTTTTTAGAATCCTAAACGGAAAAAATCATGGTTTAATATGGGACAACTATTAACTTTGGGTGCAAACCCATATCGATTGTCTTGGACTGAATTGAATGATCTGGACCCCAATTACATATGGTTTCAACAATACCACGCATACTTATTCCGCATGAGGGATTCGATTAGGTGATGTGAACTGGCCAATGAGATCATGTAATTTGACCCCGTTAATAATTTTTTATGAAGCTTTCTTACGTGAGGCCCTATAAGCTACAAGACACAGAGGGCCTCAGGCCAACATAACATATACCATCGGTCATAGTCAGTCTCATTTATGTGGAGAAATATGAAAAATTAGACCTTACGGATGCGCTACACTCAAAGGAGCTATGGTCGTTTCGTTTGAATAATGTTATTGTTACGTTTCTACCTTTTAAAAACGTTAAAAATATGAGTTCGTAGATTGCAAATAAAATAAAAATAAATTTGTGTTTAGTTTTAAATCAATTCTTTATTGTTCGCACAATTCTGTGTGCCACTGTTCACAACTTGATGTAAACAACCACGATTGCTTTGTTTGTTATTCTTCTTTACACTCTTTTGCGTAAACAATAACAATTGTTTGACAGATCTTTATAACGGAGATCTCTAAACCACGATTATTCTCTCCAAACAACGCGCGTCTTCACACAAGACTGATTGAATTTTACTGACTCCGTTGCCTGCTTTGTCTTCTCTTTTATATGCCAACGTAAACAGTCTGATGAATGATCTTGTTCGTGGCTTCGCCTTCTCGATAAATGTAAATAAATGTAAAAGTAAAATGTAAACATAATTGTTGTTTGCGTATTTTTGTTTACATTAATTCTTTCAGTGTTTGTTGTTGCATTTTTGTTTCCTTTTTTATCACTTTTTTATACTGGGTTTTGTTGGTATATATTTGTTTACTTGTTTATCATGTAAACAACTTCATTGTTTTTGTTTTTATAGCTTTTGTTTACAATTTAAACGATGTGAAAGCAAAATACCATTTCCATTTTCGTAACATTATATTCCACACGTAATGGCATCTTTCAAACGAATAAAACGAATTCAGGCATTTCTGGTATAAACTAGTTAGAGTAAAATAATATTGTCATAAAAATTTTCTTAATAATCTGTCGTTTGAAGTTGACTTTAAACTGTAGGTCTCGCCATTCACGTATAAAATAAACACACACAAAATAAGCGACGTCATAATCCTGACTGAAGAGTTTTAATGACCAATTATGTATGTACAATTATTATTTATGTAATTATTATTTCATTAAAATACAATGCTTTGCTGTTAATATCACAATAACAAGAGCTCACTTCAGCTTTACATTTCCATTTTTAGAACATTTTTTGTAGACACTGAAACTTATTAATACACCCAAAACATACATATCCGCCACTCAAATTTTATAAGTATGAATAGCATGAAAAATCATTTGTTAACTGTCTATTGTCATTCGTTTAGGTTTTTTACACCTGATTCTATTTTAAATTGCTTCAACTATTTTTATTTTTATTGTTTTTTTTTTTTTTATAACACGACAGTAACATATAGAGAGTGATAGTGTAGCGAATGTTTGTAAGAAAGGGAAACAGAATGGCGCCAACAAATTGTTTGTGCAATTTATCTGAGGCCGCTAACAGCAGCAATAGTACTAATAATGTTTCGCCTTCTTTTGCATAGTTGTGATTTATTTGTTGTTGTTGTATGTATTATTAGCTATTCTACCACAGTACAGGCAATAACAATAAAACAAAACTTTTATTTCTATACCCATACTGCCACTGCTGAGTTAGGGTGTATTAAAATATCACATTCGCTTAAATCCCCATTTACACAGCTATATACCCATGGTTTTAAAAAAAGTATATTGAAGGCGTCCTTCTTAAGGCGAAGGTATACTTTTAACCGTTGGTTTTCTTTCTTTTAAGAAATTCCCTCAATTCATGCAGTACATTACGTTGGAGCTAGGAAAATAGGTTAAGTGAGATAAAAAATGGAGTAAAATTTTAAGATGTTGAATTTTAAACGCAGGGTAAGTGTTCCCCATACCGATACTGCGACTATAACATGAACAGTTTCTGTGCGTTGTACTTGAAAATCGGCTACAAACGTATGTTGTCTACGAGAAAGACGAATAGTACATACAAAAATATCTGATTTTCGGGCATAAGTGTCTTTATTTGATTACAAGACATGCTAAAAAGTCTAGTAGGCAGTGTGTTGGCTTACTAAACATGATGCCTCGGTAAGACATCTCCACTAAAACGTGATTTGATTTCTGGCAAAAACTCTGAGAGTAAATAAAATTGCCATGAAAAGTTTCTCAAAAAATCTGTCGTTCGGAATCGACTTTAAACTGTAGGTCCCGCATCTCATGAATAAAATTAACACACACAACAGTGACGTGAGAAGCTATATAGTAATCCTGACTGAAGGGTTGTAATAACAAATATTGTGTACATGTCAAAGCTAGCATATGGGATTGGAAGTTATAAGAAGATATTTGGAGAATAAACTAGCATTTGTGGTACCTCAGAATTTAGCCTAAATGCATCTGATGAGATTCTTTCTATACAACCCATTAGAGCACTCCGTCAGAAATATCCGTTAAAATCAAGGGAAGCGTATTCCAAATATTTTCGATAAAAGTACAAAAGCTTTTACTTTTGTGTGGGGAAATTTTTCAATATCTGGAGAATACAGGCGATGCGAAAGTAATTCAGAGCCAAATTCATACAATACAATACTATCATACGATAGTACAGTAGTCATTAATTTGGGACACATAGCATTGTCACTCTATCCCAGAAACTAACGGCCCATTTGTAAACGTGGCCTTCAGACGTTATGATTAGCCAAGGATTGTATAGAGATAAGACAAGCATATTAGCGCCATCTGTATTAGCCTACAAACCCTGCAGCCGAACTTCTACAAAAATTATTGTATTCTTCAGTATTAAAATTCAAAACATAGTTTAGCCCGTCACCATGCCGGTCGTCATTGTTTTTTTTTTGATGTTTTCTTAATACAAAACATGGAATATGAATTGAATGCAGTCGTACTGAATGATGAATCATCAACAAATAGTAAAAAAAGCAATAAACATGCTTCTTGTTACCGATTGGAGTATTAGTAAGGTGGTGGATATATTCAAGGCCACTAGTTCAGTAAACGTTTGACCAATACCCGTACGATTACCTTACGCAAGATCTGTTGAAAAGATCGCCGCTGTTCGTGAGAGTATGCAGGAAACAATTTGGTGAACTGAAAATTCAACTTCAGTAACTAAAGGTGAACGACCATATACAACGACCTCTGTACGCTGTATGAGTTCTATAGCAGTTGACAACTGATTCTAAAAAAAAAACTAAATAAATGGCAACTAATTCAACAAGATGACCCTTGTCAACTGCGAAAGTTATATTGTTAATTGTGTTAATTTTATAAATGAGCGATGGGACCTACAGCTTAATATCGATTCCGAACAACTGATTTTTGAGAAAATTTTTAATTGCAATTTTATTTAATCTTTTTTGCGAGTTTATTTGAGTTTTTGCGAGAAATCTGCTGAGAGAGAGTCGCATAAGAAATACTTTTCAATATTTCCGGAGTCAGTAGCATTTTTGTCAAAATTCGTGAAATTTAAAGTTGTTACGAACGATGTCTCATATTTGGATTTTTGACGACATTAGACAGTTCCACTATTTTCAAGAGACCAACCGTAGATTAGATAAGGTGATGAGTCCCCTTAAAGGAATGTGTTAGCAGTTAGACACATTGTAATACCACAATCAATTCTGCTAGGAAATCAAGCGTTTCCTAGGGGAAACCAACCTCAGTCCAAAATAAATGTTGCTATTGCAGTGATCCTTATATTAGAGAGCTTAAAGTTATCAAAAAGTGATAGGTCAAAAACACCAGATTCTTTATGACAAGGGCTGAGCGCTGATACAAGAGGTAAAAATCTGTCTCTTGTGCAGGGTTTTTCGTATGACTTAATGATCATACGATTTGAAGACAGAAGTACGTCAATAATCTTTTTATCCATACGTGTCCAACAGAGTCAAGCAATATTACACGCAACCTCTTTCTGGCATAATAATTTTGAAATGCAAATAATGTTTGTTCTTAGAAACTTCTTTTTTGTGCTTAAAGAACAATATCTTTCACGTTTGTGTTGCACGGTGTGTACATCAAGGAACAAGTATTTGGAGTCAACATTTAGAATCATTTTTCATTTTGTTACAATCTCAATGACGTTTTATAATAAGTTTCAGAAAAGCGTAAACTTCATACGTCTAAGGGTTTCACGTACGTTCTTTTATTGCATTCAACTCCGTAGTGTGGACAAAACTAAACTAAATAAAGGGTCAAGTAAAACTGTTTCATTCACAAGGTATCTTAAAATGATGCCATAGTGTGAACGAACTACTATAGTAGTTATTAGGACTACTTTTTCCATCAAAAACTCTGTGTGCCATCTATTCAAATTGGAAAATATACTTGAAAAAGATTATACTTCACTAGCTTGCAACATATAGAACTAACATAAACATATTCTCCAAAAAAAAGAGGGATATTGCAGATATTTTTTTACTCGGTTGTTTTTTTTATCAGCATGAGAAATATTGATGTTGATAACTTGGGTTTGACAACTGTTTATGTCAGAATACGTTGACATTTTCCTTCAGTTAGGTTTTGCAAGTCTAACTTTAAAATAAAGCTTCAAAAATGTTGGAATTGGCTTTGGAACTAATTAATCTCATCGCGATATTCATTGAATATTTGGTTAATTTTCGGTGTACATTATTGAAAACTGAAACATTAATGCGTTTCCGCAGTAATTTGAATATTCTTGATTACAACCATCAATAAGAGAAAGAAACGTTGATAGAGAATAGAATATTACTGCCATTGGGCAAAGAAAACGAAAAATATCAATTCATCGTTATTCTCGAATATAGCTGGACAAGAGTTGAAGCTAAACGCTCTTTTTATTTGCTTAGGATTATGCTGATTTGAAAATTACCGAAATGAGCTTGAATCGCATATTTGAAGTGGCGATGATCCTTCAGACTTTAACAAACCACCATTACTTCTATTAAAAATTATCATTTTATTTCACTTGATCTTACTTGTAAGGGCTTGACGGTACGCGTCTCTGGCGACTAGACAATGGCATTTTCACAAATTTCTAAACCAATGCAAAAATACCGTCTTAAAATCGAGGAAAGTTGTCAGACAATTATAAAGATTTTCAATGAAAACGGATTAGTTAAAAAATTTCTGAAATTTTTTAACCGTATATATAATTTAGTAACTGAGTCTATGTTTGCATATACGTATGTTGCAGTCTGCGGAAGGTTGTGTTATTGTGAACGAAATTGACTGCCTCGGATTCTCCTACACACTCAGTCAACGATTAATATACTTTCGGCAGATCTTGCATTTCGTCGACCAGACGTATAAGCTATTTTTCATGTAAAACATAAACAAATATCACTCATACGCAATGGCTAAAGCAGTGAGTAAATAAAGTTAAATTAAAAAATTTAAAGAATATTTTTAGGTTTAATCTTGGAAATATAAATTGCTGCAACTTGCTTAAAAGCTATGTATCCAATTTTTTAGAAGACATTAGAAAAATTCCATTATTTTGTGAAAAGTGGTCGCCTATAAAAAATGTGGAAAAATTCTTAACATTATTGGCATATTGAGTTCCTCTATTGAAGAAAAATTAAGAATAAATTGCAGTCTGCTGAGTAAATTTGTAAGGTTTATTAAGCCGTTGCTGCAAGAACAGCGAAGTAGTTAGATCTTTTTCGATCAAATAATTTTGGTTATTAAAAATGGTCAGTAAAAAGCGTGAAGAAATCATGTACCACTAAAAAAGACCGACAATTAAGCTGAAAATATTGTTACATTTTTACCCTTTTAAAAACGTTTAAAATATGAGTTCATATAATGCAAATAAAATAAAAATATATCAGTTTCAGATAAATTCTTTATTGTTGGCACAATTATGTGTGCCACTGTTCACAACTTGATGTAAACAACAACAATTTGATTTGTTCGTTATTCTTCTTATCACTCTTTTGCGTAAACACTAACAATTGTTCGTTATATCTTTACAACGGAGATCTTCAAACCACAATTATTCTCTTCAAATACACCGCGTCTTCACACAAGATTGACTGAACTTTTACTGACTCAGTTGCCTGCCTTGCCTTGCCTTGCCTTTTATATGGTAACGTAAACACTCTGATGAATGATCGTGGTTTCGCCTTCTCAAGATCTCTATAAATGTAAACATTGTTGTTTCATTATTGTTGTTTGTGTATTTTGTTTACATTTATTCTTGTAGTGTTTGTTGGTATATTTTTGTTTACTTGTTTATCATTTCTTTTTTTAGCTGTTATTTGTTGTTATATTAAGCAGTGCGATAATTTGTAAACAAGTTCATTGTATTTGTTTTTATAGCTTTTGTTTATAATTTTAATGTTAAACGATGTAAAAGAAACACAAGAGTATTTATATTTTACCATTTTCGAAACAATATAATAAGAATTGGAATTCGCCATAGCCTAGTAGGTAGTGTGATGGTTTATTAGACGTAAAACCAGGGTTCGAGCCCCAGGCCAGACATCAAAACAAAAAGTATTTTTTCGGCGACTTCCTCTCAGTAGATTTCTGGTAAAAACTCTGAGAGTAAATAAAAATTGCCATCAAAAAGTTTCTCAAAAATCTGTCGTTCGGAGTCGACTTTAAACTGCAGGTCTCGCCACTCATGCATAAAAATTAACACACACAGCATAAGTGGTATGAGAAACTAGGCCGTAATCCTGGCTGAAGGTTTGTAATGACCAATTATGTATGTATGTATACCTTAAACAGTTCTTGACGGGTCACGGATGCTATAGGGCATATCCCTACAAGTATGGGCATGACGTGAATGAAGCGTGTGCATCATGCCTAAATACAAGCGAAATAGCCCGCGAGAGGACGATCGGATCCCAGGTGGCTCCCGATAACGTGGTTAACCTGATGCTAACATCATGCAAAAACTGGAATGCGGTATGTTTCTTCGCGAAGGAACTTCTAATACAACAGAGGATAATAGAGAGAGCAAGAACAGCAAAAAAAAATAGCAGCACTCGCTGGATCTTTACTCCCCCGATGTAATACCTGATTGTGGTACCGGAGGGAGGCGACTTAATGGAAGTGTGACGAACTAGGTTGGGTTTAGTGCGCCTATGTACAAGCCGAGAGTAAGTCTTGCGGCGAATCGTGCATATTGCGTATACCGGGCTACCAATGTATTTCGAAGATTCTCAGCTTTTAGCATAGCTATAAAAAGAAAAAGTTTCGATGGTACATCACACACATTTTGTTTGATTTAAATTTAGGTAGGAAGCTCTCAATCAAAGACTATGGTAGTTTTTCCAGAGAATCAAATATATTTATCTTTGTATTTAAAAATTTCTGAACTTTACAACCATTAATTGTTAAAATGATGTTCATAAATCTTAATTAAATTAAAATCTTTCTATAAAGGTGTGCACAAACAAATTATCAACTTTTTTAAAGGATACACTTAAACAGAGAGAAAAATATTTTCAATACATGTAAATGATACATAAAAAATCAAAAAATTTTTATTGTTGAAAACTTTTTCAATAAAGAAAAGTTTTTTCATCGCAAATAACCAATGAAGCGTATACGTTTCTGATACCACGGAAGAATAAAATATTGTGTTCAATGTTTTCATTCGACAACGGTAAACAACATTCGAACAATTGCACGCTCGTTCTTTTTTAACCATAAAGTCGTCGCCTTCATTCGACTGGAACGGGTTAAATTGTTTAAAACAAACAATTTTCATGAAAATTATTCCGCAGCAGCATACTCGCGTAATATTTAATTAAATTCATTCATTAAATATGAGTGGTTGACAAAGAGGATTCTATTTGGTTTGTTTTTAAAAATTTTGGTAAAAAAGCATAGAAGGGTATAAAGGTTTTCATTTTTAATACGGCTATATGATTTAATACATCAATACGTACATAGACAATATAGACAATATTACGACATAGCTTCTCAGACCACTTATGTCGTGTGTATTAATTTTATACCTGAGTGGCGGGATTTACAGTTTAAAGTCGACTCCGATTGACTGATTTTTTGGGAATCTTTTCATGGCAATTTTATTTACTCTCAGAGTTTTTGCCAGAAATCCGCTCAGAGCAATTCGTCGAAGAAAAATTTTTGGATTTTTCGTTTTGTTCAAGATGTCTTCTAGAATTCCTTTTCTGCCTTATTTGGGATTCTACGAGTACACTTCTGGAAAGTCCTTTTATACCTTAATTATACTTACATACGTTGTTTAAGGCGTATTAAGCTATGAAAAAATAAAATTGCTGTTTAAATGAGATTTTAATTTTTTTTAATGAATATTATGTAAATATTGAGCAAGCTGTTATGATTTATACGGGTAAATCAATTCAAATTTCTTTTAAAAATATAACTTACTGGCAGCTCTGTTGAAGTTTGTCCGGACAAAATATAAAATTTAGTCAAATCGAACAGATAGCTGTTCGTCACGAATATTTTTCTTCCTTTTTCATGAAGAGAACTGTCAAATAAATACAAAAAATGTGTCCATAAAAATTTTTTTGGGACAGCATAGGTGAATCGACTTCAATGTACACTGTGCGTTCTAATGTGTTAGTAAAACACTTTAGCACTTAATTTTGTTTTGGAGCACTTCATTGGCCGCTAAGATTGATTCATTATTTTTTTGTTTCAGCTGAAAAATAATAACAAAAAAACAACAAAAATTACGGCGATGATACTCATTTTCGGATGTATGAGTAGGTTTATAAACAAAATTGTCTAATGTGGGACGATACCAATTCCCGTATGATGTGGACTTGGGACTGACGTTGTGGGTGGATTTAGGTTCTTTGAAAATGCTGTTTGTCAATGGTAAGAACTACATGTCGATGATTACCGACTTATTGGCCCGAATCTGATGATCTGGATATTTGGTTATGGATATTCAATACGAGCGATTTGAAGTCATAATCTTCTCCTGTGAAGGTGATGTCAAAACTAAAAACTCTTCTTATAAGACGCCTGACACACCACAGTGTTTTTCAGGCCGAAGTCATGGCAACTTTTAAAGCAGTGCAATGTTTGCTGGGCGACAGAATTTTTCCTGAAAATCTATTGATTTACTCGGCTAGCTATTCTGCGATTAAGTCCCTAACGAAATAAGTTATATGGTTTTGTGATATAGAAATATCTTTGGAAATTGCGTTGCTTATGGATGAACGCCGTAGTCTAATAGGTAGTGTGTTGGCTTATTAGACGAAAAGCCAGGGTTCAAACCCCAGGCCAGACATCAAAATAAAAATTCAAAAAGTATTTCTTCGGCGACTTCCTCTCAGCAGATTTCTGGCAAAAACTCTGAGAGTAAATAAAATTGCCATGAAAAGTTTCTCAAAAATCTGTTGTTTGGAGTCGACTTTAAACTGTAAGGACCGCCACTCATGTATAAAATTAACACACACAACATAAGTTGTGTGAGAAACTAGGTCGTAATTCTGGCTGATGGGTTGTAATGACCAATTATGTATGTATGACCCGACTAATGTTACAATCTCCGACATGTTACAGGGTACACGTATTCAGATTGCTTCAATTAATTTGGACATTATTCAGACTTATTACTGGAAATCTCAATCTTTTTGATTCAAGAGGGTACGTGCCATATTGGCAGACTCTGCTGGACACATTCGGATAAGAAGAAGATCGGCTCACTGCTTTCCTTAACTCGTAAGGTCATTCAGAATATCACACAATACCGATTCTAACTGGTCACTGTCCTTTTGGCAAGCATTTTAGAGAGATTTAACCTTCTATGTTCTATTATTTATGCAAATTTTTCAATTCCTGTTATTAATTATTATTTTTTTGTATATTTATTTGTTTATAGATAACCTTAGTAATGAAATTTTAGCAAATTCTTCACTACTTATTTGAAACTAAAAGAAAAGAAAAACTATTCAAACCGCGTAAAAAATATTGAAAAAAAATCGACCTTCAAACACCCGCTGTATGTAACGTGGGTTGCAATAATATACTTCCGCACGACTTCATTGATATCAATATTCGATATTCGATAATATATATGTAGATATTATGATATTCGAATGGTATGTTTCCGCTTAACAACATACAGTTGACATATATAGTGTATGTCATAAACATTGTTGTCTTTGCAGACAATTTTAAAATTTCTAGTATTGCTTGTAATATTACCATCGGAAGAATAAAGGCAATCGCCGTTATTTTATTATTTTTTTTTTGTAAGACCAAAGCTCAGGGTATTGTGTTTGGAACTATGGAAATATGTTATGGGCAGAAGGAAAGAGAGAACAGTGTTTATGGACACTAGGCTTGTATATTTTAATACCATAAGTAACAGGAAAGACCTCTGCAGGAAAAAACGTATTTTTTCTGTAATGTAGTGTGCGATCCACTGGCCAATCGACCACATACGGATGTACTGGCTGAGAAAGACGAGCGTTACGTAGGATTTTCGGAAACAAGTCCCCTTATTTCGTTCGAATAAAATCCTTTTGCAGTAGCGATAGAACAGTGAAACACAAACCACATTGCAACGATGCTCCAATGATTCAATGTAGTTGGATATACCGTCATTAACGAGCTACTACGGCTTCTCCTATACACGTTCGAGAAACCTGAAAATAGACATTGAAGCACCGACCCATACATTAGACTTGTATTCCATTCTCGGTCGATTATAAATAGTGTAAATAATAACATCAGATGATAAAATCTTAAGAAGGAACAGAAAGAACAGAAAAATGTGTCGGTTCCAGCCAACATTACACTGCATTTTCATGCTCAGAATGTCAAGAGCTTCTGTCTGCTTAATATTTACACCACCCATAGCTTAAGATTAAAATGATGCAATATTATTGTTGCGCTTATGTGTCAATAAACAATACTGGGATAGATTGTTTAAACGTTAAACAATTTTTTCTGAAAATGCTACAAAATTTAGCCTTTTTTGGAAAAAAATTAAGAAATGAAGATGAGGGACGCTTGCTTTTAATTTCTAAAAATTTTTTTTAAATGCTTTATTTTTAAACTCGGATATGTACATATGTACATTTACTTTATATGTTTTACTACAATAGAAACAATTTTGGTTTTTAAAACCTTTTAATTTATTTATTAATTTTTTCTGACGATTTTTTTTACAATTTCAATAAACGTCTTTGACAATTTTTTTCTCAAATATTTGAAGATTTGGTACTTCATTTATCTACAGCTACATATGTGTGTACACAAATAAAGTAAGAATACCAAATTTATAACTTTGGTATTGTATTTGTAATGGAAAGGTAAAATACAAAGTTGACACTGACATTCGGTTAAGCTCATTTTCTGGTAACATCACGTTCAGCTTAAACTTTTCATTAATAATATGTCTGTTGTCATTGCTTTGGCAGAGATGCAATCACAGTGTTACGATAATAATGCAAAAACAGATATAAAAATATACAAATATTTAGGATTTTTTTTAAATGTCGGTATTTTTCATTAATTGTTGAAATGTTTCTTCTTATCTTACCTATCAGATGCTTTTCATGTTGTTGACAACTTAAAACCATTGCATACCAGTGTCATGTCCTATGTCCTATATGAGCTAAAGGTTTCATGTCACTTAAAATCACCGTAGAACGTATATAAGAAACCTACCTACGCGTAGGTACGGTAGCAAGTAAAAAGAAAAGAATTTTTTGTAAAAAATAAGGTCTGCTAAAAACAATTGAAATATGTTGCGTAAATCAAATGATATTCGTTTACAACGAAGAAATTTTTTGTTATTTATTAAGAGTTATCATTACTACAATCGATTAGGTACAACTGTTCTTAAAGCAGATGCTGTTAAAATAGTTACTATTTAAGGGCCAATATTACAACTTCCCTTTAGCTAAAGAGAACTTTAAAGTTAGCTTTAACGTCTTTTCGTTATTACAACCTAATGATAAAATAAAATTAACTTTTTTAAAAATATGGCAGTGCCGGAGCAATGTCGATAGCACTGCTCAATTAAACATTTTTTTTAAACGCAGTGGCAACAACGGGCTTGGTTTTTTGTTGTGGTGTCTTTGACTAGTTGAAGTTGGCATACCCTTTATATGCAACTTAATATCAACACATTCTTGTTGATATTGTCCACATTGCATTATTTCTCGAGACATAAATAAATCGCAGAATATGCTGTCTCAGCATATTCCCACGTATACATTGTATTAGAGCTTAAGAATTTAACATACAATTAGTTTTAAGTAATTAAGTATAATTGTAACCATTCAAGGGAATAGTCGCACTAGCGGCTGTTCCCTTAAATAAATAATAGAGTAATAATTAAGAAAGAAGAGGATAAAATAAAAAAATTTAATATAATATAAATAAAGTGTTTTTAATTACATCGTTGTATATGCTCATTTTGTTTATTTGAAGTATATTAATATATGGCAACTTCAAACAAAAACTTAACTGTAAAAGATACCGGAAGGATGATCCTCCCTTTGTCGTAACGCTCACTTCTACCTTATTGTCCACTTATAATAATGAAAAACAACTTATCTGCCCGTTAAAATTTTCCTTTAGTTAACGGCAAGTTGTAATAATGGCCCTCAGTGTGTTTTTTTTTTAAATTCTAATGTGTTCTACAATATTCGGTGCATGATGAGCGCTGATGATAGTGTTAACATTATTAATACAAAGCAGTTTAAACTTTGAGTCAAAGCAACTGAGTCGGTATTCAATTATGAACTACCACTACTACTACTCCTCAAACCACTTATGTTATAATTTTATCAATAAGTGTTAGGACCTACGACTCTGAACGACAGATTTTTTGTTATAATTTTGAATGTCAATTTTATTTACTCTGAGAGTTTGTGCCAGAAATCTGCTGAGGGGAAGTCGTAGAAAAAATATTTTTTTAATATTTCATTTTGTTCAAGATATGTGACGTGGCCAATAAGCCAACACATTAACTACTAAACTACCTCGACTTTATTATTTATTTGATATATTGAACATAATTATCTTGTGTGCCTTTTTCGGTTTGATAATTTTCTCAAAAATGATAAGACGCATTTACCATAGGTCTTCGTTTCCCTTTAAACACCAAAAACTCATTTACCAAAATAAAAAAAATTCTTGAAATCGGGCAAGTCCAACATTCTTCAAATGCATGCACGCTTTGACTGTAACATTCATGCACAAACAATATTAAGTTGTTTAGCTTTGAAATCAAGTCATTGACTTGTTCGCCCACTAATTTATTTGTGTTATTAGGATTACTCCACCACCGTTATCAGCTATTCCTTAGTTGTGTTGTGTCAAATGCGACAGAAATAATGCTGTTCTGCCAATGGATTAATGTAATAATTCTAGTAATAACAGCAAATATTAGCTTTTGAGCACAAAAGTCGTGCAATAAAACATTTTTTAAGTTTTATTAGTGACTTCTTTTAGAATTAGAATTTGTTTTCTATTTTTAGTTTCATTTTATAACACTTCCATTTATTGTATTTGTTTCTTTACTACCACTCTAAGATATTTATTTGTTGTGAATGGAATGTTACACAGATAAAGTGAAGGGGATTGTTCAAGAGTATAGCATCCTATAATTAGTTTAAAAGAAAATTTATTACTTTATAATACTACTTCCAAAGTCAAGTTTGAGTAGACCTATTACTTACCTCCTTCCAATTTGGTGTCTCTTTTTATTTATTTCACTCCATGAATTATTATGAAGTATCAAAGAGTGCAAAAAAAAAATTAAAGGCGAAAGCTTTTAATGCTCAATTTAACGAAAGCAATTTCAGATTTCGTATGCCCAAATAGAATTAGAGAAATGTCAAAGGGTATGATAACACTATGCGACAAAATAAAAGAAATGAAATACACCCAGCTAATGACGTAGTATAGGTTGTGAGTTTTGTTGACTAGAACACAAAAATATTTTTTTTATATTTCTTGAACCCTCCAAACTTGTTTTATTTAACAAAACAATGTTTTTTTTGTACTTTACGCACAAATTCATTGATTACACAAACATTTCTGAGCCAATGTCACAAATTTAAACTTTCTTAGAAAAAGGAGTAATGGACCTTTAAAACGGTATACATATATGTTCTTCAACTTAATATTCTAAGAGGTTTGATGAGGTAAACTTGACAAATGCGAATTTTTCCATATTTTTTCAAGTTTGCCCATTCATAGTAGCAATCTTTAATTAAAAATATGAAATATGTGGTGACTTTCTTACAGTACATTCTCTTGTGAAGAGATTGACACTTCGTTTGATAAAATCGAACAAAAATTACCGTAGTTATTATTTAAACAGTCGTGTTATATTTTTTATTTACATTTTTCAAATGAATTTTTAGTTCAAAAATTTACAGAATTTTTGATGGATCTTGATTGTTTATTGGAAAATGTGTCAATTTCACGTTTTACCGACCACCAGAAGTTGGCTAATGTTTGCGCAAAGCGAAAAAAACACAAATATTAGCCTAATTCTGGTAGTTGACCAAATGTGAAATTGACACATTTTGTCGTAAACAGCGAAGATCCATCAAAACTTTTTAACATTTTTGAACTGAAAGTTCATTTGATAAAGTGACATATATGTAACAAGTGATAGCGGCGACACCTTGTTTAAGTAAAGTAGATAGAGAGATAAGAAAGAAATGAAGTGCAAGAAAGAGAAAATGAGTAGTAGGATATCAGTGGAAAAGAAAAGGTTGAGAGTCAGTCAGTTGAAGAAATATAAGAATCAAGTTGTGTGTTTTTTTAAGTCGGAAAAGTGTAATTTTTTTAGAAGTTGAGAAGCAAAGTTGAAAAGTGTAATTCTTAGAAGTTTTAAAATATAACAGTTGAAGAATAGTAGTTGAAAACAAACCATTTTGAAATTAGGTTTAAATCAAAAAAACTCATTTACTTATTTTTTATAAAATAAATTAAATTAATTTTCATATTTAAATAAACTCCTACTGTATTTAAATAAAGTATCATTAAATCAAATCTTTTATTTAAATACAATAACCAACCATAATTACATATATAAAAATATAACACGACTGTTATACTATTTAAATAACAACTACGGTATTTTTTCCGATTTGATCAAACGAAGTGTCAATCTCTTCACAAGATAATGTACTTTCATCACTTATTTTATATTTCTTAATTAAATTTTGCAATTAAGAATAGCTTAACTTGAAAAATGAAAAGAAATACTATTTTCTAAGTTTACCCGATCAAAACTCGTAACATATAAGTTTGAAGAAAATATCTATGTATACCGTTTTAAAGGCTCTCCTTTTCAAGAAACTTTGAAGTTTGAAAATATTTGGGTAATCAATAATTTTATGTGAAAAGATTAAAAATACGGTTTTCGTCAAATAAAAGAAGTCTGAACGGTTCGAGAAATATAAAAAAATAGTGTTTACACTATGGCCATACAATAGACATGTTTTAAGAAAATTTTTGTCGAAATAGAGAGGCAGTATTTCATTTACACCTAAATCTGCATACAGCTATGTTCTCAATTCAACATAACCTCTCAATAGGAGATTTTGTAAAACATAATAAATATGTACACAATTTACAAGAATATGCCATTAATTAATTCAATAAATATTGGTAGCATAACTTAAAAGCGAGTAAAATGGCACCACTTGTTTATACGTTAATTAACATCAATGATGTTACATCATTTAAAAGAAGTGTTAAAAGCAGTCAAGATTGTTTAGTTTGGTTGGGCGGATCATATTTTTTTTCACGATAGAAAATCTTTCAAATTGCTGGAAAAACAGCTCTGTCATAAGATTTGTTGACCAACTTTTTTTGTGATAAGAATTGCACGTGCGAGTCATCGTTTGCTGGTGGAACTATACTTTGAGCATGATACATCAAAAACACAGTGTATGAAGTCATGGTTAATCATTTCAAAATTTCTGATTTTGACAACAAAGGCAAAGTGTATAATCAGATACAATTTGGTCTTAAGAATGGAATTTTTGTAAAAAAAAACATAAATTAAATAAGAAACGAAATAAAATAAACTAAGAAAGAAAACAAAAAGAGAAACAATGAAAGCATGGCTGGTAAATTTAAGTTCAAATTAATTGTATGTGTTGTTGTTTTATTACACAGCCAAGCACTTGTTGCGCCAAATTACAAACAACTACTGACATATATTGTATAGAAATTAACACACACACGCAAATAACACATTCGCCGCAGTAAGGACTTATATATGCAACAATGTGGCATTCGTTATCGTACTCATTCGTACATTTAAAGAATTTTGACTTTCATTTCATCATGTTATGCTGATAAATTAAGTTTTATAACGTCAATGTTGTTGTTGTCAATTTAAATACTCTTTCATGGTAAGTGTATGTGGTTATAAGGAAGTGGTAGTAGTCGTTCCATAAAATTGAAAGATTAATTTAATTAAAGTGATGTCGCTCTGGTAAAATAAAAACCATTTTTTCGATAACTTGTTTTGAATTTAATACGATAATATGGCTCTGTCGTAGAAAGTGTTATCCCCATTGTGCATTGATTTTTATTAGCTGCTGTTAAGGATCAACATCACCTCAACTAAACTCCTATTGCTTCAGAAAAGTCTAATCATTATTGCGGAAGATTAAAATTCCTCCTCTGTAAGACGCCTTAATCAGAGGTATGAATTAGTGGTTCTCACGCTGTCCACTGGTGGACACAGCAGTTTTTAAATTCAGCAAATAAGTATGTTGGACCCCCGACGGTTTGTTCATTTCCACGTTGCTTTTTCCAGTTTTGAAAAGCATTATTTTAGAGGCGAATATATGCTCCTCGGACAACTTCGTCCCCTTCCTCGAACATCTTCGACCCCTTCCGTGCCAGTTGGTCCGCTTTTTCCCTTCCCCCTATTCCACAGTAGTCCGAAGGCGGGTGCTGTTTAGACATATACGGTATAGATAGGGATACCAATGCTTTGATTTCTACTTCACCACATACATGATTAAGTTCGCAGGAAGTGCGTGCAGCTTGCTCAATAGCAAAAATCTACGCCTGAATTACGGTCGCCTGGTTAGGTAATCTGTATGACACGTTTAGTGCCATATTCCATTTTGAGCCATCGGTGAAGATCGTTATATCACCATCACCGATTACAGTTTCATCAACCCATTCTTTCCGTGCGAGACTGTGAGCTTTGTATGTTCGTCCGAAAATAGTTTCCATGTAGTCACATCTAAAACATGGGTGATTTGGTTCAACTTCGTTGTGCAGTATTGAAGCGTGGGTTACTCATTAATCAAGTCCAATGTACATGGTCGTTGGATAATGGCTGATCCATCAATCGTTAACCTCTGCGAATATGCACCTAATGGGTGCACTGGACAGAATTTGACTGACTGATAACTTCTAATCTTTTTCTATTATCCGCTTTCGTGGAAGCAGGCGTAAGAAGCTTAATGGACAGATTATTTGAAAAGATTCTGAGTTTTATAAATTTTGAAATCATTACGACAATGTTTTTGGCTTCTCTGGGGTTTAAAACTAAATTACTCGGGATTGAACTCAAACACCGTGCCACCTGCATTGTTGCCAAAAACACAAATTACATGCCGTTGCTTCTTCAAAACTGATCAGCAGCCAACTGGTAGATTGTGTTACAGTTATGAAATAAGAAAATCAAAATTTATGCACTCATTTGGCGTAAATAAGTCATCTTATGTTCTAAATGCATTTTTAATATTCCTAACCTGAGTAATAATTTTTGCAAGACCGTCATTTTCAATGCTGTGTCTCAAAAGCTGTGTGTCTAATTAAATTGTCCAATTCGGTATTCATCAATCTGTTGAAGACAGTTTTAGAAACTGTTTTCAGTAGTAGTAGTAGTTTACGAAACGTAACTTTTACAGAATCACCATGGTTTAATAGCTTATTTTCATTGTTTTTATGTGGTTTCGGATAAAATTTAATTCATTTAATTAACACTTGCTAAAAGGCCTATTCTGAAAGATTATTTCTCATTTCCTTACAAAATAAAATCATTTTTTTTTTGTTTTCATTTTCTGTTAAAAACCTTGCAGTAAAAAAGATTGGAATTGCTTTTGTACATCCTTGTAAAAACTTGCCATCATTATACAATTTTAGTTGTTCTTTTTTATAAACAATGTTTTTTGATTCTACTTAATAAATTCCATTCCTCCAATATGGAGGAGATTTTCGTTTTAGTATGAGATTCACTTCTGATTTAATTTATAAGGAACACACTGAAGAAAGCCGTCTAACACAACTGTACCTCAATCTATAGTTGGCTTGTTTGTTTAGCAAAACCCAAGATGACGCAAAGGTAGCAAAAAAATAAGGAACATTTTAAGAAAAATATGAAATTAGTTAGAAAAACAGTGTTGTAAAGTAATTAAAATCAATAACACAGTAAATCAGATTAATTGTTTCGTAAATCATAAAAAAGGGTTCAAAAAGGATTGAAATTTGCCAAAACCAATATCAGGAATTACCCCTTTCTTTACGAGGTACCTGTATATGCATGCTCTACAAAATCGTTAACATAAATAACAAACATCCCTAAATAGATAGACTCACATGAGCATAAAAGCACCTGTCAATTTGTCAAGCAGTAACAGTTCAGCTTCAAAATCACAAACATTTTTTGCGACCTCAAATATATTGTCTTGTAATTTTGAAAAGTTCACAATGGCACTTGTTGTATCCAGAAATATTAGAAGAAGCCTTGTAAAGGGCCCATTACATAAGGTCCAGCCATCAAAACTTAGTGTACCTTACATGTTTTTTATACACCATCAAACGTTAAGTAAGGCAAATGCAGGAGTTATACGCAAAGCCTGTACAAAACAATAGCTAACGGAAAAACTCATCACGAATACAATGAAAAATGCACACAAATGTACTCCGATGATTTACATATACTTAGTCGTGAGGCGATTTTCAAAAGAATTTGAGACGACATATTGCAAGCATGAGTTTTTATCAATTTATGCAAATGAAGAAGAAGCGAAACAATGATTTTCGTCACAGGAACTGCAACCACAGTCGGCTGATATCAATAGTAATGACAGCATTATCGATGAACCGATTGATGACGATGAATATACATGGGAGTGGTTGTTTTAAAGTTTTTAGTCTGTAGTCTTTGATATTTTGTTCCGTAATTTTTTAAGTCAATTTTCTATGCATATTCTTAAGATATTTTAAATAATAACGACTTTAAAATGAAACAAAAGAGAAAGTACATGTTATTCTTTAGAAAATTTAATTAATTTTAATTTAATTTTAAATGGGGAAAATTCATTGATGGATTGAGTTTTTCATTTCTTTTTTGCTTTAGAAATAACTTGATGTAATTCATGAGTAGTTTTTTAAGTAGACATTTAATTTATAATAAATCTTATATATAAAAATGAATGTTTGAAGTCTATAGACGGCTAAACGGCTGAACCGATTTTCTTGAAATTTTCACAGTATCTTCCTGTATGTCTGGAAGGATTTATAGGCTCTATTTTAAAATTACAAGTAGGCGAGTTGCCAGGCCCACATACCCAATAGGTATTTAATGTCGCATATGTCATAAATTGCAACAGCTAGAGTCCTCAAATTTTGCATGGACGACTCGAATCGTAAACTATGCATTTGATCATGCTATGATCTTCAGCAAAGTTGTTGCGCATAAGCCGGGGAAGGTTTCTAAGTTGATATGACCGACAGGTGGGGCCACTGAAAATTACTAAAAATGATTTAAATCGTAAACTGTGGATTTGATCATGATATGATCTTTAGCAAAGGTGTTGCGAATAAGTCGACGGAGGTTTCTAAGTTGGTGCGATTAATTTCCGATAGATGGCGCCACTAAGAATTATTAAAAATGAATTGAATCGTGAACTTTGCATTTGATCATGTGTTGATTGGGCAAATACCAGATATTTTTGCATTTATCACTTATGATTTTAATAACATTTAGTATAACTCAATCCCGTAAAATTTGAAACATTTTTGGAAAATTTTTAAAAATGCTGTTGGGTTCAATTGGATTGGGTACATTTCGAGATTCTAATAAATTTAACAAGTTTTTCTCGTCAATCCCGTGAAATCATGCCTCTAAAGCGGCAAGCAATTGGTCGACCTACACCTCGAGCACAGAAGAAAAGACCATTACGAACCTCAGAATCAGACGGGCAATTAGCATTGAGACTGGAAAATATTCCAGTACATGCCGCAGACAACAACGAGAAGTGAGATTAGACACTGATCGAATGCGTACTACTCAGGCCTGTTCGTCTGAATCATCTGGACAACGGGAAAAAATTAAGAAAATGATTAAAAATTAATTGGACATTTGTGTAATGTCTTTCCTTCAAATTTATTTTAGTTGGTGGCGCAGCAACACGCGTAGGGTACAGCTAGTTTAATATAAAATTATTTTCTTTTTCAATTTAATTCTTTATTTGTAATCTATTTTGAATAAAATATTAAGCAAATCATCAGAGAAATAATTAAAATAAAATGAGAATAAAAAATTTATTCATTACTTTAATATCCAATTAACGGAGTAAGGGGAAGGGAAGGTTTATTTGACATTTTCTTAAACCCACAACTAAAACTTGTTTGTTTCAATGGACGACACAAAGTAATTACAACTTGGCGGAAATCAGTAACGGACTACGTTAGGAATTATTTAAAGTGTTGTTCGTCATGTAAACGTTTTTACTCACCCTCTAGTAAAAACAGTCCTCGGCTGAAATTCGAATATAATTGATTGCCTAAGGGCCATTATTACAACTTGTCGTTAAACTTGGGGTTAGTTAAAGGTACCTTTAGCTAAAGAGGACTGCAAAGCTACCTTTAACTTATTTTCGTTATTACAACTTACAGATAAAAATTTTCAAAAATATGGCAGTGCCGGAGCAATGTCGATAAAACTGCCGCGGGCTTCGTTTTTTTTTTGTTGTATATGCTCATTTTGTTTAAATTTGAAGTTGCCATAATGAAAATAATACATAATATGGCAAGTTCAAACATAAAGTGACCTTTAAGTGTTAAAGGTAGGATGAGCCTCCCTTTAGCTTAACGATCACTTCTATCTTATTGGGTACTCATAATAACGAAAAACAATTTATCTGCCCGTTAAAATCCTTCCTTTAGTTAACGGCAAGTTTAGTTAATGGCCCCAAAATTTAAGCATAAATATTTTAGTTGTTTTGCAAATAAATGTTTTAATATGAATAATTTAAAAATTTGTTAAAACGAATTTTTAAAATTTTGTTTTGCAAACATTTTTGCTTACTTTATTTGGATTTTAGTTGAAATCGAATCTAATATAACGTTTGGCCTCAAGAGTCTGTTATAAATGTACGGTATATTAAGTCGAGGTTGAGATAGGTTAGGTTAGCGGGTAGTTTGCCGTTCACAGGCAAGTTCACTCGGTGACACACTGTGTAAATGACAACATTGATAAATTGAAAAAAAAAATAGACAAAATGAGTGAAAATATGTGCCGAAAGAAATAAAGCAGATTTTTATTTGGATGTTTTCATTTCAATGATTTAGAAGCAACTATTGGTGTATTTATTCTGTAGAATTTTTAAATACTCTTCCTCATATGTAATGGTTAAATATTCTCCGGCGCCAGATGTGAACAGTTTGGAATTTAAATGTCCTAACAAATTCAACAAAAATTCGGAAGACTTAAGAATTCGTTATGATTATTATTCCCAACAAGTTTGTAATTTGCTTACCAAAGTCCCCACATGCTTAATACTCTGGCACAAAGTCCTGATATGACTTCAAAAGAGAATTTACAAAATCATTTAGAAGAACGGGTGCGTAGTCGCTAAGCCTCAAACAAAAGTCAACTGAAAAACCTGTTTACAAATGCATGGCAGCAATATCAACAGGAAACAAAAAAAAAATTTTAAGAGATCGTCTCCAATTGCGATTGACAAGCTTATGTCAGTTGCTTCGAAGTTTTAGTAATAAATAATAATTTTGTTGCCGATGTAATCCGAAGAAGACATTTTAGCAACAACAACAACAACAAAATTAAAATCCAAATAATGCTTGACGAATTTATTTGTACATCTCCTTTTAAACGTATACATTATTTGATGAATTTATTTGATCGTCTTCAGGGAGCTTTAGAGAACGAAGTTGTCCATTATTGTCAACGGTGATCACTTTAGATCGATGATTACCAACTTCTTTTGACCCAAATTATATGATGTACGATATAGAGTTTTAACAGAAGGGCGTTACTCATACCATATTGGATATTCTGCACGAGTGTTTCGAGGACTTATTCATCTCATGTGGAGGTGATGTGAATTGGTTAGCGAGATTATGGAATTTGACAGCGTTAGACCTTTTCGTCTAGGATTTCCTTAAGTCGAAGATGTATTATTAAGAAAATTTTGTATGTAGTGCTCTGAATTTTCTCGTGTTTTCTCATTCTTCTCCTCGTTCCTTCACCCTTAAGTTTATTATCAGAAAAAAACATCGTTAAACAAACATATTATTATATTGTATATGTATGTATGCATGTGTGTATGTTAATACGTGATCATGTACACATATAATTACGAGCACTACATAGAATACACACAAATGCTATTGTCATGTAGATGAGCGTATGAACCATTTCGCTTTTTAACAGCAGCAAAGACTCTGTATGTATTCTTAAAGGCAATGTATTCTATGTATGTGGTTTTAAAGCAAATTTCCAACGATTAATAGTTAATTCTCTTAATTGTGTAATAAAATTGTTTTTTTTTTCACCCAATAAAATTTGAAGCAAAAACACATACACAATTATTTTTTGTGAAAGTTTATAATTTTTGGGGGTTTGACGTGCTTTGCTGCCTCATTACATTGTGTATCATAAATTTTGTCATGTGATATTCGATATATTGTTGTTTGCTGTTTTTGAGAGTTTTTAGGCATATCATTTTTGTAGTTAAAAGGAATACTTGAAAAGAATACATCACAAACAGGAAAAATATTTGCAATGAGTCAATGTATCATATTGCAATGTATTAAAATCAGATTAAACGTTACTAAATGGTACAGAATTGCGTTTAATTGCAAAAATTGAAGGCACGAGCGATTTTTATTGTTAGAATATCGTATTTTTAATAACAACATTAGATTTAGATACACCTCGATCATCTTCTTGTTTCACAAGTCTTTGATTTCGTCGTCATTATTGTCTACCATCAATATATAGAACATTTCATTTTCGTTGAGTTTATAATTCCTCCTTCTGTCCAAAGCATTATCTGCAATACTAAAATGATAGTAATAGTAAGAAATCGTAACCTTTGAATGTAAGTTGACAATAGGAGCACTGTTGTCGCTTAGCGTTTGTTTTCGTTTTCAACCGTAATAACTTTTTATAATTATTAAAACAAGAAAAGATAACCATCAAAAAATAATTTATAATATGTGGAGTGACAAATTAAACTTAAATATCAAAACTCTTTTACTAAATTTTATAATCTCACACTCAAAAACCTATCAATTTCAAGTGACCATCAGAGATCAGCAATGAGTATTCAAAAAGATGAGTAGAATCGAATCATAATCATAATTTCTAATACTTTCATATTTATTTTAATATTATACTCATACTACTCATATTCAAAGTTTGAAGTATTCATCATACTCATACTTAACAACACGTATGATGTTCATGGTTTCGATTCTCCATGGATCAACAATTACAAGAATCGCAAAATAAGTATGATTCGCTTACGAACACTACAATACTCACTAGAAGGTTTTGTGTTTGCTCTACTTGCTGTTCTGTCTTTTCTGCTTACGTGTCTTTTTTCTTTTTTTGTAAATGCAACAACAACTAAGACTTTAAATTTTTATGAATGATTCGAGTCACCCGAATCATTTATAAGTATTTTTCTAAAGTTAAGAATCTGAATGAGCAGTCTTATGAATCAAACATATTTCAAATGGTATGAGTTTGATGCCAACGTTGTACTCATACTCATTGTACTCATACTTATAAGTCCACCTTGTAGTGAGTACCAATGAATCAGAGTAGTTAAATTTCAATTTTGTTGACTTACTTATATTCAAAATTTCATGAGTGCTTATGAGGAGCGAAAAAATGATTCATTGCTGATCTCTGGTGACCATATAAAAAATAAATGTTCGAATACACCCGGAATGAAACCCAAAGGATTTTTAGTGATTAGAATTTTTAAAATTTACTGTATGTTTCTGTGTCCGTCAAAAGGTTAAAAATAATTGAAGTTATAACTTCTTGCGCTTTTGTTTTTAAAATTTTGTGATTTTTAAGGCTTCCTTTTGCAGAGAAGGGTAAGGTAAAAGCTTTCAAGATTTTTAATTCCGAGTTAACATTAACAACAAAATTAATAACATAAATTGCGATCTGGGTATATATAACATGGCGAGCAGACTATTCTACTACAACGTTAAAGAGTTAAAACAAACACGCAACTGGACGTACATATATTAATAAAGTTTTAAGTAACGCCATCACGCAAGCTACATTAATTATAGTCCAAATGAATGAATACATTTGGAAACTAACAAACTAATAGAACAGTTATGGACTTATAACAATAGAAAAATAACTCTAATAACAACAATTGTTAGATGAAAATACCGCAGTCTGGTCTGTGTACTGGTTTTTTTAATAGAAGTACTTTTTTAAAACATGCTAAAAAACGTTTCTACATGCCAAAAGTCAGAAATGACAGTATAGAGGTCAAGTTGCAGAACACAAATCAAATGTTGTTAAAAAAATGTATGTTAATATTAAAAAAAGGAAAAGTATAAAGTAGATAGTGATGTAGAGGTAGTGTGTTGTCTTATTAGACGAAAACCCAGGGTTCGAGCCCTAGGCTAGACATCAAAACAAAATACAAAAAGTATTTCTTCGGCGACTTCCTCTCAGGAGATTTCTGGTGAAAACTCTGGGAGTAAATAAAATTGCCATGAAAAGTTTCTCAAAAATCTTTTGTAATAATTAAAACGTCTTACTATTTTTCTATTTTGAAAGTGCAACTGGAGCGCACTGTTAGACGTTTATTTTCTGATTGATTCTTTGAGGGAAAATGTCCCTTCTTTTATACTAAAATTTGGTTGATTTAGCATTTCTAAATCAACCCCTTAATTCTAATACATTTCTTATATTTACTTCAACATTTGCTTCCACTTATATTCTATATTAATAATATTTACTAAAGGGTAAGTCAATGCAATTCAACATTCGCCCCACGATAAAGTGTGAAGAGAGCCACACATGATCACAAGCAATACAATACAACAACAACACACATTGTGCCTATTATATGCAAACCAATGCAGCCGGCACCCTGACAACAACGTATCAAATGATCGCCGCATGTCCGTCCGCATTACTATAGTTGTGTTATACGCTGCAGCGACGGTCAGCAACATTTAGTCAATTGGTCGCCGCTCATATGCAATCGGATATTCTTTTGTTTATGCACTTGAAATGTTGTGTTGGTATTGATGATCGTTCGGAGTCGACTTTACACTTTAGGCCCCACCACTCATGTATAAAATTAACACACACAACATAAGTGGTGTGAGAATCTAGGTCCAATGTATTGACCAATTATGTATGTAAAAGTATAAAGTGTATATTAAAATATGAATAGGAAGATAAACAAAAATAATACGCGATGGGGAAATTAAGTTGTAATTTCCTAAGAGTTTTTAGGATTTGAAACAAATTAAATAAATTATAATTTGAATATTGGGCACTTTAAATCTTCGAGCTAAACAACTTTCACGAACGACTTCTTTTTTACAACTAACTTTATTTATTTAATATTTCCTTAATTCTAAAATTTATTTCCTAGATTTTTACAGTTAAGGATATTCAGCAACTCCATTGCCTGTTTAACCTTGTATCGTATATGGTTATTCAACTTAAAATAAACTTAATATTAGGGTCGTTCATTATATAGAATTCATTATTAATTTATTAGAGAGCAATTCAGTATTATTTAAGTTATTATTATTAATTAAAGAATATATAAAAAATAGCATAAAAAAGTTTAAATGACGCAACATTCCGGTCCCATTGAAAGACTGGAAGTCTTCAATTGAATGGGGCGCTTAAAGATCCCGTTGCTCGTTGCAACTTCCGCCATTCTGACTTTCCCGTCTTTGCCCCTGGTTACGGCCACGACTCTCTCGGTCAGCCAGTATTGTGGCGGGCAATTGTCCTCGTGGACGATTACGACCTGATCGATCTTCAGGTTGGGCGTTTCGCTGGTCCACTTGGCTTTGTCTTGAAGACCCAGGATGAAGTCTCGTGACCAAGTCTACAAAAATGTCTGCTTGAGACCACAAAGCAGTCGCCAACGCTTCCCCAATTTCTGCTCTCTGATTATTCCGTCGCCTACGGATTGTGGCGGCAGCGAACGCAGACTCCTCCTACTAGCAGATGCGCTGGAATAATTGCTTCTCCGTCGTTGGCGTCTGGAGACAGCGTTGCGATGGGCCGAGTTTTGAGCACCGCCTCTACTTTTTCGAGCATTGTTGCCATTTCTTCTTGAATGAGAATAAAGTAAGTAATAACATCTTAACAAGTCAAAATTCAAAGAAACAACGATTATAATCATTTAATATATGTTAGGGTGCTTCTATTAATCACCAGCCTCAATAAAAACATATAAAGTTGAATTTTGATAACAAATTTATCAGCCGATTTCAGTTTTTGTTGAAGAAATCTATTTACAGGGGACAGCTAAATTCTAGGCACCGCACTACATTTTAGCAATTTAAGCAATAATATGGAAAAACAAATGATGTTTTTATGTTTGTTTTATAAAATTTATTTATTGTATATTTTATAATAAAACCAAAAAAAATTTAATTTTTTTTTCATAATAAATAAAGAAAAGCTTCTGGTGACTACATATTTTTGCATCACATAAAAAGCTCAACATATTAAAAAGTTAACCCTTATACTTAGTAGAATATCCCTTAAGGTCAAACACTCCACTTAACCTATTTCGGATTGAATGTATCAGTAATTCTTAGGTTTTGTGTTGAAATATTTCGACATTCACTCTAGAAGAAGATTTTCAGTTGACTTTTGTTTGAGGTTCAGTGATCGGTTAATCTTCTAACTGAGCCCTTAAATGCTCTCTTGCAAGTGTTTTAAGCTGTGTGACTGGGTTTACTCACTTGTTGGAAGTAATAACCATTACGAATTGCTAATTCTTCCACACTTTAGGTGAAATTGTTCTTTAGAACTTTTGAATACATTCTCTTATTAATTACACTACGTGACAAAATAAAAAAATGAAGGAGTGTCAATCTCTTCACAGGATAATGCACTTTCAGAATGTCATCATTTATTTTATATATTTTAATTAAAATTTGCTACTGTGAACGACAAATTAAAAAAATATGAAAAAAATCGCTTTTGTCAAGTTTACCTCATCAAACCTCTTAGAATGTTAAGTCAAATAATAAAGGCCCATCCCTCTCCTTCCTAATAATGTTGAAATTTTGGACTTCGGTGCAGAAATGTTTGTGTAATCATAAATTTGTGCGAAAAGTTCAGAAAAACACTTTTTGTCAAATAATACAAGTTTGGAAGGTTCAAGAAATATAAAAAAAAATATTTGTGGGTTCTACTCGACAAAACTCACAACCTACAATATGTCATTAGCTGGGTGTATTTTGACTGTCGCACCGTTTTATTTCCGCAATAAATTTTAAATTGCTCACACATACATAAACATAGTTAAATACTTTGAGATACAAGATTCAAAATTTAAAATTTGAATTTAAAAATTGCAAAAAGAAATTCGAAATTTTTTTATTATCTGGATTGATATCCTTTGTCGTCAAAGCCTTCTTCTAAACGTTTTTCACAGAAAAGTGTGATTTTTATCAATCATTGTTTCAGATCTTGTGGCATTTGCTTATCAGTTAGTGTGTGCTGTAAATTTGTTTTCTAAAATACTCTATAAAAGCTTAATGGAATTTACATCTATGGTCTAAGTGATCAGATATTTCTTTTATATTATTGTATAGAAATTATTCCTAGTCAGTATAGGAATGAGTGATTCGGATCATTGGTATGAAAGAGTTGAAATGGCCAAATTTGCATTAATACAAATACGACGTTCATACGAATATTTTGTAATTATCGCTATTTACGCTTTGATTTAATTCCCATTAAACCGAATAACTAGTAAAAATGTAAAATTCTTAGATTTTTAAAAAACAAATCGATTTTCTAAAAATCGTTATGTTAGAGAGTTGTACATTTGGTTAGGTCGGAGTGGTAGCTTTGATATTAAAAGCTCACTTGACACCACAGATGAACGCAGTCCCTGTACTGACCAAGTTCTACCAAACCAGGGAAGAAGTGGAAGTTGGTCAGCGCGAGGGCTGTACATCAAAAGCACGAGCTGGAAAACCAGCCCGATAGTTTAATAAACGGAGCTATATCCTTGACATCAATAGATGATGGCTCTTTCAAGCTGACAAGAAATAACCTATATCTGCAGCTTGCAAGAGATGGGCTCTGACAAAAAAAGTGGATAACAGTCTCGTTTGCCTCAGCAGATCTCCACCCACGGCAGAAGTCGTTAAATGGGAGCCGCATCATCTCCGCCCATGACACAATGACCTGTAAGCATGGGCACTGCGACTGCGATTTTGCTACGACCAAGTCGGATAAACTGGTTGGTGCGCCTTCTATCCATCAAGGAACAGGTGAGTTAGCGGTAGAGCAGGTATCCTCATTGACCCAGGATAGGTTGGCGCCTCGAAAGAATTTCCACACAATGGCCAACTTGACCGAGTCAAGAGCCATACCCAAGTCGATAGAAGAGAATTCTGGAAGGAGTGCACCAGCACTGGTGACTTCGTCGGCCCTGTGCCTGGGGACCTAGACCAGTGAGACACTGAAGCGCCCAGAAAGAAGGCCGAGAGAGCGGCTACATTCCCTAACGATCCTGGAGTTATTCACAACCTCGACAGAGATATTATGACGGCCTAACTTTCAGAGAAGACCAAGACGCGGGTGAAAGGATCACCGTTGATGAGGATCCATTGAGCGGCCCCTTAAATGGCCATTACCTCCGCCTAAAATTCCCTACAATAATCCGGTAGTCAGAGAGTCCAGTTTCCAAGAGTAGCCTCCGCTAAGAACACCATTATCGAGTTTAGAGCCGTTGGTGTATATATCTAGGAGTTCCGAGGGGACGATCGTTTCACGGCCCCAATCGTACCTATTCGGAATCAGATTCTATCTAAGCTGTACAGACAATTCTCTGAGTTCAATAAAATGAGGACGGCGCAAGCATTACGGTCAATGGAGACACCTATCGCACCATGATTACCGATTTTTTTGTACCTTCTCTTCACGTTATTGAAGTGAACGATGTTTGGTTTCAACAAGATGGTGTAACTTGTCACACATCTCATGCCACAATCGATTTATTGCGCCAAACGTTTGGTAGATTTTTGGGAAACATTTCATGGCAATTTTATTTACTCTCTGAGTTTTTGCCAGAAATCTGCTGAGAGGAAGTCGCCGAAGAAATACTTTTTTTGTATTTTGTTTTGATGTCTGGCCTTGGACTCGAACCCTGGCTTTACGTCTAATAAGCCAACACATTACCTACTAGACTACTGCGATTTCACACTGTTGGAATATTTTCGGTGGGGCACCGTTAAAGAAAAGTGTTATGCCGACTAGCCAGAGACAATTGAGCTAACATTAGTGATACCATTGCCGAGATACGACCCCTTACATTCGAAAAAATGCAAGAAAATTCATCCGATCGAATGAGGTACTGTGAAGCCAGCCGCGGCAGCCATATGAATGAAATGATATTTCATTTCTAACCGGAACAATTGTATTTATTTTATTTTTTTCAAAATCTTTCACATTTGAGTGACTACTAAAAGTCGGCTAATGTTTGCGCAGAACGAAATAATAATTTTTTTAAAAAACGGAAATATTGACCGGCTTCTGGTAAAGGTTCTACTAAAAATAAATATTTTAAAAATATTAATTCCTTCTTTTAAAAACACGTATGTATGTTTCGTATTTTTATAATACCCAACAAAATCATAAATCGATCAACGTTTTATGCTTTAAATATTGTGATGATTTATGCTGAATATTAAATTACAAAAATGAATCACATACATACTTCCCATATACATATATATAAGACAAAAAAAAATAACATATAAAAAAATGTTGATGTTTTGTTTTCAAAGAGCCAAAGAAAATAATAAAAAAAATCAAAAACTTTAACAAAAAACTTCATTCGTACAGCAAACCGTCTATTCACTATCATCGATGCTTGCGTACAAGACATACCATACATACCATATCTATGTAATGTACAACATGTTGTCAGTCTCTCAGACATTTATTTACATAAAAAAACAATTTTTTTTTAATTTAAAAGAAACCCTGAAAACAAAACTGAAGCAGTATGACAAAGTTTTCCAAAAGCTTTTTTATTAAAGAGTTCATACATTAAATACCTTGAAAAATTTAACCGAAATTCTATATTTCCTTGAATTTATGCCAAAATGGGGAAAATTAGGGTGCATTTTGATTTGCATGGATTTCTTTCACTTTAATACGCTTTCATAGAGAATATTCCGCATTCACTTTTATTTTAAAAATACCTTCTACTACTAGTACTTACTTTATTGGTCATTAAAATCCTTTTGCAAGGACTACGACCTAGCTTCTGACAACACTTATGTTGTGTGCGTTAATTTTATACATGAGGGGCGGGACCTACAGTTTTAAAGTTAACTTCGAACGACAGATTTTAGAGAAACTCTTCATGGCAATTTTATTTGCTCTCAGAGTTTTAGCCAGAAATCTGCTGATAGGCAGTCGCCGACGAAATACTTTTTTCATATTTTCGTTTTACTGTCTAACCTTCAAAAAAAGATGGAGTGTTGTCGCCGCCGTCCCAAAGTCAACACCAAAAATAATGACTTTTTCGGGATGAATTGGATACTCTTGGATATCGTGTAAGTTTGTATCGTCCCAAATTCAACAGTTTTGTTTCTACACGCACCCTTTCATCCAGAAATAGACCACTTCGCTAAAAGTGATTTTTCGATTAAAATTAGGGTCAGTTGCCAACTACTCCAAAGCCCATCCAGAGAGCACAATTCGTTGTATACCTTCAGTTCATGGGTCAGTTGAATTTTGTACCAAATCACGATGCAAAATTGGCAAAGTTGTGGTCTGTGAAAGACCAGTATCTTGTCAGCTATGCGAAATAGACTGGCTCGGATACTCCTTCATAGTCTCGCGAACAGCAGTAAAGTTGTGTAAATCTTTTGTTTCGTCGACGTATTAGGGTTTGTTCATCGTTTAGTAAGCCAGTGAACTCAATTTTTCCACAATATTGCAAATAGTCCTCTTCGTAGGACGATTATAGCGATTGTTTAATGGACGTTGCGCTTTATTCGAAAAGAACACCGATTTTGATAAGAAAAGTCATTATTTGCACATTTTGTTAAATAATATATCCATTCTTGGTGATTTAAATGACAATTAATTGCACAGATATAGCTTTTATAAGATGGTCGTCTGCAATTGTGAAAATTTAGAAGTCCCTGTTGGAATACCCTTTTAAATATATGATCGTATACACTGATTTTCTTTACTTTAAGAATAAGACTGAAGCCTGTTATGAAGACTGTTATGCTGTCATTGAGTAAATAATTATATAATATTCATAAGAATTCTTAATTAAATAGGTTTAAATGGAGTTTAAACTAAATGAACATTTACACTTCAAAACAATTCAATTAATTCTTATGTTTTTTGGTTAAATCTAACCAAGTTTAATCTGCTCAAATACAATTCTCTAACCAAACGGGAAATATCTTGTATAAACCATAATTTGGTTTTATGATTGCCTTTCGTTACTTAAATGTTATTTAATGTTGGTAAAATTGTTCACCAAACTTTAAACTTTAATGTCAACTGAGGTGCGGTAAGAAATTTTAACCGCTAAAGTGTGCATAGAAATAAACATTTCTACTACTGACGACAAAAATCTTATTAAGTTGAAAAACTTTTCTGTCAGAATTTATTTTTTTTTTTAATTTTTCTTAACTAATTTTAAAACTCAATAACGTGAATGAAAACTTCTTTTCGACATTAAAATTGTGCTTGAGAAACTGAAAATAAAACCACAGGACTTCATAAACATTCATAGCAAATCTACAGAAAATAATTTTTATTTTTTTTTACAAAACTACAGCTGTCGTCACAATAAAAAAACTTCTTAAATTCTTTTTAAATCATAGTTTGTAGATTTTGATTTCTATAAGAAACGTAGCAGAGTTTTATTATATTTTTGATTTAAATTGATGCACAGTTTCACCACTTTAAAGGCATCGGACGACGCTGTTGCTTGGAAACATTACCGGTTCCAAAATATTACATTTCCCCTTTAGGAATACTTTTCCGGACGGAAAACCTTTCATTCATCAATCGATAAATCAACACTAATTCTAAATGAATCGTACATTACTATATGCATGTTGAATGGTAGTCGCTAACAAATTCCAAATGCGACTTTAACGGAGCCAAAAATGTTTACGCTTTTCAATTAAATTAAAAATTTTTGATTTGAATTGATGCACAGTTTCACCACTTAAAAGGCACCGGACTATGCTGTTGCTTGCAAAAAATTGCGGTTCCAAAGTATTACATGACATTAACGCTTAGCACCCCTATAGGAATACTTTTTAGCTTAACGATCACTTCTATCTTATTGGGTACTCATAATAACGAAAAATAATTTATCTGCCTGTTAAAATCCTCCCTTTAGTTAAAGGCAAGTTGTAATAATGGCCCTAAGTGACTCGAATCATTCATCAAAATTTACAGTCTTAGCTTTTGTTCATTTACAAAAAAAGTAAAAAGACAAAGACAGCAAGCAAAGCAAATACTCAATCTTCTAATGAGTATTGTAGTGTTCGTACGTGAATCATACTTATTTTGTTATTCTTGTAAATCTTGAGTCATAGAGAGTCGAAATCAAGAACATCATACGTATTGTTAAGTATGAGTACGATGAGTACTTGAATATGAGTATAATATTAAAATAAGTATGAATATATAAATAAGTATAATAAGTACTCATCTTTTTGAATATTCATTGCTGATCTGTGGTCTCTACCGACAATATATAACGATATTGGACAGGCTATTTTTTGCCTGAATTGTTGTCTAACCAATGATGGCGTTACTTTTCACATATCTCACGTAAAACTGTATACTCTAAATGAGCAATTTGAATGTCTGACCGTTTTATGAGGACCCCCTCACAGGTGCAAATGTATAAGCCACAAGCCACGGCGGTCCTCAAAGCCCACTAAATTCATGGCTTTGGACAAAATCAGTCGTGGCAGACATTTAATCGACATAATATTCTACACATAATGGCATCAATGGCAATAGAAAATTGTTAATGATACACACTTTGTTTCAGTAAAATTTAAATATTGAAAGTATTTAATAAAAGTCCAGTCAAAATGACTGGTGTTCAAAAATAACGTTTTGAGTGTGTAAATTTTGTATGTGCTATAATGTTTTATAGAATTAATAAACAGTATTGATAAAATAATAATAAAATGTTTTTGGAAGAGGAGTTGTTGGACAGTCAGCTTCACTTTTTATCTCTTGACCTGATGACTGATGATCAAAAGTGAGTTCTTCAACCAAACGAAACAAAAAATCCTTTCTTGAAATATTCTTTACAGTTGTGTTTTTATACAAAATCCTGGAATTTATTCCGACAAAATCTAAAATATTAAAAAATACTTGAAGTGGCCATCTCCTAGATCCTGATTTCACACTATATGTCATTGGCCATATCGTGGCAT